>CM030359.1:159205508-159805508 GCA_017893485.1 Hemerocallis citrina
GGTCGACTGTCCGACCACCCTAATTTCTCCTTTGCGCCCGACACGAAGTCGAGCAGCAACTCATGGGTCCCGACAGCCACAGGACAAAGGACTACAGAAGCCCGTCCCGAGCGCTTCCCACTTGGTGGCATGGGAGGTCACCTAGCCGATGGTCTCCGACCTGAGAATCGTCATCAGCAACCCACAGAATGAGGACAACCTCTGAAATTGCCTCAACCGATCTCGGAACGGAGGGGACCCTTCGGATAGCAATCTCTGCCAGACTTGCCACTCCTCCCACGGTTGAGACACGGAGCGTAGCCACTCCCTGAGGGAACCCCGACCCTCCAACTGCTGAGGGGATGGGAGTCACGTAACTAGGATGGAGTTCCACGAATTTCGAGATGAAATCCTCCGAGCCATCCGAGGCGGGGCCCCTCCTGAGCAGGAGAGGTCGAGCATGGGAACGATGAATCCCATGGGTCAACCCGATCCGAAGGGCAAGAAGTCCCAATCCTTAAATGACTTCAAGAAATGGAGTGGTGTCTCGCCCGTATCTCCGAGGGTGGTAGACAGTCCGAACAAAGATATCGATTGAACAGGCCGCCCTTCTCTTCCTATATCCTCAACGCACCCGTCCCGAGAAGCTTCAAGCCTCCAGCGTTTAAAACCTACAATGGAGAAATAGATTCTGCAGATCACATCAAGGGCTTCAAAACCCTCATGATGATTCACAATGCCTCGGATCCCCTTCTCTGTCGTGCGTTCCTAGCCACCCAAAGAGGCCTCACACGGGAATGGTTCACCAAACTTGCTCCTGCGGCTCGGTTTATTCCTTTGACCATCTCGAGGATAGTTTTCTGGCTCACTTCGTAACCAGTCGAAAGGCTGAGAATACGAGAACCTCACTGCTGGACCTCAGACAGAAGGACAGGGAATCAATTCGACATTTTGTCCAGAGGTTTACGGTTGAGGCCCGGTCGATCTCCTCGCTCAATGTCGGGGTGGTAGCGGCAGCTTTCCAACACAATATTCGTCATGACTCGTTGAAGGCCTCTATAGCCAAGAAGCCCCCTGCCGACTTTCCCGACCTTCTCCACAATAGCGAAAAGTATGTCCTGGACGAGGAAGCCCTCCATCCCGAGGGTCAAAAGGGATCCCCCACTGAAGGGAAGAGGAAGGCAGACAGCTCCGAACTTGCCAAGAAAACATAGGAGGACACTTCGGGGCAGAGGCGCCTCCACCCACATCTGCATTTTGACAAGTTCACTCTGTTCAACGCGAGTGTGTCTGCCATCCTAATGGAACTGAGGGCGACGACATACTCCAGCACCCTCCTCGGTCCAATAATCCCAATAGGAAAAGGAACGGGAGGTACTACTGCCATTTTCATCGGGACCATGACCATGACACACACAATTGCCGAGCTCTGAAGGACAAAATCAAGGCCCTCATTTGGAGAGGGTACCTTGCCAAATTCACTCGGAATGGCCCGAGAGCCTCTCCACCCCTCTCGGGGCGAACAAACGTCTAGAACCATAATCCGAACTCCAGGACACCAATAACTTATCGGTGTCACGGGCGATCAACTGCCCATGTGGCAGCAACCGATCCCCGTATGCTTTTACTCGAGCGCATATTTGGTCCCCTCCGGTATTAGACATCGAAGGTAGGGACTGTCGTTGGACATTGTGTAGGAGCGCTTGAAGAGGATGCCATCGATTAACACGAAACTCTCGGCGCCGATCCTGATCCATTTGGCCTTGTAGGCATCTTGGGGGAGTTCCCTATTTCTTAGGCAGTTAAGGATCAGATCCATCCAGTTTGGTTGCTTGGGGGTGGGTCGAGACAGTGGACTTCGAAATTCTCCTGGCAATGCTTGGCCGAACGAGGACCTCCAACAGGACTGTTCAATCTAGGCCCTCGAATGAGAAGGATGCCAGCTTAGAAAGGGCCTCCGCTTGACTGTTCATTTCTTGAGGGATCCTGATGAGGGAGGAGTCTTTGAAGTCAGTCAAGAGGAGCTTGACCAGAGCTTGGTATTTGACCATCCTAGCATCATGGGCTTCATACTTCCCGCATACTTGATTGAAAATGAATTGGGAGTCGCTGAATGCTTTGATTAGGTTGGCCCCCACTTTCAGGCTAAGAGGAGTTCGACTATCAGGGCTTCGTATTCCGCTTCGTTGTTAGATTCCTTGAAGCTAAACTATAGGGAGTACTGAAGGGTGAACCCGTCTGGGCTGCCTAATATGACTCCAGTCCCGCTTCCCTTCTTGTTGGACAATCCGTCCACGTAGAGTTCCCAAACGGGCTCCTCTTGTGGTGTCTCGGAGTCCTCCGGGATGGCACATTCGGTGATGAATTCGGCGAGTGACTACCCCTTAATAACCGTCCTTAGCTTGTAGCTGATGTCACGTTTGCTCAGCTCGATGGACCACTTGATTAGGCGGCCCGAGGTCTCTGGCTTCTAGAAGACTTGTTTCAATGGTTGGTCTGTGAGGACCTGAACCTAATGAGCCTGGAAGTATGGACGGAGTTTTCGGGCGGCCATGACAAAGGCTTAAGTGATCATTTCCATTTTTGTATATTGGAGTTTAGCGTCGCAAAGGATTTTGTTGACATAGTAGATGGGCTTCTGGGCCCCTTCCTCTTCCTTGATGAGGATCGCATTGAGGGCTTACTCCGAAGCTGCTAAGTAGAGGTATAGCACATCGCCGGGTTCTAGCTTTCTCAAGAGAGGGGGATTGGCGATGTACTCTTTGAGCTAATCAAAAGCCTGTTGTTGCGGATCTTCCCATTCGAAGTTCTTTGCCCCCGGAGGGCCTTAAAGAAAGAGAGGGACTTCTCCCCGACCTTGAAAGGAAACGACAGATGGTAGTGAGACGACTGGTGAGGCTTTGTACTTCTTTGATATTTCTCGGAGGGGTCATGTCCAGGATGTCCTGAATCATCTCAGGGTTTGCTTCTATCCCTCGTTGGCTGACCATAAAGCCGAGGAATTTTCCAGCAGTAATGCCGAAGGCGCACATAGAGGGGTTGTGTCTCATATTGTGCTCCCTCAGGATCCTGATGTTAGTGTATGCCCTAGAAGCCAGTTGAGTATTGACTTTACTAGTTTACAGTGTATTTTGATATTTATTTCATACTAGGTTTGCTTGTTGACACGTGCTTACGGCACGTCTTCGGAATGGTGCACCTTTTTTTATCATAAAAAAATAGTTTTGGAGGTTCAGCAAATTAATTGAAGTAGCAAACACAGAACAAAAAACATATTATATGTTTTTTTTTATTTTTTAAAATTATTTTTAAAGTTTTAAATTTTTAAAATTTTAAAAATTTTTAATATTTTAAAATTTTTATTTTCTTAATTTTTTGAATAGAAGAGGGAAAGAGAGAGAGAGAAAAAAAAAATATAGGAGTTGTTTTGGGTGGGAGATTTGAATTTGAGTTTTGGGGGAAAAATATGTTTTGTAAGGTTAGATCTGGGCCTTTGATTTTTTGGGGGATTGAAGGAGAGCCACTTGATAGCTTTCTTTGTGTTTTATTATATAGATATGAGGCATTTCATTTATTGTATTGTTTATTATGATTAAATGAACATAATAAAGTCCTTAGAGTAGTAGGTTTAATGCCATGGGTATCAAGTGCATGACTTGATTGTGAGATCCTATTGGTTGAAATCAGAGCACTATTATTAAATGTCCCTAGTCAAGTATTATTGTGAATTAAGACAATAATAATACATAGAGACTAGTATGTGCGTAGACTGATGAACATATCTTATGGGTCATGGATATGAGATATCAAGTCTTCACATGGTTACATATTAGAGTAATAATGTACTGGACTGACTAACCATGAGAACGCTACATAAGTGTCATGAGCGATTCTCACAGAGACCATGATGTATGTGGTCATTTGACTTGAAGTCACTATGGTTCTTTACATGAGAAGTTATATGTTTTAATATCGTCAAACGTCGCCTATGATAAGATGATTATAAAATCGGATATTGGACATGTTATGAATCATGCAGAGGGATATGAGTGACTTAGAAATGATTTGTCCGTCTTACATAACATGAGCGGTATGTTTGGGCACCGTGATTGAGTGAGACTGCAAAATGCATGGTTAGACTCAAATGAGTCAATATGAGATATTGATGTCATTTGGTTTAGTAGGTCTACTCGAACATCAAGAAACCAACGATCCACTATACAAGGATGACACGTTCCATACCTTGTGGTCAATTAAGATACCTGGACAAAATGACTAGACTACATGGTAACATTGGTCATGGATATGTTATGTCAATTCCCGGGCATTTCCGTTACTTGAGTAGCAGTGATGTATTGTTAAATACCGTTCATTGTTTGTAACACTAGAATATGATTTTAGTATTACTGTCAACGTAACGGGAACCTACAGGGTCACACACTCAGAATGAATCGAAACTGAGATTTAAATTCATGAGATGAATTTAATTAGGAATCCTAGTAAGACTTGGACTCCTTACATGGTTGGGTAATTAATTAGATTAAATGGGTCAACTAAAGTTGGAAGGCCCACACAGGAACCTGACCCAGGTCAGATTGTGAGCCTAACCGCCTTACCTCTCTCTTAGGGTTGTTTTTCTGGACCTATATATATAATATATTTTTGTGGAAAAGATGCAAGAGAAAACCCTAGCTGACACAGAAATTGTGAAAGAGAGAGATCATGAAGGACATCTCCTTCCTGCAGTTAGCACCGCGGCGTGAGAGAGCTTGATTTGATCCGTTCATGTGGATACAGTAAAGGCACCGCAACCTTTGTAGTGTTGTGATTGGCATATTTTGGAGACACCAGATCCATCTTTAATGTATAATTCCTAAACACGATTTATGGTTTTTCACTTGGATTCATGGCTAGGTTTCGATATTGTGTGATTTTTCCGTTGTATTTTTAATCTGTGATTGCCATCGATACCTAACACCCGAAGGCTTTCTCCAAGTCTCTTACATGGTCTCTGCCCTGGAGGCTTTCGACGAGCATATCGTCGACATAGACCTCCATATTCCGACTAATTTATTCATTGAAGACCCGGTTAACAAGCCTCTGATAGGTGGCACCTACGTTCTTCAATATGAAGTGCATAACCATGGGGGAGTAGAGCCCTTGATCAGTAACAAAGGCTGTCTTTAGAATGTCTGATGGATACATCCGGATCTGGTTGTAACCAGAATATGCGTAAATGAAGCTCAACAGCTCGTGTCTGAATGTGGCGTCAATCAGGGCGTCGATGCTGGAAAGGGGGAACAGATCTTTTGCGAAAGCCTTGTTAAGGTCGGTAAAGTCGATGCACATCCTCCATTTACCATTTGACTTCTTGACTAGCACGACGTTGGTCAACCATTCTGGGTAGTGACCTCTTGGATTAATCGACAGAGAGGAGTTTGTTGACCTTTTCCTTCATCGCTTGTTGCCTTTCCAGGGCAAACTTTCTGTGTCTCTGTTGTACAAGTTTGGAGTTCGGGTGCACTCTCAGTCTGTGCATGATGAGGCCCTCAGATATTCTCGGCATGTCCAATGGTGACCAAGCAAACAAGTCTTAATTGTGGCGAATACAGTTGATAATTTCCCCTTTCAGGAAGGGAGGGAAAGTGACTTACTCATCTTGAAGCACTTGACAGGTTCAGTTGATTAAACTTCGGCTCGATAGAAGCTCGACCGCTTCAAGAGGGAGGATAGTGCCCCCTACTGTGGCGGTATAACAGGCCCGGGCCGCCTCTTGGTTCCCTTTGACGACTCCAACCCTGGACTTGGTCAAGAATTTCATGTGCATGTGATAGGCTGAGGGTATCGCTTGGAGGGAAGCGAGGTCGGGTCGGCCTACAATAGCATTATAGGTGGCTTTAACACGAACCACCATGAAGTCCAATGCCTCCGTTTGGGAGGTCGGAGCCCTCCCGGCGGTGACATCCAAGGTGACGACCCCCTCGATTTGGACCGGGGTGCCAGAGAAGCCATGGAAGGTGTACCCCGCTGGCTTCAGCCTCTCCTAGGAGAGCTTCACGACTTCGAAGGCCGCTAGGAACATGATATTCACTGAACTCTTGTTGTCAACGAGGATGCGGCGCACCTCGTGAATTGCAAGCACAAGACTTATGACCAAGACGTCGCAGTGTGGGACCCGAACGCCATCGAGGTCCTCATCCGAGAAAGAGATAGCCAATCCGAGACCTCGAGGAAGGGGAAAGTTGTGAACGAAGTTTACCTCCTGGATGATGGCCTTGCGGGAGGAGCTAAACTCTCACCATGGGTCCGCCATGGACGCAGTGGAGGATGACCAAGTTATCGGTGTCCTGGAGTTCGAATTATGGTTCTAGACGTTTGTTCGCCCCGAAAGGGGTGGAGAGGCTCTCGGGCCATTCCGAGTGAATTTGGCAAGGTACCCTCTCCAAATGAGGGCCTCGATTTTGTCCTTCAGAGCTCGGCAATTGTGTGTGTCATGGTCATGGTCCCGATGAAAATGGCAGTAGTACCTCCCGTTCCTTTTCCTGTTGGGATTATTGGACCGAGGAGGGTGCTGGAGTATGTCGTCACCCTCAGTTCCATTAGGATGGCAGACACACTCGCGTTGAGCAGAGTGAACTTGTCAAAATGCAGATGTTGGTGGAGGCGCCTCTGCCCCGAAGTGTCCTCCTATGTTTTCTTGGCAAGTTTGGAGCTGTCTGCCTTCCTCTTCCCTTTAGTGGGGGATCCCTTTCGACCCTCGGGATGGAGGGCTTCCTCGTCCAGGATAGACTTGTATTTTAATATTGTATATGTATATATATATATATATACATGTATGTCCTGGACGATCAACTGCAAAAGTATACGGGGATCAGTTGCTGCCACATGGGCAGTTGATCGCCCGCGACAAAAGTTCTAAACCATGGATACTACTGGCCGAACCTCCTCCAATATGCCCAAAACCTGGTTAAAAAGTGCGGCCCATGCCAGAGGTTTTCATTGGTCCGTCATTTGCCCCCAAGGAAATCTCAAATCGCTCGCTAGTCTGGCTTCCTTTGTCATCTGGGGGATGGACCTGGTCGGAACGTTTCCTAAAGCTACTCGTTCGAGGCGCTTCCTCAGCGTAGCCATCGACTAATTTATGAAATGGGTCAAGGTAGAGCCCCTGGCCACTATCACCGAATATCATGCCCAACAATTGTAATGCCCCGAATTCAAAATACAGGCAATTCATAGCAAAATACAGGATCTTTTACTTCAATTCGTACAAATTTACAAGGAATTTAAAACTTTTTTTTTTCATTTACAAAATTATTCTTTATAATAACACAGCGGAAATAACTAAGTTCAACAAAACACATGATAATGGAAGCTCTTTCAATCTCATGTCAACCCATCATAGTGACTTTGAGTCTATGCCGAAATCCAATCCTGCAACTAGGAAACTGTGGGTACATCAGTTGCATACAACTGACGCAATGCTATAATACAGCGATTCTTCTATTTCAGCAAACACAAACTTGAATGCAAAACAAAGTGTGAAAAGTGACTATCCTAAATATGCCAGTGTATGATAAGACCTAATGCCTAATGCAGACACTCACACTTACAATGCACTAATGCACACTTGTTCGGATTCTCTGCATCCAATACTACATAGGTCCGAGGGCAAGCCCTTAACGTACTCCTCATTATAGGGTTCAATCCCTCGTTATGAAATCCTACTCCGGTGACTAATGTAAGATTTGATATCCTGTGAGTATCTAGTACCGCCCCGATAATTCTTGATAATCATTCTCCCACCGCAAGTGATTTTGGACCCCGATAATTCTGAAGATGAAACCCACACCGTGAGTCATATGGTACCTCATCACACAAATATCCCATGAGCATCGCCTCGATTCCGATAATTCTGAAAAATATCTCCCACCGTGAGTGATTTTGGACATCACACCTCACACCCCGATAATTCTGAAGATAATCTCCCACCGCGAATCTTAATCCCGATAATTCTGAAGAACTATCTCCCACCGCGAGTGATTTTGGACATCATGCCTCACACCCCGATAATTCTGAATTCTGGAGATAATCTCCCACCGCGAATCAAATAAGGTCCTCATATTCATGTTTGCCTATACTTCATCACATCTCCCCCTAGTATCTGTCCTTAGTCTTAACTATAATCATTACACCTAGAGTTAGCTTACCCTGACGGACTTAAATCAACACACGGAAAAATATTAGCCCACACTGGCTACTTATCAAATCATAACTTGCTAGTCTCTACAGGTCTCGCTCAGCCTCTAGATTTCAATAACCATCTCAATATAGAGATCAACTAAGTTACATCTAACCCCTTATAAAAATTTTCATTCACATCTTTTAACTTCTTTTATCTATTCTCTTTGCTATTATCAATCATGAAGTAACCAACTTCTTATAGCAATATTCAATAACACTTGATGAGTTAAAAATCCTTATAAACATCACATGTTTAACATCCCAACTTCATCCTTTAGTTATCTCTTAATTCCTCATAAGGTACATCTTACTAACATTCCAATTTTAAATCCAATTTTATATGTTGTAAAAGTTTTAGGACAACTAGATAAAAGACATCAACCCAATGGTATTGTAAAAATTATATAAATTCCAATATTACTCTAAAAAAAGATTTATTAGTTTTACAGGAATCATGAATGAGTCTACTAAAACTTTGTAGTTAAAACCATCTACATTCATCCTCAATTACTTCGCTAAATTCATTTGCAAAATAGTAGGTCAAAATCCGAAAACTGCAGCTCATGCTACTTGTAAAAATCATAGAAAATTATATACTTCATAAAACTTTGTGTTTTTTAGATCAAATTAAATGTATACAAGTCTACTATAACTTTTTAGTTATAAGTTTTCCCAAAATATTATGTTTATAACCCTGAATTCTTCAAAATCTACAGTACGGTCAAAATGTTACACAGACTGCCACTGTTGAATCTTATAAAATTCATTATAATGTCAGTTCTTCATGGAAAATTGATTTCTTAGACTCTAAAGAAAGGTTAATGAGTCTACTTCAACTTCTTAGTTGTAATCGTTCTCAAAATACTTCATCTAAGATGCTTAAATGACCAAAATCTAAAATATATACAAATTTTCAGCAACTAGCCCATTACCAACCAGTCCTAAGTTTGGATTTTATTAAAATAGTAAACGATATTCAAATATTATGAAATTCTAAGGAGATGTTCTTGACATATACGAGATGCTCCTATAAATTTTTTATCTCTAGATTAGTAGATTCTATCTAGTTTAATAGATATGATTTTTTGAAGTATAACTAGGACTCAAAACAGAATGTTATGAAAATGTCCCCAAATCAACCATATCATAATTTCACACATTCAATCAACAATAAATAACCTAAACATGAATGTTCAATCTATATAAGTTATCATGCATCTAACAATTCACATATATCTAACATTCTACTAATAAAATTATAATAGAAAGTTGGAGAAACACCCACCTCAAATGTAGAATTCCTAATAGTAGAACTCCTAGAAAATAATGCTCCGAAGCTCCAAGCTCCCTAAAAAAATGACTGGCCTCTTCCTAGCACAACCGTAAGCTCTTCTCCGGCTTTTTTTTTGTTTTTTTTATTCGCCTTCTATACATGACAAATGAGTGATCTATTTATAGGAAGAATTGTAACGTCCCGCCCCAATACTCAGACAATTTTAATATTTTTAGAAGACAAATTAGATACTATGTAGTACAACTGCCCACCACAGGCTACCTCTCAAAAGGTGGTTAACCAATTAGGTGACTCTTGATCATTGGCTAATTATATTTATACTCAAATTAGTTTTTGTGCACCTCCCATGTGGGACTAACTTTCTCAAATCCTTCTCAAATCCCGTGTAAACAGTGTTACCAGTCGAATGAACAATCGACCAGTCGACTGTTCACTGCAAATCTGGGGTATTACATACACCCCACCTTTAGAAATCAGCATCCTCGCTGAGTACAGGGCACACATATAGTGTAGGATCCGCCCTTTCTAGCCGATGTAGTATAGTCCTCGATCCCGGAGATCAATCACTCTCAACACCGCAGATCGGATACCCGGCTATCAATCACTACCTGTGACTCTCAATACCGCAGAATATACCCGACCCCGGAGATCAATGACTCTCAGCACCGCAGATCATACTGACCTCTACTACACCCGGTGTCGAAAGTCGGCTCTGATACCATTTTGTAACGCCCCACCCCAATACTCAGACAATTTTAATATTTTTAGAAGACAAATTAGATACTATGTACTACAACTGCCCACCACAGGCTGCCTCTCAAAAGGTAGTTAACCAATTAGGTGACTCTTGATCATTGGCTAATTATATTTATACTCAAATTAGTTTTTGTGCACCTCCCATGTGGGACTAACTTTCTCAAATCCTTCTCAAATCCCATGTAAACAGTGTTACCAGTCGACTGAACAATCAACCAGTCGACTGTTCGCTGCAAATCTGGGGTATTACAAGAATGAGTGGTCAAAATGACTCCCCACTTCTCAAAATAACTCCCCACTTCTCCACAAACTCACCCACTCTCCCTCATTCTCATGTGTGCACAAAAGCACGTGCACGTATAGTCAATGTGTGCACAGTCTTCATACAAATTTTATTATTAATTTTTATTATGTTAGATGTATGTGTTACACATGGCAAGTGTACCAAACTAACTATATTTTAAAAGTACACTTTAGTGCACACAAAATTAATCATGGGCTTTAAATTAATTTTAGTGGGCTACAAAATGGATTTAGGCCTAATGAATTTTAATTAAAAATAAATCACACAATTGTTACTAAAAAATGAGAAGAAAAATATTTATGACTCAAGAAAATTTTAGGAACCAATATATGCACTGCAAACACGTGCGTTGTACGTATCAATACAAAATAAATTTGAGAGAACGAAAAACAGTCAAAATATAAAATACATGAACATGTATATTAATAATGTTACGGATATTTCACATAACGGTAAAACATACGTAATCGACACGTGTATTAAAAACACGTGCAATACACGTAAAAACAAAAAGATTAAAATTAATATTTGATTTGGCTCAAAATAGGATAAAAATGAATTGGAGAAGACGGAAAATGTATAAATAATTAAAATGTAGAAATACGTAGGATTTATATTAAAATACGTTATGGATATTACTCGTAACTGTACAAAATACATGTACGTAGCACCCTTGGGCAAAATTGTCATAACTCAATTTTGGGGGGTGTTATAGTCTCCCCATCCTAGAATAGTTCTGTCCTAACAACTTACTAGGATAAAAGTTGTATCTTGTACACGCCGAAGAAAAATCATTATTATATATAGAAAAACTGTCAATACCAAGAAAAGAAATGTAGTATGTAATGTGGAGGACAAAGTAAACTTATATACGAAAATTATGGGTATCAAAATTAATAAGAACGAAAAAAGAAAACTAGAAAAATAGCAGAAAAAGAAACATGACCATAAAAGATAGTATAGATTGAAAGAAATTTTCATAAATATAATATTTGATAAATTATTAGATATTATAGTAAAGGAAAATGTAAATTAAGTCATCAATTGTGAAATAAATGGGAAAACAAAATAATTAGCAAGAAGTAAGGAAATCATAGAAAAAAATTACTTTACAAAGAAGTATAGTAATCAAAAGAATAGGAAACGAGTAAAACAAAAATAAAAGTATAGAAATAAGTAAGAAGGAAGAGAAATACAAGTGCACAAAATAAAACCGTTGAAATAGTATAAACAAAGTATAATGCAGTAGAAAATTTTAAAATAGACTAAGAACGTAAATAATCATTAAGTAGCTCAAAAATTTACTGAGATAAAAATGTTATTTTTTATGAAATAGGGGAAAGTATAAAAATACAAAGCAAACCGATAAATAATTTGAAGAGAATAATAATTGAAAAATAGTTAGCACTGCTAATAAAATTTTGAAAATTTTAATGAAAGAGAAATTAACTAAAAGGAAATGGGAAAAATGAACAATTAAAATCGTAAACTAAGAATATATATTAATAGATAAAAGAAGGTAGCAATTTAAGAGAATATTGTTTTATGAACAGTCTGGAAATGTATGAGTGTTAAACTTTAGCTAAATGTATAAACAATATAAGTTAAACATAATTATGCATATCAAATTAATATCACGACAAAAAAAATAATTCGTAAGGTAAATATAATAACTATATATACGATTCAAAATTAAATACATAAAATAGTGATTTGTATTTATTAAAATATTTATAAGTTGTCAAGTATAGAAAGAAAGCCAACATAGAAAATTATACACGTACTTAGGCGTAAAATATATGATGAAATAAACAATACTATAATATGAATGTTATTAGCAATTGGAGAAACAAAGTAAAATATTAGTAAAAGTAGCAATATATAATTGAAACATAATATTAGTTGGGATAGAAATAAAATGTAGATAGTAAACGAAAATATAAATAATAAAAACCATATTATATGAGTAGCAAACATATCAAATATAGGTTAGCAATAGAATATAAAAATAAAATTGTATAAAAATACAAAGTAATAAAATAATTAATAGTAACCAGTTATATAGATTGAAAAATAAATAGAATAATAATAACACAAAAATGATAGATGTAGAAGCAAATATACATAATAAGTTAATTAATTAAATGTGTATTATAAATAATAAAGTTGGAGTAGTATAAGTTATGTCCAGCCCCGCTTCCCAAAAACACGGAACATAAGCGCGTGACATTGGCCCAGCAAATGACTTGCGTCATCCATAAGCTGATATTGTTCAACTCAACAATATAACAAGATAGATACAACCACGCATGCAATAAGAACAATCATATGAATAACAATACTTGGAATAAAACATGAAATAACCAAATACGATAATCGAATGTCTGGAAACAAAATAACAATCTCCGGGTCAAAAGCCCCACTATGCTTCCAACTTATCATGAAAAAGCACTGCACGTGTCCCTCTTCAAGAAAGTGTAACAATTATTGACACAATGTACTAAGTCTAAACCTATGCTTCACAAGATCTCCTCAGATCCACTCATCGCCTATGTATTCAATATAATTACTACATACGAGCCTAATGAGCTACGCATGAACAAACAACTACATACGAGCCAGGTGAGCTATGTATGAGATGGACCAATATTTATTACATGACTTATGAGCACAAGGAATACTTATTACTCATAATCAAGTGCATGATTCAAACTACTAACAATTCACGACAACTCTAGTTAACATGAACTAGAATTTCGTGTATATGCTTATTAACAAAAACTTGATCTTTTATGCACAAAAGCAACATAAAAAGCCTTCTAACAACCTAGAAGCAATTAAACATGCTACTCTTATCGAAATTCAACAAAATTAGAATTTTTAGAAAGGTGAGAACATCTACTACAACTCTCTTGTTGAAAATCTTCTCAAATTCAGTCAATAAGAGCTAGAAAAACTTCGAACACTCTAAACAGCGAAGGTTCGGCCCAAAGGCTAGCTGCTGTAACTTGTAAAGGTCATAACTCATACTCTGCTTATCGGAATCTAACAAAATAGGACATTTTGGAAAGGTGAGAACCTCTACTACAACTCTCTAGTTAACAACCTTTTCAGATTTAGTCAATAAGAGGTAGAAAAACTTCGAATCATCTAAACAGCGAAGCCTTAGCCAAAAGGGCTAGCTGCTGTAACATGTAAAGGTCATAACCAATGCTATACTTATCAAAATCTAACAAAATAGGAATTTTTGGAAAGGTGGGAACATACAATACAACTCTCTAGTTGACAACTTTCTCAGATTCCTTATGGAACTCAAAATCCAGCTCCTTGAACACAATTGAAAGAACGACAAAAGACATCAAAAGGCTGAAACTTATAAAGGTCACAGTTAGTGCTATACTTATCAGAATCTAACAAAATTGGACTTTTTGGAAAGCTAAGAATATCTAATACAACTCTCTAGTTGACAACTTTCTCAGATTCCTTATGGAACTCAAAATCCAGCTCCTTAAACACAATTCAAAGAACGACAAAAGACAGCAAAAGGTTGAAACTTGTAAAGGTCACAGCCAGTGCTATACTTATCGAAATCTAACAAAATTGAACTTTTTGGAAAATTCAGAACATCTACTACAACTTTCTAGTTAACAACTTTCTCAGATTCCGTATGGAACTCAAAATCCAGCTCTTTAAGACAAAGAACAACAAAGACAGCAAAAGGATGAAACTTGTAAAGCTCATAACTTTTGCTATACTTGTCAGAACGTAACAAAGTTATACTTTTGGAAAGGTGGAAACATACACTACAACTCTCTAGTTGACAACTTTTTCAGATTCCTTATGGAACTCAAAATCCAGCTCCTTGAACACAATTTAAAGAACGACAAAAGACAGCAAAAGGTTGAAACTTGAAAAGGTCACAGCCAATGCTACACTTATCAGAATCTTAAAAAATTAGAATTTTTGGGAAGCTCAGAACATCAACTACAACTTCCTAGTTAACAAATTTCTTAGATTCCGTATGGAACTCAAAATCCAGCACTTTAATTCAAAGAACAAAAAAGACATCAAAAGGCTGAAACTTGTAAAGCTCATAATTTTTGCTATACTTTTCGGAATCTAACAAAATTATACTTTTTGGAAATGTGGGAACATATACTACAACTCTCTAGTTGACAACTTTCTCAGATTCCTTATGGAACTCAAAATCCAGCTCCTTGAACACATGCAAAAAATTAACCAAAATAACAGTTTTGCTGAAAAACTCGCTGTTTTGGGGAAATGATTTATTTCACCCATCAAACTTACCCAAAAAAATCTACAAAAAGTAAAGCATGATAGTAACACATATAAGAACCTCTCAAATTAATTTGGGGCTAAATTTAAAAAAAGGTCACAATAGTATGGCGCTGTTTAAAAAAACGTCACAAAACTTTGACTTTTTAAAAAAAAACCGCACAATGTTTAACTTTCAACTCACGGAGTTATCCAACCGTTAACTGGGATAATAGTTATGTGATGTTTTTTTAAAACAAATGGAAACTTTTGTGATGTTTTTTTAAACAGAATAACAGTTCTGTGTTGTTTTTTTAAACAAAACAATAGTTTTGTGATATTTTTTTAAACATTACGTAGAACCCAGTTAACGGTTGGATAACTCCGTGAGTTGAAAGTTAAACATTGTGCATTTTTTTTAAAAAATCAAAGTTTTGTGACGTTTTTTTAAACAGCGCCAAACTATTGTGATGTTTTTTTAAATTTAGCCTTAATTTGGAGTCAAAATTCCAACTTTAGTATAAGTAATTAATAAAAACTATATACTAGTTTAAGATTGAATCTTTAGTGTTCTATTTGAGTTCTACCACTTCAATTTGTATGCAATTTATTTTAGTCCATAGTCATCATTATGCACATGAATTTATTCCAAGATCTTCAATTAATTAACACTAATAACAATAATAGCAACAATAAAATCAGGTTGAGAAACCCCTACCCAAACTTTGTAGGAAGGACTTGCTTTGCTCTTCCTTCTCCTTCCTTGTTCTTGCTCCTATTCAAGAACACTCAAGCAAAATAGCCCACTCTTTTCTTTTGATTAGATCTCTCTTTTCTTTTCTTTTCTTCTCAATATTTTTTTCTAAAATTAGACAAGTAAAAGAAGTAGAAGTAAGAAGAGAGAATGAGATGAGAAGGAGATGGAGAAACAAAAAATGAATGGGGCTTTGCCCCTTGGAATGTGGCCATCCTAATATAGGAGAAGGAGAGAGAGGTGTGGTAGAGAGATAGCCACTTGTCTCTCTCTTTGTGGCTCAAAACATTTTGAGTTTCATTTGCAAATTTAAATTGCAATCTACACCCAATCCAATCCTAGCCCTCCAATTTGATCATGATTGATCAATAATAAAAGACATTTTCTCAAAATCACATACTACATGATTTTGTACGAACGTACGAAATCGATACAGTATATATACGTACATACATCTATATATACAGATAATTTTTATTCATCAAACTCAGTCAATCTGTACAAAAATAATTTAATTCCGAGAATAAAAATAAAATAATAATAAAATAATTTTATTACTGGCTCAGAAGATTTCAGTACCAATTTGATACAATACAGTTATATACAAACAAGTATATATATATATATATATATATATATATATATATATATATATATATATATATATATATATATATATATATATATATATATATATATATAATGTTTATTAATAAAACCGGGTATTATCCCGAGAAAAAAAAAGAGAAATTTGTATAATCGGGAACGGGGGTTACAAGCTAAGTTGTAAAACATTATAAAATAGTATAAATTAGTACAAAAGGGTGGAATAGTGGTAAGTAATATATATAGAAATGAAAGTGGGGGTTATTAAAGTAGAAAATCTTCTTTGTTGTGGGTTCGCCTCGTTGGTGTTCAACTGCAGGCTTGCCTCCTTAACATCAAATTGCAGTTTTGCTTCCACGACATCTGGTTGCAGTTTTCCTTCTGGACATTTGGTTGCAGATATTTTCTCCCCAACATCCAGTTGCAGTTTGCCTCCATTGATATCTGGTTGCATATTTGCCTTCTAGACATCAGGTTGCACCAAAACGGTTAATGAATGATGTAATCTTCCATATGTACTAGGATATTAGATGTTTAATTTTAAGTATGATGTTATGTTTTTGAAAAAAAAAATAGATGTAAAAGTTGGGATAGTAAAAGAAATAAATGAAGTAGAAAAGTTATAATGATAAAATATTAAAATAGAAGTATAGATTTTAAATATCGAATATATAAAATTAGTAGTATGAAAATAAATGAATGGGGTTAAGAAATGATTGTTAATGGTTGTAGTAGAATTTCCATTGCTATATGTGCCATATGAGTATGAAAATAAATGAAAAGAATGTATTTTTGCAAACAAATGATTGAATGCAACATGTGTAAACTAGTTAATAAAATAGAGGTTTTATTTCGCTTATAAAGATGAGTTTTTGCTTTAAAAATATCATGGTTGTAAATGAGTAAGAAAATCATCATTGTAGTGATTTTGTGGGAGAAACTATCTTTAATTATGAATAAGTATGTATTAGTTCTCGAATGTCGAAATAGTGTTCATAAAATGCAAACTAAGGCTAAATACATGTTTTAAAGAGTGAAAAATACCTTAAACAAATACTGGATTCTGTAGAATTGAAGGTAGTTTTATTATGGAAATATTTGTTTTCAAAAAGGAGGAAAAGAGACAATTTTGTTTTGAGAATTTTTGAATCATAGTTTTGAACAGAGAATAAGATCAAAGCCTATTTTAATTACTTCCTAATCAATATGTCCACCTAGACCGATTGGCCGGCAAAGCTTTGGGTCGCTACAGTTTCGGAGGTCTCGGGTTCGATACCGCGGCTCTGTTTTTAATTTTTTTTGTTAAAAATCCAACTAGCCGAACTCGATACTTAGGGATTTTAAACCCTAGTTATATCGGTTGACTGCTTCGGCGCGTTGGTCTTGTGCACTGTCTGTTTTGCCGTTGGTTGTGGGTTCGAATCTGGGTGGGGGTTTGAGTTTAGAAAAAATATTTTTTTAATATTTTTGTATTAAATTGAGTTTTAAAAATGGAATAAAAATTGGAAAAATTATGTTTTAATTACTGAAAAATTATTAGAACTTTATAAGAAATATTTATACAACTTTTGATAAAGTGTGACTAAGAAATTGAGGTTTTTGCAAGACAGGACTTCTTTTGAAGTTAAATTGTCACTTTTAAATAAAAGAAAAATAAATGATATTTTTGGTGTTATAAAGATGAAAAATTAATAATGAGGAATTTTGAAAGTGTGCTTGATGTGATTGATTGAACTTTTACTGTGTGCTAGTAGTAAGATTTGGAATTGTGAATAATAGATGAGTGGAATACCTAAATTGTTGGTGACTATTAATTGAAATTTATTCATACGCGTGAGTTGCACGTGAAGTTGAATTATTGATTGTGATGAGTTGTGAATACATGAATATTATGTTTATGGAACCTGAATTGTGATTAATCATAAAAAGATCTTATGAGTATGACATTGTAATTATGAGTTGAAATTGAGAATTAGGGTATAGCCAAGCCTTATACCGACAATGAAAGAATTGTGAAATGATATTTTGAAATGAGAAGACCAAGGTTTGGGTCATGTGAATTAAATGAATAAGACCGGTATAGTGAAAGTGCTACATTTTAAGAGTTGATTTTATTCATGATTCAATTAAACTAAGGATTAGATACATAGTGAATATGTGATGAAAGTAAGAGAAAAACATTGAGTATGAGGGCCATTGGATTTGTGGCGTGAGAGTATTCACAGGATGTTCCATGGTGAGTCATGAAAGGGCATGGATACTGCTCCAGAGTACCGTCCCGGTGGCGATGCTCGTGGGGTGTTTGACGACTGCGGGTGGTGTCATGTCTATGGTAGGAGCTGAATTACCACAGGATGCCTGCATGATGAGTCATGTGTCAGTGCGTTGGGATTCCCTCCAGGGCACCTAGACATGAGTTCGTAGGTCAGAAAATATCGAGGATACTTACCGTAGTTACAGTAGTAGATTAAGTCATGACGAGGGATTGAACCCTACAAGATGAAGAACGGTTAAGGGCTTGCCCTCGGACCTATGTAGTATGGCCTGCATAGACTCTGAACAAGTGCGCATTAGTGTCATATAATATAAATAATTGCTTTAAGCACTAAGTTCACATTCACAACACGACATCAATAGGATAGTCCCTTTAGCTCCATTTGTGACAAGTTTGTGGTTTGCTAAGTAATGAGAATCGTTATACTGTTTTTGGCATAGAGATGATGACCGTGTATAATATTTCGTCAGTTGAATGAACTGACGCGCCCACAGTTTTATATGTAGGGTAAAGATGCTTGACAATTGAAGTATACATGCTGCGCAAGATTGATTTAAATATTGATTCATGTAAATTATTGTAAAATTGCTCCCAATGTGACAATGTACAAGTGTAATGTAACTCTGATATAAGAAAAGTTTTTATTTCCTTGTAAAATTGTACGAAAGAAGTGTAAAGATCTTGTGGAACTTAAATTCAATTGTATTTTGGAATTCGGGGTGTTACATCCTCAATCCCGAACCTCTAGGAACTGCAAGTTTTTTACTAGACAAAACTCCACCTAGTGCATGTAACCCCCCGCAAAATTGAGTAATAGCAATTTTGTCCTCGGGTGTTACGCACGTATATTTTGTACTGTTACGGGTAATATCCGTAATGTATTTTAATACGTATTTTGTATTTCGATTGTTTACACTTTTTTTGTCTTCTCAAAATTTATTTTATCCTATTTTGAGCCAACTCATATATTAATTTTTAATCCTTGTGTTTTTACTTGCATTGCACGGTTATCGATGCATGTGTCGATTATGTATATTCAACTGTTACGTGAAATATTACTTCAAAAAAAAAAAACTGTTACGTGAAATATTTTCTATGTGTTTCAATTTTTTTTTATAATCTGTTTGAATCCGTTTTATAAACTAAAATTCATTTTTTCTTCTATTTCGATTAAAATATTTTGATACGTTCAGTTCACGTGTTTTTCTGTGTATGTGTTGATTACATTATGGTATATGTGTAATGAAATATATTTTAGTATGCTATATTTTGATTATTTATAAACATTTTCCCGTTGATAAAATCGATTTCATATTTGAATATTTGTCTTACGTGCGACACACATGTTTGTAGTGCACGTATTAATTGCATTCTCTTTCAAAATAAAAATTATGGAGTAGGTATGTGTCTATTTTGTTCATGCATGAAAACTCCAACTTTTAATTAAATTAAACTAATTTTATTTAAATACATATTATAGATATTAACATATGTTTTAATTTAAAAATAAAAATAATTAAATATGTGGGTGTACATAAAGCACGTGCACGTGCACACGTGCAATGTGCACACCCACGAAGAATGGCTGGTTGTTTTTGTGAGTGGAGTGAGAGGAGTGGGGTAGTGGGCTATTAAATGGGCAATTAGTTAATTAAACTACCCATAATTAGTCCTATAATTGTCCCCACCTAAATCAAACCATTCACAACATTAATTAATCAAAAATCATAGTCAAGAAACCAACAGAGAGTGCTCGGGAGTTGCTGTGCTTTTCTGTGGATGATTTGCTATGGTAATTTTGTGGATTTTTGGGAGCTTTTGTGAAGGGGATTGATAATAGTACACTTTCTAATAGGTGGGTGTCTATTCTTACTTTCTAGATGATGTAGAAATCATGTTAAGGTGTTTTATGAATTGCTTTGCTAGTTTAATGAAGTTCTACTAGTTATTTTGATGCATGTTGTAGTGATAAAGATTGCTAATGGTAGAAAATTGTAGAATTCATTGTATGTTAATGAGAAGTTACATCTTTTAATTGGTAGATTATGCTTGAGAAATTTAATTAGAGGCATGTGTAGAGTTGTTAGGCACAAACACTCAATTTGATTAAATTGCATGAAATCTTGTGTCTCTTACAAAGTAGTTGAAAATGTGTATGAGAATGTGGATAAATAGTAAAGAAAAATTAGGGAAAAGATTTTGGGGGAAGGAAATGGTTAAAATAGAACAAAAGAAAAGATGTTTCAATATGGTAGAACAATTATCTAGTTGTATTTTTGTGTTTGTAATTTTTGAAAGAGAAAGAAATGATTAATTTCGAGAAATTGATGTTAATTCTTCAATAATATGAATAAAGTCAGTAAGATTATAATTTTGAAGGTTTATAGATATAAAAAAGTGGTATTAATTTGAAAGAAAAGAGATGGTTTTGTTAATAAATCAATTATATGTTTATGTGTTTCTAAAAATGAATATGTACCTAAAGTGGGGTTAAATCTTCATTAATATGAATAAAGTCAGTAAAATAACAATTCTGGAGATTTATAGATATAAAATAGTAGTGTTAATTTGGAGAAAAGAGTAGAACTCAAAAATTGTTGGAAGTGTAAAATATGTGAATAATCAAAGAACTGAGTTAACTAAATTTTAACTCCTATATTGACGAAAGACCCGCTTGGCCTTAGTGGCTAGTGCGGGAGCCCAAGCACCACATGCTGCCATGTGGCGCCACTGGGGTTTTGGTTGGGGGTCTTGGGTTCGAAACCTGTTGTGTACATATAGTCCCTTTTTGTGTGTGCGTGTTTTTTTTTTTGGGTTTTTGGGCTTTAAAAATTCAGGGAAAAAATGTATAAATATTTTAAAATATTCTAGGAACATCTGAAAATATTTTTCACTATTTTAATTCATATTTACGGGTTTTAAAGTCATTTTTCAACTATATATTGAGTTGAATTCAATTTGACAATAAAGGAAATATATAGAATTAAATATTTTTATGAATCGATTATAAAATCAAAGTTGAAGTTGAGAATGAGGGAAATTAGTAATAAAGTGTTGAGTAAAATGTGTGCATGAAAAAGTGATGTTTTAACCAAAGACATTTAATAAGATTGAAATTTATTGTGAGAAAAGATTGCGTACAATTAGTATCATGAAAGTCATTAGTTGATTGTTCAATTAAAGAGCATTGTTTATGAGAAATTTGATTTGAAAATTAATATGGAATGTGAATATAAAAGATGAAATGTTTTGACAAAAGATTGAATAAATGGAGTTTAATGAATAAGAACTTAAATGTGAATGCAAGAAATGGATAAGTTATGAATACATGGAATTGGGAATATGAATTATAAGGGTATGCATACCCATAATGTTGAACATGAAAAGATGCGATTCTAGAGGCTTAGTGAGATCCAGGTACCGGAAAAAGTGATGGAAATAATTATTGATTTTGAGAAAGGGCCGGTATGGGCTATCGTTCTCGGTATTTTTGTGTTCGAAACCTGTTGTGTACATATAGTCCCTTTTTGTGTGTGCGTGTGTTTTTTTTTTTTTTGGGGGTTTTTGGGCTTTAAAAATTCAGGAAAAAAAATGTATAAATATTTTAAAATATTCTGGGAACATCTAAAAATATTTTTCACTATTTTAATTCATATTTGGGGGTTTTAAAGTCATTTATCAACTATATATTGAGTTGAATTCAATTTGACAATAAAGGAAATATATAGAATTAAATATTTTTATGAATCGATTATAAAATCAAAGTTGAAGTTGAGAATGAGAGAAATTAGTAATAAAGTGTTGAGTAAAATGTGTGCATGAAAAAGTGATGTTTTAACCAAAAACATTTAATAAGATTGAAATCTATTGTGAGAAAAGATTGCGTACAATTAGTATCATGAAAGTGATTAGTTGATTGTTCAATTAAAGAGCATTGTTTATGAGAAATTTGATTTGAAAATTAATATGGAATGTGAATATAAGAGATGAAATGTTTTGACAAAAGATTGAATAAAAGGAGTTTAATGAATAAGAATTCAAATGTGAATGCAAGAAATGGATAAGTTATGAATACATGGAATTAGGAATATGAATTATAAGGGTATGCATACCCATAATGTTGAACATGGAAAGATGTGATTCTAGAGGCTTAGTGAAATCCAGGTACCGGAAAAAGTGAAATAATTATTGATTTTGAGAAAGAGCCAGTATGGGCTATCGTTCTCGGTATTTTTGTGTAAGACCAGTAAGAAGATGAGCTAACTCTAGGTGGTATAATTTATTCATGTTTAAACTTAAGGATTAGGCACTAAGTGAAGATGTAATAAAACTTGGGCAAACGTAAGTGGGTTGCCTCTATTAGTCTGACGGTGGACTCTGGGACTATAGACCCAGTTTGACGGTGGACTCCGGAACTGTGGTTGCTTGTGATGGAGGCAAGCCTTAATTAAATTTGGGAAGATGATTGGTTTGACGGTGGACTCCAGGATCATGAATAGTCGGGCGGATAGGAGGCTGTTCTCCAGTGTATATGCATATACCGGGGCTAGATGGACACTTGCGGGATGTTCGCACGACGATTATTTCCGTATAAGCTTGACGGTGGACTCCAGGGCTGAGATATGTACTCGTGGAATATCTAAAACTTGATTTGTTACCGGGTAGTTTTTATGGCGAGGGATTAAACCCTTTAGTGTGGAGTACGTGCTTGCCTCGGACCTATGTTGTATGGGATGTATATATTCCGAACAAGTATGCATTATTGTCATCATAGCGTAAACTTCTGCATTAGGCATTTAAGTCATATCATACACTGACATATTTAGGATAGTCACTCTTGTACACTTTAAGATGCATTCAAGTTTGTGGTTGTTAAAGTAAGTAAGTCGCTATATTATGGCATAGCGAGGATTGCCGTGTATAGTATTGCATCAGTTGTATGTAACTGACGTGCCCACAGTGTTCAATGCAGGGGTTGGATTGGCAAAGACTTAAAGCTGAATTTGAAGCTAAAGACTATTTTAAATATTGTTCATTAAATTGTACATGTTTTGTATTGTAATCTTTATTTTTCAGCTGCGTTGATGTAAAAAGAACAGTGTTGTACAAAGAAAAGTTTTAATTCCATGTAAAATTGTACGAAAGGAAGTAGAAATCCTGTTGTGCTACCGAATTACCATATTTTGGAATTCAGGGCGCTACAGTGCATGTCCTTAAGTTCAAACATAAATAATTGCCACATAGAGCTGATCATCCAGTTGATCGTCCAGGACATATATATATATATATATATATATATATATATATAATGTTTATTAATAAAACCGGGTATTATCCACCAAAAACATTTCAATTCTAAAAATAATAATAAAATAATAATTTTTAATATCAGCTCGGGATATTACAGATATTTTCTCAAAAACGTATTTAAAACATTTCAATTCTGAAAATAATAATAAAATAATAATTTTTAATATCAGCTCGAGATATTACAGATAATTTCTCAAAAACGTATTTTATAGGATTTTGTACAAGTGCACAAAACCGATACAATATATATATATATATATATATATATATATATATATATATATATATATATATATATATATATATACATATACTTACTAGTATATATATACAGTTAACGATTATTTATTAAAACTAAGTAATTTCCATAGAAAACATTTTAATTTTAAAAATAATTATAATACAAATATAATATCCAGCCGGGATATTACACGATGTTCAACATGCAGTGTCAATATTGTGTCAATTCTTAAGTTTATTAGCTTTTAGCCTAACTAATGCACGTACTACTGCGTCCCATACCACAGGTTCCGTACATACAATCAATGTTGTTTAGCCCTAAGTGGTGTACTCTATAGATCATGTACTCGGCAACGATAATCCATATTCAATAATCACGATTTAATATTCAATGCACGATACGATAATTCGGCAACGATACAATACACGATAGATTGGGTTACCATCGTAAGCCACAATCAATCAATAAAACAATAGTCGATAACAATATTTAGGAAAACACGGGCCCTTCCTCCGAGTACAGTCTCTACATTGTCCACTACTTAAGTCACCCTTAAACCTCGGCTTGTTAAACATTTTATCGATGCAATCAATTATATTATGCAATCAGAGAAATTTGATGAATGATGGTATCAATAGAAATCAAAAGTGCGTTCAATAGGAGTGATGCAATAAGAGAATATCAAAAGTGAAATAAATTGTGTAATGTGTTTATCTTAATCCAATTCAGCAGTTATAATGATATGTACACAATCATATTACATAAACATGGGAAACACAATTCTGGACAGCAATAGACTACTGTACCAAAAATAATTTTTCCGCTATTACAGAAATTCAAAACTAGATCCGTCAGAAGTTCTAGAAACTAGACTTCCTAACGATTCCAACGAATACTCACAATACAGATTCCGATAACTGTAGATAAGTGAATTACATCATTCTTTACCGATTATAAGTTCTTACTGAAAATCGACATTTAGTTGTTACATTAGTAAAACCAGTAAAAATCAACATTTTAAATCATTAAAAATATCCATTAAGTTCCTAATCATGTTAACTAATAATCTTGAATTTATTATGGCAATTTTCTAATAATAACTTAGCTTTTTAATAACTTAAACATGAAGAAATACATGAAACAGAAATTCTGGAAGTAAAAAAGGCAGCAGCGGTAAAAACACCATAATTCTTGTAATAAAACTCAGAATTCAAATATTTTAGATATTTTGGAAACTAGAAACACAGGGCTATAATTTTCGTTTAGAAAGCTGTATTTTTTTATGTCAAATACAGGGGCAAAAAGATCTCACAAGTTCCAGGTAGACAATGAAAATCAGGGTTCGACATATCTCATGAAATAAAAGCATCCTAAATTGTAACCCCCGTTCCCGTCAATAAGTATTTTCTGTGTATTTTCTATATTTTGATTTTTTATATTATTTTGTGCTAAATTCGTTTCGGATCTTTTATTAAAGTGTTTTCTAATCGACAAATATATTTATTTCGAATGATTATGTATTTTAACTTTATTTTCTATTCCTAATTGATCGACTATTTATATTTGAGCCCAAATCAAACATATTATAACTATTTGGATAATTTTAATAAAATTGTTAAACCCGAATACTATTTTTGTTATAAAATTTTATTACTATTATGATTATAATTATTAACTTTTATTTCTTGATTATTTATTAAAATTCATCTATTGAATTATTTTATTATTGTACTTGATCTATTTTCTTGGTGGATTCTAATTTATCTTCAAGCCCAATTTATATTCTTTTCACTTATATTATTTATTTATCTATTTGGATCTAAACCCAAAACCTAATAACTTTTCCTATTGAATCCAAACCCAATAACCTATCTTATCTTATTGGATTGTAACCTAATACCCGAAACCCAATAACCCATCCTAACATCCCTATATATAATACTGTATCCCCCTAATCCCGTTTAACCCTAATCATCCCATCATTAGCCACCTATTACCCCCCTTAACCCTAATTACCCCCTCCCCCTCCCTAACCCTAGTCGCTGTTCAACCCTTCGTTACTGTGCATCTTCCCCGCACCCTTCTTCTCCCTACTCGACCTCGCAACTCCACCCTCGTCGCCGCCAGTGCACCACCTCCTCGTCCTCCATCCTCGACGCCATCTTCCTCGTCTCTCTTCCCCTCGACGCACTGACTTCATCACCACAGCATCTGCCTCCGAAACCCATCGAAGCACCCCCGATCGCCATAAATGTAACGCCTCGAGCCCAGTCAGCTGTGCACATGGCTACATGCGCAAAAAACGGACACAAAACTCTAGCCACGCCCACCACAGACACCATCAAAAGGTGGGTATACCCTATAGGTAATCCTTTATCATTTGGATCCTAATATACTCACTCTCCTCTCCCTTCACCTCTGATATGGGATATAACCCAAGCCAAGCCACATCATACCCCCATGCATGCATGTATTCTTTCTCATTTATTCATGCAATATTACATATGCCCCATAGAACATCTTATAGGCCACCCATCATCAATCCCTACAATCAAGCCCTATAGGATCTTTCTATAGGCCAACAACCAACCATCTTCTCTCACTTATTATTATTATTATTATTATTATTATTATTATTATTATATATACTCGCTTAAGTACGGGGTGTTACACACACCCCTCCTTAAGAACTCAACGTCCTCGTTGAGCCCGGGACCCACAAGCTAATACAGAACCACCTTTCTAGTCGATGTGGAGTGGAGTACCCTACTAGCGTACTGCCCCAGTCTCTACCAGCGTACTATCCTTAGCCAAGCGTACCTCTAACCCACTCTGACCAACGATCGGTATCGAAAGTCGGTTCTGATACCATTTGTAACGCCCCAAGCCCGGATCAGCTGCACACACGGCTACATGTGCGTGCACGCGAAAGAGCAGACACAAAACTCTAGCCACGCCCACTACAGGAACCATCAAATGGTGGGTATACCCTATAGGTAATCCTTTATCATTTGGATCCTAGTATATACTCACTCTCCACTCCCTTCACCTCCGATATGGGATATCAACCCAAGCCAAGCCATGTCATACCCCCATGCATGTATTATTTCTCATTTATTCATGCAATATTAGCAAATGCCCCATAGAACATCTTATAGGCCTCCCATCATCAATCCCTTCAATCAAGCCCTATAGGATCTTTCTATTGGCCAACAACCAACCATCTTCTCTCACTCATTTTTATTTTTATTATTATTATTATTATTATTATTATTATTATTATTATTATTGTTATTATTATTATTATTATTATTATTATTATTATTATTATTATTATTATTATAGGGAAAGCTTCGGTTGTGCACTACCTCTAGTGCACACGGCGTGTGCACTAGGCCTTCGGGTGTTCATATCGACGATCAGAACTGTTCACATTGACTACACATCTAAATTAGTCTAAATATTTAAAATCAAATCATTTGAAATTCATTTGCCCAGGCCATCCATCATGCGACTATAAAAAACAATGATTTTCAGCCAAACAATTGTGTAACACTTCAATGGATGGGTAAATGAATTTCAAATGATTTGATTTCACATATTTAGACTAATTTAGATGTGTAGATCAATGTGAACGGTTCGGATCGTCGTTATGAACGCCCGAAGGCCTAGTGCACACGCCGTGTGTACTAAAGGTAGTGCATAACCAAAGCTTTCCATATATATATATATATATATATATATATATATATATATATATATATATATATATATATATATTGACTAAAAGGGATATGAGCAACTTGCTCATTTAATAAATGAGCAATTGATGTGGTGGCATGTATGTGATACATTGAGTATCTAACCACTTTTAGGATTTTTCAATCACTTGCATGTCATCTCATCACTTGCTCATTTACTAAATGAGCAAATTGCTCATACCCATTTTCCCCATATATATTATATTTCTATATAATATTATATATATATATCCGCTTAATTGCGGGGTGTTACAATCAACCTCCGACCACCTATTGTTGCCACCTCGACTGCACCCTTTTTGACCTCTGCACCCCTGTCGACTGCCGCTCATCGACGCCAGCTACCACCGAACCCCCTCGCCTTCACTCCTTTGGTTTCCCGCCGCTTCCTCTGTTTCCTTCTGAAACAGAGCTCCATCGTCGTTGCCCGTAACGACCACCATTTCTCACTCCCGAGCCTCTCCCTCCTCGTCGCCAGTCACAGCCACCCACCAAAGCCTCGTCAGCTGCCCTACTACCGCTGCTGAAGCTGCTACCCCGATCATCAGCATCAGAGCTTCATCTTGATCTAGATCTTTCGATCTTGGCTGTTGATCTTTGATCTTTGATCTTGCACTTGATCTCTATCTTGATCTCATCCGTTGATTGCTTGATCTTGCACTTGATCATCGATCGCCGATCGTCACCAAGATCCATACCCGACTGTGATCTTCACATCAAGATTTGCTTGGTTCGTAATCATCGTGGTTGCTGCTGGGATCTCAACCCGTTATTCTTGCATATTCAGATCTAACATCGTTATAAAAGGCAAGTCACCGTCTATTTCTTGAATCGTTCATTGTGTTTGTTTTCAAGAATGTTTATTGAAATTCTCACAAGTAGATCTCATCGTATTCATCGTATATTGTTGTTGTCTTGTTCTTCGTTAGGAATATGAAGGATTTATACGAGCTAATCCCCTTATTCTTGACTTCGTGCCAATATTTGATTCTAAAGATCGTCTCTTTCATGCATTTCATGTAGATATATTGATAGTAGGAATTATTCATGCATGTCATTTCATTGATAAAATATTGTAGAGTTGTATCTTATGTTGCTATTGATTGAATTATTGATTTGATGTATGTTTAGCATTATATTGATGCATGGTTGTGCTTTCTTCGCAGTGATCTCATGCTTACCAAGTTAATCTAAGATAATCGACTAATTGTTTTGATAACTATAATCCTAGATCACTTTTATACCATGAAATATGTTGATCCAGAACTTTTACTGTCTGTCTAAAATTTGTATGATCTTTCAACCATCTATTAACACTGAACCATGAAAGTTTGTAAATATGAAATGTAGCCCAATGTTTCTAGCTCCCAGAACACTAAAAGTTATTGAATTCCGACTTATATTGTATGAGATATGAAGATTTTACTACTGCTGTGTTTTATTTCCAGAATTTCCTGATTCATGATTACACTATGTTAAACTGATTAAATAGATGAACTAATGATCAAATATTACCATGATAAATTCCAGATTGGTAGCTAACATTCTTAGGGTCATGATAATTATTTTTACTGATTTTTAAAGTGAATATTTACTGATTTTATAACTGTAACTAATTGACATCGATAACCAGCTAGAATCAGTAATCTGTAAAGAACCCTGTAACTAACCTAGCTACTGTTATCGAAATTTTGATTTTAAATATGGGTTGGAACCGGGCAGGAGTCTATTTTCTAGACTTCTAATGGATCCAGATTTGCATTTTTGTAGCAGCAGAGAATCCGATTTCGGTACAGTAACCTACTGCTATCCAGAATTGAGTTTCCATGTTTGATAATACAATTGAATCTATATTGTTGTATTTGATGCATTGAATTGTATGAATTGTGTTGCATGATCTTAGTGTTGTATTGTCATCATTCTAGTGTTCCTTATTGGTTGCCTTATCATTTTTCCATTGATATTAGTGTCCCTATTGTTTCCCTATTAGTATCGTAATATTGCCAACCGTTATTGCATAATGATTGAATAAAGAATTGTTAATCGAGACCAGGGTTAAGGGTTGACTTAAATAGTGAACAATGTAGAGACTATACTCGGAAGGGAGCTCGTGGTTTTTGTACAATTACTGAATGAATGAATGACTGAATAACTGAATGACTGAATGACTGAATAACTGAATCATTGATACCGAATAACTGAATGACTGAATAACTGAATAATTGAATACTGAAAATCGTTTACATCGTTCCCGAGTACATGATCTATAGAATTCACCACGAGAGTCTAAACGGAAGTGTTTGTATGTATCAAACCTGTGGTATGGGACGCAGTAGTACGTGCATTATTTAGGACTAAAATGAATAATAGACTTAAGATTGTCATCACATCATCATTGCCTATTGTCATCATTATTGAACATTGTTATTGTTTATTACTATTGTTATTGTCATATCGTTATTTCTATTGTTCCTTGTTTTCTCTACTTGCTGTCCATGACTTACTATAAGGACATATTACTCTCTCTTTTTAGATGAACAGCTTACAGGTAATCAAGAAGAATTGCCTAATGGATTGGGAGAACAACATTGGTGAAAGAATCGATAGCATCGTCGCTTATATATTTATTGTTTATGTTATGGAGAACTAAATCATTGAATGTTGTTATTTTTATTGTATTGTGGGCATTTGACCCAGAATTGTTTTTTCTTTCCATTGGTTATCATATTGTTATTTCATGTTGCAATTCATTTTGTGACTCATGTGATTATTCTTATACGCATGCATGGTTGTATCGCTTTCTTATTTATATTGTTGAGTTGAATCAGTAACAGCTTATGGATGACGCTAGTCATTCGCTAGGGCCAATGTCACGTGCTTGTGTTTCGTATTTTTGGAAAGCGGGGCGAGACATCCAGAACTTCAACTCAATATTTAACAAATCTTAGATTCAGCATGGTAAACACAATGAAGAATACATCCATACACTAGTTTAACATCAAACAAGGCATCAATCAATCATTCAAGCACAACAACCCAATAATCAATTATACAATAGTTTACTTGTGCGGTGTCATGCATGAATAACTTCTATTATCAATACTACTGTGAATGCATGAAAGATTCGATATTTTAGAGTTAATAGTGGCACGAAGTCAAGAATATCTTGAGTTAGCTCGTGTAAACCCTCAATATACTCAACGGAAGATAAACAGTATAACAATACGATAAACAATCAGGATCTGAAAGGCTCGAATGCGATACAATAATGATTCGAGAGTGAAAAGTGACTTGCCTTTATAGACGATTAATTCAAAATAATAGAATAACGGGATTAGGATCCTGGCTGCAACGATGCACATGCAAGCAACGAGCAGAGCACACAACAACAAACAGCAACTAGCAAGTCGACATCTCCACACATCATACACTGAATCGCACAACAGCACCAGCGTAAACTCCAAACATCAAACACCGGATCTCACAATAGCAAACAGTGGTGAACAGTAATGGCAGGGACTTTGACAGCGACTGGGGGTGGTGCACAGGGCGGTGGTCGCTGGTGTGGAGGTGTGTTGCGGTGGAGGAGGTCAACGGTGGTCAAATAAGGTGTAAAGGGTGGGTTTCGGCGCCAAAACAGAGGAAGAAGAAGTTCAGGGGAAGGGTGGCGGTGTTGGTGTTATTGGAGAAGAGGTTGGAGGAGTGGGATGGAGATGAAAGCAGTGCTGTGGTCTTCGGAGCGACGGGGATGGGAGGTGGGTCGATGGTGGCAGAAGCAGCAGTCGATGAGGTAAGGACGAGGTCGATGGGGGGTTAGTTGCACGTCGAGGGGGAAGAGGATGAAGACGATGAAGGTGAGCGGAAGAGTAATGGCGAGGGACTCGATGAGGGTGTCAATGGAAAGTGGGGGAACAATGAGGAGTGGTCGAGAAGCGACGAGAATGCGAAGGATGGTCAGGGTTGCGATGAGGATGACGATGGGATGATGGAGGAAGAAGGTGAAGGGTTTGAGCAGTGGGAGCTAGTTTCGGGAGAAACAGAGGAAGAGGAGAGAGAAGGTCGGGGAGCTTGGGTGTTAGAGAGGGATTAATGAGAGGAATTGGTTATTAATGACTGATTAAGTGTAGTGTGGGTGATTGTGGAGATACTGGGGATCATGGGGTTAGTTTCTGATTATTAGGAGATTAGTTAGGGATGTGAGCATGGAGAGATTTTGGGAATTGGTTGTTAGTGGGAAATAGGGTAGGTGGGCTTGGGTTAGGATCCAATAGGAGATGGGTTTGGGTTTGGGCTTCAAACAAATAAGGTAAAATAATTATAGTAAGGACTTAATAATTGTTTAGGGATTTATAAATAATAATAATACATTTAATAACATTGGTTGGACTTACACAAAATATAATAAATAATTATATGAGGGATCGAGATTTAAAACATGGGCCTAACACCATGATCAAATAATAATATACTCGGTACACAAAAATATGCATTTTGTTCGGGTTTCAAAATAAATAAATAAAAGGTAAGTTAAAATCTATGGGATTTCATAAATTAATAAACAATCGAGAAAAATTGATAATAATAATAATAATAATAATAATAATAATAATAATAATAATAATAATAACAATAATAATAGTAATAATTAAAATAATTCAATGAATAATAATAAATCTGGTATTGGGCTAAAATATGAATAGTCGAATAGTAATATAATACTACACATAAATTAAATACTCAAATACTAATGACACAATAGAATGTATTAGAATTCTAGCATTCAATAAGATGGTTAATCAAATAAGTGAAGAAACAAGATTATAGAATTGAGTAGGATTTTTATGCATAATACCAATTAGTAATAGGATAAAATGAAGTATAATTTGGATTTGTATTTACACAATAAATAAACCAATGATTAAATAGTACTAATAGTAGAAATTTCTGGGTTCAAACAAATTAATCGGATATTCAAATGAAAGCAATGAGGTTCAAGAAAAATAGAAGGATTTATAGAAAAATTGAAATACAAGAATACGAAGAAAAAAAAAAGAGAAATTTGTATAATTGGGAACGGGGGTTACAAGCTAAGTTGTAAAACATTATAAAATAGTATAAATTAGTACAAAAGGGTGGAATAGTGGTAAGTAATATATATAGAAATGAAAGTGGGGGTTATTAAAGTAGAAAATCTTCTTTGTTGTGGGTTCGCCTCGTTGGTGTCCAACTGCAGGCTTGCCTCCTTAACATCAAGTTGCAGTTTTGCTTCCACGACATCTGGTTGCAGTTTTCCGTCTGGACATTTGGTTGCAGATATTTTCTCCCCAACATCCAGTTGCAGTTTGCCTCCATTGATATCTGGTTGCATATTTGCCTTCTAGACATCAGGTTGCACCAAAACGGTGAATGAATGATGTAATCTTCCATATGTACTAGGATATTGGATGTTTAATTTTAAGTATGATGTTATGTTTTTGAAAAAAAAAAACGATGCAAAAGTTGGGATAGTAAGAGAAAGAAATGAAGTAGAAAAGTTATAACGATAAAATATTAAAATAGAAGTACAGATTTTAAATATCGAATATATAAAATTAGTAGTAATGAAAAGGATTTATAACATTAAGACAAAAATAGTATAAAGTATATGCATGAGCTGAAAATATAATGAGAACAATAATTATGTAGTGTAGTAAATTAGGATAATAAACATAAACAATTATATAAAAAAAAATATATAGTAATGTAGTAATTGGATAAGTGTAAAATGATATGTATACTAAGTATATTGAAATACATAACAGAAATCCGTGGAAAGTATATGTAGTAACCAAGAATGTAAAAATATAAATAGTGAGTGTATGTATTATATTAGAGAAATGTTAAGCTACAAAATTAAAAGTAGCTATTAATAATGAAAAGTGAGTATAACAAAAGGTAGAAAATAATAAGTATAACAAAATAGAATTAAAAGGGAATCTTATTGTGTAGAGATCTATTGCATTTATATAAATAAAAATATTACAACCATGTTAAAATATACTGAAATAAATAAGACAACATAAAATAATGGGAAAATATAGTATCGTGAAATCAAATTATTTGTAAAGTGAATGTAAACATACAAAAATCAAAATTTAGAATCTAATAGAAATAATAACAAAGGAAAATAATAGTCTTAATAATAATTTAATAAGTAGTAATTCAAAACTTAATAGAATACATAAAAGTAATAGCAAAAATAAATAAGTAGCATAAAAGCGCATAAAAGTAAGGAGGATAAAACATCAAGAAAGAAAACGAGTAAGTCAAACTTAAAAGTTTAAGACTAAGTGTTGTAGATAAAATAATAAATATCAAAGTGAATTAATAGTATAAGGAAATATTTATTTAAAAAAATATTAAATGTTAAAGATGCAAAGTACTATAAGGAAAATACACGAAAAAAATAAAAGAGAAAAGCTTTGTCTACGTATAAGGTATCATGAATGTAGGTTCAAACAAACCATAACACTCGTGACACAAAAGAAAACATGCTCGCATACAATATCACATCAATGTATACGAGGAGAGTTTCCATAAAAAATGCAAGTTCAATAACTACCAAATTCATGACTCCAAACTGACACTCACACTTCTAATGTCCACCCTAATATGTTTTCCTTATAATTTTTTACTACTTATTGAACCTAAATCTATACCACTTTGTAACGCCCCGAATTAAAAATACAGGCAATTCGTAGCAAAATACAGGATCTTTTACTTCAATTCGTACAAATTTACAAGGAATTTAATTTTTTTTTTCTGTAACGCCCCGAATTCAAAATACCGGCAATTCGTAGCAAAATACAGGATCTTTTACTTCAATTCGTACAAATTTACAAGGAATTTAATTTTTTTTTTCATTTACAACATTATTCTTTACGCTAACACAGCGGAAATAAATAAGTACAACAGAACACATGATAATGGAAGCTCTTTCAATCTCATGTACACCCATCATAGTGACTTCGAGTTCTGCTGAAATCCATTCCTGCAACTACGAAACTGTGGGCACGTCAGTTGCATACAACTGACGTAATACTATAATATAGCGATTCTTCTACTTCAGCAAACACAAACTTGAATGCAAAACAAAGTATGAAAAATGACTATCCTGAACATGTCAGTGTATGACATGACCTAATGCCTAATGCAGACATTCACACTTACAATGCACTAATGCACACTCCCATACTACATAGGTCCAAATGCAAGCCCTTAACGTACTCCTCATTATAGAGTTCAATCCCTCATTATGAAATCCTACTTCGGTGACTAATGTAAGGTTTATATATCCTGTGAGTATCTAGTACTGCCCCGATAATTCTTGAGAATCGCTCTTCCACCGCGAGTCGTAACCCTGATAATTTTGGGGATGAAACCCACACTGCGAGCCATGACCCCGATAATTCTTGAGAGTCGTTCTCCCACCGTAAGTGATTTTCAAACGTCAAACCTCACACCCTAATAATTCTGGAGACGAAACACACACCGTGAGTCATATGGTACCTCATCACACAAATACGCCATGAGCGTCGTCTCGATCCCGATAATTCTGAAGAAATATCTCTCACCGCGACCAATTTTTGACATCACTCCTCACGCCCCGATAATTCTAAAGATAATCTCCCACCGCGAATCTTGATCCCGATAATTCTGAAGAAATATCTCCCACTGCAAGTGATTTTGGATATCATGCCTCACACCCCGATAATTCTGGAGATATTCTCCCACCGCGAATCAAATAAGGCATTCATACTCATGTTTGCCCATACTTCATCACATATCTCCCTAATGTCTGTCCTTAGGTTTAATTATAATCATCACAACGTAGAGCTAGCTTACCCTACCGGACATAAATCAACACACGGAAAAATATTAGCCCATACTGGCTACTTAACAAATCATAATTTGCCGGTCTCTACGGGTCTCGCTCAGCTTCTAAATTTCAACAACCATCTCAATATAGAGGTAAACTATGTTACATCTAACCTCTTATAAAAATTTTCATTCACATCTTTCAACTTCTTTTATCTATTCTCTTTACTATTATTAATCATGAAGTAACCAACTTCTTATAGCAACATTCAATAACACTTGATGAGTTAAAAACCCTTATAAACATCACATGTTTAACATTCCAACTTCATCCTTTAATGTTGCCTTAATTCTTCATAAGGTACATCTTACTAAGATTCGAATTTTAAATCTAATTTTACACGTTGTAAAAGTTTTAGGATAACTAGATAAAAGACATCAACCCAATGGTATTGTAAGAATCATATAAATTCCAATATTACTCCAAAAATAGATTTATTAGTTTTACAGGAATCATGAATGAGTCTACTACAGCTCTGTAGTTAAGACCGTCTACATTCATCCTCAATTACTTTGTCTAAATTTATTTGCAAAACAGTAGGTTCAAAATTCAAAAACTGCAGCTCATGCTACTTGTAAAATTCATAGAAAATTATATACTTCATGAAACTTTGTTCTCTTTAGATCATATTAAAGGTATACAAGTCTACTATAACTTTTTAGTGATAACTTTCCCCAAAATATTATGTCTATAACCATGAATTCTACAAAATCTACAGAAGGGTCAAAATGTTATACAGACTGCAACTATTCAATCTTGTAAAATTCATTATAAATTCAATTTTTCATGGTAAATTTATTTCTTAGACTAAGAAAGCTTAATGAGTGTAATTCAACTTCTTAGTTGCGACCGTTCTCAAAATACTTCATCTAAGATGCTGAAATGATCAAAATCCGAAATGTGTACAAATTTTTTGCAACTAGACAACTGCCAACCAGTGCTAAGTTTGGATTTTATTAAAATAGTAAACGACATCCAAATATGAAATACTAAGAAGATATTTTTGACATATACGAGATACTCCTATAAAATTTTTAGCTCTAGATTCCATTTATTTTAATAGATATGATTTTTTGAAGTATAACTAGAACTCAAAACAGAACCTTATGAAAATGCCCTCAAATCAAACATATCATAATTTCACACATTCAATCAACAACAAATAATTTAAACATGAATGTTCAATCTATATAAGTTATCATGCATCTAACAATTCACACATATCTAGCATTCTACTAATAAAACTATATTAGAAAGTTGGAGAAACACCCATCTCAAATGTATAATTCCTAGTAGTAGAAATCCTAGAAAATAATGCTCAAAAGCTCCAAGCTCCCTCAAAAAATGGCCGGCCTCTTCCTAGAACAACCAATAAGCTCCTCTCCCTCTTTCTTTTTTGTTTTTGTTTTGATTTGCCTTCTATTCATGACAAATGGGTGATCTATTTATAGGAAGAATAAGTGGTCAAAATGACTCCCCAATTCTCCACAAACTTACCCACTCTCCCTCATTCTCATGTGTGCACAAAAGCACGTGCACATGTAGTCAATGTGTGCAAACTCTTCGTACAAATTTTATTACTAATTTTTATTAAGTTAGATGTGTGTGTTATACATGGCAAGTGTACCAAACTAACTATATTTTAAATGTACACTTTAGTGCACACAAAATCAATCATGGGCTTTAAATTAATTTTAGTGGGCTACAAAATGGATTTAGGCCTAATGGATTTTAATTAACAATAAATCACACAATTGTGACCAGAAAAATTAGAAGAAAAATATTCATGATTCAAGAAAATTTTAGGAACCAACATGTGCACTGCAAACACGTGCGTTGCACGTATCAATACAAAATAAATTTGAGAGAACGAAAAAAATTCAAAATATAAAATACGTAGAATATTTATATTAATAATGTTTTGAATATTTCACGTTACGGTATAACATACGTAATCGACACGTATATTAAAAACACGTGCAATGCAGGTAAAAACACAGATTAAAATTAATATTTGAGTTGGCTCAGAATAGGTAGGATATTTAAAATGAATTTGAGAAGACAAAAAATGTATAAATAATTAAAATGTAGAAATACGTAGGATATTTATATTAAAATACGTTACGCATATTACTCGTAACAGTACAAATACATGTGCGTAACACCCGTGGGTAAAATTGTCATAACTCAATTTTGCAGGGTGTTACAATAATTCTTCTAGAAGCACATCGTCTACGGATTTAGGATTCCTCAGATCCTCGTTACTGACAATGGAACTCAGTTCGCGGAAAAGAGTTTTTGCAAATCCTGTGAAGACCTTGGAATTCAGCAAAGATTTTCCTCCAACGCGCACCCACAGTCCAACGGCCAGACCGTGAATGCCAACCGGCAAATTCTTGATGGTCTCAAGAAGCGACTAGACAATTCCCCCAAGGGATTGTAGGTTGACGAGCTGTCCAATGTATTGTGGTCCTAACGCATGACCAAAAGGATCCCCACGGGCGAGTCACCCTTTAACCTAACCTTCGGAACTGAGGCAGTAATTCCCCTGGAAGTCGCATTGCCATCACCACAGATCATAAACTTTGATGAGAATTCCATCTCTAATGGCCTCAGGGCCAACCTGGACCTCCTCGACAAAGTTTGAGAAAGGGCGACCATTAAAAGAAACATCTGCTAAGAGAGGGTAGAGCGACTTTACAATCAGAAGGTCCGCCCTGCCGATATCAAAGAAGGCGACCTTGTGCTTAAGCACCTTGAAATATCCAAGACAAGCAAGAGGGGTAAGCTAGAGCCTAACTGGGAGGGCCACTACAGGGTCTCCAAAGTGGTCCACCCGGGCAAGTACCGACTTGAAGACCCAGGGGGCAAGGTAATCAAGAGGACCTGGAATGCAGAACATTTGATAAAATTCCACGAAGACCCCTAGGGTCCGCACTTGTAAAAAGGCCCTCAAAAGCTGACCCATGTACTTCCTTCAGCCGTCAATGAATAGAATTTAATTTTCATTCCAAATTCAAGTTATTCAGTCACCCGATGCCAAAGGCTTCAACGCCAAAAAAACCCCTCGGGGATGACACCTGATGCCGAAGGCTTCAACGCCAACTATTCTTGAAGGATATCCTCCGATACCCCCCTCGAGATTGGCATCCGATGTCGAAGGCTTCAACGCCAAAAAACTACCTCGGGGATGGCATTCGATGCCTAAGGATTCACCACCAAATATCCTTGAAGGATATCCTCCGATAACCCCTTCAGGGTTGGCATCCAATGCCGGAGGCTTCAACGCTAAAAGTCTCCCTCTGAGGCCGACTCCCGTGAGGAGCTTTCAAAGGCTTCAATTTCACCGTGGTCTCTGCATGGCATCTGAGGCCGACTCTTATAAGGAGCTTTCAAAGGCTTCAATTTCACCGTGCCCTCCGCATGGCATCCGAGACCGACTCCAATGTTGAGCTTCATAAGATTTCAATTTTGCTGCGCCCACGGCATGGCATCCGAGGCCGACTTCCATAAGGAGCTTCATAAGGCCTCAATTTCGCTACGCCCTCGCCATGTCATCCGAGGCTGACTCCCATGAGAAGCCTTACAAGGTTTCAATTTTACCTCGCCCTCAGCGTGGCATCCAAGGCCGACCCTCATAAGGAGATTCCTCAAGGCCTCAATTCCACCAAACCTTCGGCATGGCAACCGAGGACAACCCTCATATGATGCACACACGACCATCTCACTGAGCCCTCGGCATAATACCCGTAGCCGACCCTCATTTCGTAGGACCTCCCAACCATCGCACCCTCGGCAAGATGTTCGAGGCCAACCATGCGAAGACCCTAGGCAGGGTATACTCCATCCTGTCAATTCACGTTGCATCAGGGTACCCACCATCCAGATTCACCCAAATTGCCATTGTCTAATCGACAAGCTCGATTGGTTGACTACTCTTAAAAGGAGACCGAAATGTCACCTCTGAGAGTAGGCAGCTTATGATAAGGATAAAAATAGCGGACGATCTCCACTGCTTAATCCTGGCGTGAATCTCAAAGTCATCTCACTTCTCCTTCTAGGCCGATTATGGGCCCGTTACCGCAAGTCTACCCTAGTTTGGATAAGGTCACACCCCCTAATCAGGGGACCCAAAAACCTCCCCCTAATTAGGTTCTTACACCTATAAATACAGTCTTATCTCTATAGTAAGCAGGTAATCACAATTTCACCACTTAAGTTTCCCTTACTATTCTGGTTATTGACTTGAGCGTCGGAGGGTCTGTCCTCGGGAGTCCTCCTGGTGTCTCAGACTTTTTTGCAGGTGTCCGACGCCCGCCGTATAACGCTGCAAGCCCCGCTCAGCTGCGCACGTGACTACACGTGTGCGCACACAAAAAATAAATCCTAACAATGGCCTTCCACAGGCTTGCCTCACAAAAGATGATACAGCTTATTAGTACCCCTTGCTCATTGGCCTAATTATTTAAACTCTACTCATCTCCTATACTGGCCGATGTGGGATAACCCCACAATCCCACTCCCAAGCATCACACGTGAGACCAAGGCCCAACCAGCACAGACACAGCATAACAATCCTTCATGGCCCATAATAATCCATACAACAAGCCTGTAGACTCATCTATAGGCCCAACTACTTAACTATTTTATTTATTATATATATATATATATATATATATATATATATATATATATATTCCAATATAATACTATATATACATATACTCTTCAGTACGGGGTGTTACACTAAGCCAATTGCTCATGTTAGTATATTAGTTATTCTTGTTAGTGAGCTTTTAATGTAATTTGATCTTAGTTAGTAAGTTTTAAATGTAGTTTAATTAGTTAGAAGCTTAACATTATTGTTTGTAAGCTTTAGATAAGCCTTAGATTCATGTTAGATTCATATTAGAAAGTTCTAATGTGTGATCGACTTAAAATCAAGATAATAATTTCATGTTGGTGAATTAATATTAGAATCGTTTATGTTAGTGGGTATAGATTATGTGAGTAAGGTAGAATGTTGGAATTAATTATGTTGATAAATTCAATTGTAGACTTGACTGATGTTAGTAATTGTTTGTATCTCATTAATCATGTTAGTAATAAGAAAGGTTGTAGATTGATCATGTGACTAGATGGATCATGATAGAAGTGTTAGTATTTAATCATGAAGTGATCATTGCAGGAAGCTTGAATGTTAAGTTAGTATTTATAGCTACTTGATAATCTTGTCCGTAGGTGCTTGTTAATCATGTTGAAGTGCTAAATTGTTGATAGATTGTCTTGGCTATCTAAGCCAGACATTGGCCAAGTTGGGCCAGTGTTGGGTTTGCAGAGGCGACCAGGAACCCTAATCATGTTTAGTGTTGGGTATGTTAACTCTAGGTAGAATGACTCATGACTGTAATGACAGGCACTAGTTGGCATGTACTCATCCTGTCAAAAGGGACACGTGCGGTGTGGTCTTGTCTGGGACACGTACGGCGTAGTCTTCTCCAGGACCTGTGTAGCGTGATCTTATCTGGGAAAAGCACGTCAACATCTCAACTGCAAATTCTGGGAATTGTTGATGAGAGCGGGACACGAACATAGGTCGCAGGTCCTGTCGAAACATAAGAGATGGACCCTTAAGCTTCCATCTACATTCTCAGCTGTCGGAACTTGGCAGAGCAAGCAAGCCCTGCTTATTCACCATATGTTCATTATAACTTGGTAGGGTTAGGAGTGGAGAAAGACCACTGATTCCGACAGAGCCGTATGAACACCCTGGCAGGAGTGGAAAGAGACCACAGATCTTGGCGGGGGTGAGAGAGACCACTAATCCTGACGGAGTGGAGAAAGACCACCAGACATCTGCATAGGTGGAATAGACCGCAACATTGCAACTCTACCAATCACTAGATTCATGTGAGGAGCAGGAAAGAGTACATGAACATGATGCATAGTGAGGGATCCAACCCTATGATCTAGAGACTACAAACACTTTGGAAAGTATGTAGTATGAGATGCATACATTTCCAGTGAAGTTGCATTTGAAAAAGTATGTAGTATGGGATGGAATTTTTCCCAAAAAAAGACCTACTTTTTGAAAGTATTTACCCAACTGACCCACTTTCGAAAGTATTTACCAAAACGATCTGCTGGCTATCTCAGTTAGCGACCGTAGTGAAAACAGGGTCGCTAACTGAGATAGCGAGTCTATCTGTCTGTTCTTTTCACCACTTGGGAAAAAACCTGAAGAAAAAAGACAAGTATACACTCGCTATCTTAGTTAGCGACCTTATTTTCACTAGGGTCGCTAATTGAGATAGCGAGTGTCGATTAGAAATTCACTTAATACCACACTCGCTATCTCAGTTTCTTCTTACCCTATCTCTCTCCACACTACTTCTCCCACTCCAAAACCCTAGTGGCCCAAATCCGACCTATTTTCTCACCAAAATCCACAAAATCTCAAAGCAACCTCTTCATCCCCCACATTCTACTCTCCTCACACTCTCAAAACCCTAAACCTATCTTCCAACATCCCTAATTTTGGCATTCGAAGTTCGGGAAACGCAAAAGAGGGTTGGAGTTGCCAAGCAAGTCGAACAATCTCATCCTTGTTCTACCCAGTATTCGTGTGGTATTTGTTTATAACTCTTGCTATTTGATTTTTGGTTAATTTTGATGTAGGGTTAGATTTAGAATTGTGAGTTAATTTGAGATGTGTTCAACAATAAACTGAGTGTTTTGGTTATACGAATTATGCCTACTTTGTACTAAGTGTGGATGATTTATACTAAATTTATTTGTGTAATTAACCTAAAATAACCTATATTGTACTAAGTTAGTTAGTGTTATTCGTGAAATATTTGTACTAATTATATATGTGATTATATATGCTATACTTCAGTAACATTGTGAGTAATATTGTGACTAACATTGTATATAGACGAGTGTCGATTTATGATGATAGTTTTAAGCCATTGGAACATTGTGAGTAACATTGTTAGATATCGATTTATTGTAATTAGATATTGATGAATGTATAATTCTGTATTATTGATATTACATTTAATTCCTAGAAACTCTCATTTTTTATGTATCGATATATCTAAAACCAAGATACAATCAAACTTGTAGAATTCTCTTTGTTATTGAATATGCCACGAATCCGGGCTATTTATGAAGAAGGAACGAGTAGTAGACCTCCACGTAACCGCGGGGGCCCACGTACATGTTACGGTCAACCTTCGTATACGAAATTGTTTAGCAGTCCATGCCTTCCTATAAAAAATTTGATAATTGTGTTGTAGTTTGACTATCTCAATAATGGCCTTCGGAGTTAATCCGACCTTAGCTTTAACAACATTCACAATCAGATTGTAGACAAATTTAGCATCAACATTACAATGGTCTTGATTCAATGTTGGACTCAAACATGTATGCGGACCTATTATTTTCTTCGCTACGAAATTATTTCCACCCTTTGGAACGATTGCATGTAATCTCCACGGGCAACCACCCTCACTTACGATGGGTGGAATTTGTACCATCTCCTCAATGGTACGTTTCCTAGGAGTCAATTTACATTTCACGATATACAAGTTCGGTGTAGATTTCAAAGTGACAAATTCCCAATGTTTCTTGATGGAGTATAGCTTCACCGCATGTTGTATTGAACCTTTACTTTGGAACTCTTGACCTATGTACAAATCGTTTACGTTGGATGAACCAGACGACTCTTATGGAACTTAATTTACTCTCGCACTTTGTGCCATCTCCTCGGTAACATGAACATTGACATTATTGAAATCATCATTAACGTTCACGTTGTTATCGTTCCTCTCATTTATATTAATATTTACACATTCATCTTCTTCGTCCTAATCATCATCTTCTACACCCTCGTCAACTTCATCATCTGTTTCTTCCTCTTCTTCATCATCCTCTAATAAATCGTTGTTAACGGTAGCATTTTCAAATATTCCAAAAACTTTGTCATTTTGAACATAATCATTAACCAAACTACGTTGACGTGGCAACTCAAATTCTGTAGAACCTGAGCTTGTTGTATTTATGAAAGTGTCTTCTTGTGGGGAAGTTGGGATTGCATGTGATGTTTGAACTGGATTAGAACTCCTCTCATGTGTTGGCATTTCACGTACGAAGCTTGAACTAGGATTAACATGTGGTTGTGCATTAGTTAGTTGGATTATACAACTCCAATGCAGACCAACTGTGATTCGGATCAAGTGTCCTAGCAAGCATTGACTTTAAAGAGTTGTCATTCCCTATGGACACAGTCATGAAATATTGATCTTCACCTTTTCCGCTGCATATCGAGCTACAATTTTCACATTCCATTGATTGCTATCCCAATTAGTAACCTCGTACTAATTCTGTCATTGTTATTGTACGGGGTGCCCAAATTATTTTAGGATCAACATTACTGTAACAACAACCTATCTTTGTATCACGAATAATTTCACCCCCAAAATAAGGCAAATAGGAATATCGTAATCCATACCTATACATATTTATATAAAAAAATGAGAGTCATTATGTAACCCCCATTTCCATCTATACATATCTTTTTTCTGTGTATTGTCTAGGTTTGGATTCCTTATAAAATTCTCCGTTTTCTTAAATTCATTTTGGTTTTAAATTTATTTTGGATCTTCTATCAACGTCTTTTCTAATCGACAATTATATTTATTTCGAATGATGATATATTTTAACTTTATTTTCTATTCCTAATTGATCGACTATTTATATTCTAGCCCAAATCAAATATATTATTACTATTTGGATTTTAATAAATTGTTAAACTCAAATCCCATTTTGATATTATATATATATATATATATATATATATTATTATTATTATTATATATTATTATTATTATTATTATTATTATTATTATTATTGTTATTATTATTATTATTATTACTACTACTACTACTTGATTGTTTATTAAAATTCTTATTTTGTTATTTATTATTATGAAAGCCTATAGATCTTAATCTATATTTTATTATTATTATTATTATTATTATTATTATTATTATTATTATTATTATTATTATTATTATTATTATTAATTAATATGTACAACTGTATTGTTATATTTTGGCCAAATCAAATCCAATCTTATTTATTTTGTGAATCCATACATTCGATTGTGTTTATTTATAGTTGAGTATTAATGTAATTCATATTAATTGACTTAATTGTTATATTATATTACTATTGATTTATTTGTTCAATTTTTAATCTAAATCCTGTTATTTTTCCCTATTGGATTTAAACCCAACCCTAAACCCTATAGCCTTCTCTTATTGAATCCTAACCCTATACCAAGACCCGTTAACTCATTACCCAAACCCACATCTTAATATCCTATAAATACTCTCAATACTAATTACCCCTAAACCCTAATCTAATCCTACACAGCAACCGCCTACACCCCTAACCCCCCGATCTCCTTCTTCTTCCTCTGTCTGCTCCGAAACCCAACCGCCCCCCAATTCCTCGCGCCCCATCTCCTTCCTCTGTGTCTTTCTGAAATCCATCCTCCCGCTCACCTTCATCATCCGCCAGTCACCGCCGAACCGCAACCCCGCGGCACTCACCCCTGTCCCCTCGACCACCACCGCAACACCACATCGCCCCCATCGTCTCCTCCATCGTCGTCGATCCCCTATACTCTATTGCACCCACTCCGACCGCGACCGCCACCGCGACTGTGCACCACCGTCAACCTCCGCCACTCGCCACCGAAGCCGAAGTCTTTGCTGTTTGCTGCTGTGTTGATTTTGCTGTTTGTTGTTTGGGTTCTGGTGTATGTTGTCTGCTGCCCTTGCTGTTGTTCTCTTTGTGCACGTGAGTTGCACGTGTTTCTGCCATTTTTTCGTTCGTTCGCTTATAACTAATCCAATCAAGGTAAGTCACTTTCACTCTCGAATAATTATTGTATCGCAATTGAGTTGAAACTCCACAAGTAAATCATGAATTGTTTATCGTATTGTTATGATGTTTATCTCCCCTTAAGTATATTGAGGGTTTACCCGAGCTAGCCCAAGATATTCTTGACTTCGTGCCATTATTCACTCTAAAATATCGAATCCTTCGTGCATTCATGTAGTATTGATAATAGAAGTTATTCATGCATGACACCACACAAATCAACTATTATAGAATTGATTATTTGGTTGTTGTGCTTGAATGATTGAATGATGTCTCGTTGATGTTAAACTAGTGTATGGATGTATTCTTCATTGTGCTTACCATATTATTGTGTTTACCATGCTGAATCTAAGATTTGTTAACTATTGAGTTGAAGTTCATCACGTTTAGATCGCTTATATTTTATGAAATATGTTGAACCCTGATTTTCACTATCTACCTAGAACATGTGAGATCTTTTTGACCCAGTATTTGACATAAAAAATTATAGCTTTCTAAACAAAAATTTTAGCCATGTGTTTCTAGTTTCTAGAACATCTAAAATATTTAAATTCCAAGTTCTATTGCAAGAGTTATTGTGTTTTTACTGCTGCTGCATTTTTACTTACAGAATTCCTGATTCATGTATTTCTTCATATTTAAGTTATTAAAAAAGCTAGGTTAACAACATAATTTTGCCATGATAATTTCCAGATTGTTAGTCAACATGATTAGGAGCTTGACAAATTTTTTTGATGAATTTAAAATTGGATTTTTACCAATTTTACAAATATAACAACATGATCTTGATTTTCGGTCAGAACGTGTAATCTGTAAAGAACGATGTAATTAACCTATCTATTGTTATCGGATTTTGTATTTTAAATATGCGTCGGAACCGGGCAGGAGTCTACTTTCTAGAACTTCTGATGGATCCAGTTTTTGATTTCTGTAGCAGCAGAAAACTTGATTTTGGTACAGTAGCCTACTGCTGTCCAGAATTGTGTTTCCATAATTTCTAGATATAATTGTATATATATCGTTATATTGAATGGATTGAAGTATATAAATTACATTGCATGATCCTAATATACCATTGTCACGATTCTAATTGTTTCATTCTAATTGATCGTCATATTGTTACTTCTACTAATACCATCGTTTATCGAATTTCTCTAAATTACATAATGTATTGATTGCATCGATAAAATGTTTAACAAGCTGGGATTTAAGGGTGACTTAAGTAGTGCACAATGTAGAAACTATACTCGGAGGAGGGGCATGTGTTTCCATAAACATTGTTATCGGCTATTGTTTCATCGATTGATTGTGGCTTGCGACGTTAACCTAATCTATCGTGTATTGTATCGTGTCTGAATTATCGTATCGTGCATTGAATATTGAATCGTAATTTTTGAATATTGATTATCGTTGCAGAATACGTGATCTATAGAGTACACCACTTAGGTCTAAACGACATTGATTGTATGTACGGAACCTGTGGTATGGGACACAATAGTACGTGCATTAGTTAGGCTAAAAACTAATAGACTTAGGAATTGACACAATATTAATACTGCATGTTGAACATCGTCATTGCTATTGATATTGAACATTGTTATTGATATTGACATCGACCATTGAATATTGATATTGAATATTGAAATAGCGTTTATTGTTATACCCATCGCATTGTTACCTTTGATATTGATTATTGTTATCGTCCATTGTTATTGATTCCTATTATTTTATTGAATTCATTGTTATACCGTATTTCCATTGTTCATTGCTTTCTCTACTTGTTCTCTATGACTTGCTCTAAGGACAATTTTTCTCCTCTTTTTAGATGAGGTATTCACAGGTGATCAAGGAGAGTTACCTGCAGGACTTGGAGAATAGTCTTTCTGAGGATTTATTGCTTTCTAGATTTATCTTTATTTTTTTGGACTTCTTGTATTGAGATTTATTAACATTGTATTATGGGCTTTTGACCCGAAGATTGTTATTTTATTTCCAAACGTTGAATTATCGTATTTGGTCTCATATTTTATTCCAAGTATTGTTATTCATGTGATTGTTCTTATTGCATGTGTGGTTGTATCTATCTTGTTATATTATTGAGTTGAACAATAATAGCTTATGGATGATGCAAGTCATTCGCTGGGTCAATGTCACATACTTGTGTTCCGTGTTTTTGGGAAGCGGGGCGTGACACATTATCTAATCTACCCAAGTATACGTGATAAAGAGTTATGCAAATCATACCTTCAAATCCAATAGCTTAACTCCAATCCTCGCGCATGTTTTCCTAATAAATCGCCAAAATTAGGGATCTTGGAAGCTAGGTTTACGGTTTTGAGAGTGTGAGGAGAGTGGAATGTGGGGGGTGAAGAGGTTGCTTTGATATTTTGTGGATTTTTAGTGAGATAATGGATTGGATTTGGGCAGCTAGGGTTTCGGAGTTGGGTTTCGAAGAGTGTGGAGAGAGATAGGGGAAGAAGAGAATGAGTCAAAGAGTGTGATATTATTGAACTCCCAATCGACACTCACTATCTCAGATAGCGAGTATAGTTAAAATAGGATCGCTATCTGTGATAGCGACCCGATACTTGGACTTTTTTTCCTGGTTTCACCTGAAAACAACAGGCACATAGACTCGTCATCTCAGTTAGCGACCCTATTAACTGAGATAGCGATTGCATACTTGGCTTTTTTCTTCAGTTTTTTCCCAAGTGGTGAAAACAACAGACAGATAGACTCGCTATCTCAGTTAGCGACCCTGATTTCACTAGGATCTCTAACTGAGATACGAGTGGGTCGTTTTACGAAATACTTTCGAAAGTGGGTCAGTTTTGTAAATACTTTCAAAAAGTGGGTCATTTTGGGGAAAAAACGATGAGATGCATACATTTTCAAATGAATTGCATTAGAGTAAGTGGATTGTGTACATTTGGAATTGTGATTAGACTCTAGGGCATGGCATACACTGACACTTGTGGTTTGACTTCATATTTTTTTCTTTTTTTTTGAATTTTTTGCATTAAATACTGTTTGCTAAGATTAGAGATCGCAGATTTCATCCGCATTGCGTTAGTTATATTTAAATGACGTGCTCACAGTTTCCAGTTGCAGGATTGCTAAGCGAGGAGCTGAGGACTCGAGCTGCGTGGAGCATTCAAGAGATTATTGATATAAATATTGATGTAATTCATTATTGAAATCGTATTGTAATTTATTATAAAATTAGTGCTTATAAGTTATTTTAATTTCCTTTAATATTTCTGTGTTATGTACTCATTTGAAGGAAAGATCGTGGTTGTGTCTCGAGTTCCTAGTATACGGAATTCGGGGAGCTACACGTCGAGCCATTCAGATCTACCACATTCATCACATTTGCCTCCTAGCAGAGTCAGATCGGAAGCCGAGATCTGAGTTTTCTCTTCCTCTAAAGAACTTACATTATCTGTTGCTCCCACAACTAAAAACAAGCAGCATCAGAAGACAAGTGGGAAAAGGACGGTGATGCCAATGAGATCCGGACATATACCAAAAAACACTTAGTTCATTCACATGTTAAGAGCCAGTTCGTACGTACATTGTATTCACCAAAAACCACCAGAGCCAGAAGCAACACCGCATGTTCCCTCGCCGTCTCCCTTCCAAAATGCAAATCCGTCACAGGATTCAAAGCACTTATATCTTCCCTTCCCTCCCCAAATAATGGAAATTGTAAAGAAATGAGAAGTTAACTAGCTCAAACTCAAGGCTTAGGCAAGACTAATGAATCAACTATGAAAATTTGCAATTCCACTTTCAATTGGACTATCATATATCTAAGATACAGGGCAGGAGCAGCTAGAATAATAATGAAAAATTTGATAATTAATTTATTTAGTTGTATCTATATAATAAATCACAAGGCAATTTTATGAAGAAAAAAAAAAGCTATCAAGTGGCTCTCCTTCAATTGAAATAAAATCAATGGTTCAGATTCACCCTCTCAAAAGACAATTTTTCTAAAAACTTTTCCCTGAAACAAAAATTCACCTAAGTTTTTTACTCTCTTTCCTATCTTCACTTTTTTTCAGGTCTCTATCTCTCTCTCTCTCTCTCTCTCTCTCTCTCTCTATCCAAATCCAAACCCAAATCCAAAACCCAAATCCAAATCACCTCGAATACATCGACTCTCCCCTCCCGTTTGACATCCCCATCGCCTCTGTCGCCACGTCAGCATCCCCCCCCTTTCGACCCCCTCCCTGTCACCCAGCCCCTCCCCTTGGACCTCAACCTCAACTCCTCCTTTGAGCTCAACAACTCTTCTGTCATCTGTGAAGATGACACCTCCGACAACTCCGAGGATTTCAAGTCATTAGCTAAACCTAAAACCAAGATCAAGGTAACTCATTAGTGATTCAATTCTCCCTTATTAATAATCCAATTATCCTCAGATTTTATTCTAAAACTTCCGTTTTTGGAAACCTTATTGAAGTTATTTTGGGGGTTGAATTGCGCAGGGTTTGCTGGAGGAGTTGGAGGCAAAGGATTGGAACAAGGTGTGTGAAGGATTGAACGATGTGTGATGCCTTACAGTTCATCTTCTGCTTCAATTATATAAGGTTTACTTTTGCTTCTTTTTTTAATTTTTCCTTTGTGATTTGTTAGTCAAACAGGATTGGATATATTTTCCTGTTTATAGGACTTTTTATATGCTTCATCGTTTACAAAAATATAACGTAGGTACGTGTTCATGGGCAAACCTAGTACTTGTATATATTACCAACCCCAAGTTATTCAGTGAGCTTCGTCTACAAGCTTATATAAAGACTAAGTGGGTGACCATGACATAAATATTAATCATTGGTTTACTCAATGAATCCGATAAGGCTTCGTATCGAAAGAAAAAAAAAGTATAGATTGCAGCAATGTTCTCAATTGCGAACAACACACACTGTCAGCAACAAATCAACGATAATTCTACATGGCATCTCAATTAGAGAATCCAAAGTCGTTCGATGTAAAAAAAATGGCAAAATGCATGTTTTGGCGATCCATTTTGACGAAACGCTGCAGTCGTCGAATGGTAAAAAAATGCATAAATTCGTTAAAAAAGAAATAGATGTTTCGTCTATCATTAAAAAATAATTTATACAGGCCGAAACATAGAAAATATTAACAAAATATACAGGACGAAACATGCAAAGAAAAAAAATTGCAAAATAACCGAACGAAACATGATGTCTCGTCCAGGTTTTAAGAAATTTTTTTTGCAAAATCAATTTCAAAAAATAGTTTGTAAAAATATTTGCAAAAACAATTTTAAAATTTACAAAATTAATTTTTTTTTAAATGGATTGGGACGAAACATCATGTTCATTCCAAGCCTTAAATTCATTTAACCGGTTAATTTATTTATTTTTTTAATTTTTTTTACTTCGGACGAAATATCATGTTTCGTCCGATTAATTAAAAATATAATTAAATAATCCAGCTAAAATATGCATTTTGCTATTTCGAATGCTATTTTTTTCTTTCTACTGTAGCCGAATTGTCAAAAAATGACAAAATAGCTTACGACTGTGTGCGCTACAGTACACAAAAAATGAAAAAAATGACAAACAAGCAAACGTCTGTTGATGCTCTTAGGTACAAATATTGATCCCTAAATAAAGATGGACAAATACTTATTAGCCACCCACTCCAGTTGATGCAAGAAATTAAATATTAGGTCAATTTAAGTCAGACTAAAATACTGCCATAAGAAGAAAGGAGTTAAAACAAAAACTACCAAACATGTACGCTCTTTGCACATGCCTAAAGACCATAACCAGCAATTGCTGTAACTAAGATACATATCAAGTGCCTAAAAGTTTTCATGTAAATATTGTTTGCATAGGATCATACTTGTAAATAGGCAAATTGTTTCTTATTCTTAGAAAGCAGAAAACATATATGTTCCATATCCTTATCATTATTACCCTTCTTTTAGATAGTTTACTGCATCTACAAGAATTTGGAGGATTCCCACTCTGTCATTCGGGATTCCTTGCTCTTTTTTTTTTAATGTCTATGCCTCGATCGAATCTGGGATCTCAGCCTAGCCACAATTTTGTTCTCCACCCTCATACCATCCGAGACATTGTTCGGTGGTGGGATTCCTTGCTATTGGAAGCCCATAAGAAAAAAATAAGGGTAAATTTCTCTTCTTTGTAAATCTAATTGGAGATGGCTTCGCATGTGCCAGTAGAGGGGAGCGATGGCATATTAACTGGCTTATCAGAAATGGCCAATAGAATATACACATAAATTTCATGCACTCCTTAAAAGATTAAAAATCCAGCATTTCCAATAAAAAAATCCAACGGAAATCCAGCGGAGGGGAGCGATGGCATGTTTCTCTCGTATAGTCTTCCTCTGCATCTATCTTCCGAAATGAGTGTACTCACAAACTAGAGTTATTTAAGGAAATAAATCAATGTATTAAACCTTCTTGAATGGAAAATGGAGGGTTAAGAGGAGGAATGTACTAAAACCAGACAATTGGAGATGACTGTTGATGAGGATAAAAATGGCAGACGATCTGCACCGCTCGATGAGATCTCACAACTGCTTACGGGCCACCTATAAGCCCATCACCCAAATCCAACCCAATATGGACCGGGTCGCATCCCCCTAATTATGGACCCGGGACACTCGACAATCAGGTTCTCATACGTATAAATACAACCCTACATCTATAATAACCAAGTAATCACAATTTTCACCACTTAAGTCATTCTTAATTCTCTGGTTATTGACTTGAGCGTTGGAGAGTCTATCGCCGGGAGTCCTCCCGGTGTCTTAGACCTTTTTGCAGGTGTCTGACAATGGTCGATCCGCCCAGATCCACCTAATCCATCACATCAGCCTCACAGTGGAGTCATATTGGAGACCGAGATCTGAGTTTCCTCTTTCCCAAAAGAACTCACATAATCTATTGCTCCCACACCTGAAAACAAGCAACATCAGATTGACGCCGTTTGTGAAAAAACATATCTGAACCCTTTTTCGGACTCTACCCCGTGATTCTCTCCCTATGACTCCCAAAGCAAAGAAGATTCCACCCGGGGGTTGTCCGTCCGACCCCCGACTTCCTCCTTCGCGCCCGACGCAAAGCCAAGCAACGACTCAAGGGTCCCGACACCCACAAGACCAAGGGTTACAGAAGCCCACCCCGAGTACTTCTCGCTCGATTGCACGAGAGGTCACCCATCCGGTGATCTCCGAACCTGAGAAATGTCATCAGCAACCAACACAACCACCTCAACTGATCCCGAAATGGGGGGGGGGGGGGGGAACCGCTGACTGCAATCCGATTCGTAGCCTCCACTCTTCTCATGGTCGAGACAGGGAGCATAGCCGCTCCGCGAGGGATCATCGACCCTCAAACAATCAAGGAGACGGGGGTCACGTGACCAGAGCGGAATTCCACGAATTCTGGGATGAAATTTTCCTAGCAATCCCAGGTGGGCCCAGGACCGAGCAACGTGCTGACCGAGCCGAAGGGGCCGAGCCAGAGAACGATGAGTCCCACGGGTCCACTTAGTCTGAGGGACGGGAGGACCCCATCCTCAAACGACTACTAAAAATGGAAGGTCGCCTTGCCCAAATCGCTGAAGGCGGGAAGCAGTCCGAACAAAAATAACGACCGAACATGACACCCTTCTCCTCCGATATCCTCGACGCTCCCATTCCAAGGAGCTTCAAGCCTCCAGCGTTTGAGACCTATAATGGAGAAACGGATCCTACTGATCACATCGAGGGATTCAAAACCCTCATGATGATTCACAGCGCCTCGGATCCCCTTCTCTGCCATGTGTTCCCGGCCACCCAAAGAGGCCCCGCACGGCACTGGTTCCCCAAACTCGTCCCTGATTCGATATACTGCCACGACCAGCTCAATGAGAGTTTTCTCGCTCACTTCGTGATAGCCGTAAGGTTGAGAAGACGAGCACCTCTCTGCTGAACCTTAGACAGAAGGACTTGGAATCCCTCCGAAACTTTATCCAATGGTTCATGACCGAGGCTCGATCGATCTCCTCCTCCGACGTTGGGGTAGCAACGGTGGCCACAATGTCTATCGTGACTCGTTGGAGGCCTCCCTGGCCCAGAAGCCACCTGTCGATTTCTTTGAACTTCTCCATAGGAGCGAGAAGTACATCCGAGCCGAAGAGGCTCTCCACTTGGGAGGTTATAAAGGATCCCATAAAGCAAAAAGGAAGGTGGGCAGCTCTGAGCCTTCCAAGAAGGCCCAGAAAGATGCCTCTAAGAACAGGTGACCTCCCCTGCATTCCCAATTTGATAAGTTCACCCCGCTCAGCGCGAGCGTGTCGACCATCTTGATGGAAATAGAGGGTGATGAAATACTCCAACACCCTCCTCGGTCTAGCAACCCCAAAAAGAAAATTGATCCGAGGTACTACTGTCATTTCCATCGAGACCATGGCCATGACACCGACAACTGTCGAGCCCTGAATGACGAAATAGAGGCCCTCATCCGAAGCAGTTATCTCGCCAAATTCATGCAGAACGGCCTGAGAGCCCCTCCCCCCCCCCCCCCCGCGGGGCGAACAAACATCCAGAGCCAGAGCCCGAAAATCAGGATACCGATAATCTGACCATCCTCCACTGCGTCCATGGCGGGCTCATGAGGGAGAGTCTAGCTCCTCCCTCAAGGCCTTCATTTGGGAGGTAAACTCCGTTCAAAACTGTCCCCCTCCTCGAGGACTCGAGTTGGTTGTCTCTTTCTCGGACGAAGACTTCGAAGGCGTTTGGGTCCCGCATTGCGATGCCTTGGTCATACGCCTAGCGCTCACCAATCACGAGGTCCGTCGTATTCTCGTTGACAACGAGAGTTCGGTGAATATCCTGTTCTCAGCAGCCTTCGAAGCTTTGAAGCTCTCTCGAGAGAGGATGAAACCAGCAGGGTACACCTTCCACGGTTTCTCCGGTGCCCCCGGTCCAAATCGAGGGAATCGTCGACCTGGATGTCACTGCAAGAAAATTACCGACTGCCCGAACGGAGGCACTAGACTTCATGGTGTTTAATGTCAAGGCTGCCTATAACGCTATTCTGGGCTGACCCGGTCTTCTTCCCTCCAGGCAGTACCCTCGGCCAACCACATGGCAATGAAGTTCCCAACCAAGTCTGGGGTCGATGTCGTTAAGGGAAATCAAGAGGCAGTTCGGGCCTGTTACGCTGCCACGTTGGGGGGCACAGTCCTCCCTCTCGAAGCAGTCGAGCACTCTTCGGACCGAAGTTCAATAGGATCCGAGCCCGTGGATGAACTTGAGGAGAGCCCATCCTCCGAGGCCCAACCCGCCAAATGCTTCAAAATGAGAAAGTCTCTCCCCCCTGCCCTAAAGGGGGAAGTTATTTGTTGTATCTACCGCAATCAAGACCTATTCGCTTGGATGCCTTCAGATATGCCAAGGATATCCGAGAACCTCATCATGCATAGGCTGAGCGTCCACCCCAACTCCAAGCTGGTGCAACAGAGACGCCGAAAGTTCACCCCCAAAAGACAACAAGCGATGAAGGAAGAAGTCAACAAACTCCTCTCCGCCTGGTTCATCCAAGAGGTCAATTACCCAGAGTGGTTGGCTAACATGGTACTGGTCAAGATGGCAAACGACATATGGAGGATGTGTCTCGACTTCACTGACCTCAACAAGGCCTGTCCTAAAGATCCATTCCTTCTTCCCAGCATCGACGTCCTGATCAATGCTACGTCCGGACACGAGCTGTTGAGCTTCATGGATTCCTATTCTAGCTACAATCAGATTCGGATGTACCCCCGGGACATTACAAAGATGGATTTTATCACCGATCAGGGGCTCTACTGCTACAAGGTCATGTCCTTCAGGTTAAAGAACGCAGACGCCACTTATCAGAAACTCATTAACCGGGTTTTCATTTGAAAAAATTATTCAGAACATGGAGGTCTATGTCGATGACATGCTCGTCAAAAGTCTCCGAGGCAGAGACCATGTGAGCGATTTGGAAGAGGCCTTCAGGGTCCTGAGAATGCATAACATGAGACTCAACCCTCCAAGTGTGCCTTCGGCATCACCACAAAGAAGTTCCTCAACTTTATGGTCAGCCAATGAGGGATAGAGGCAAACCCCAAGAAAATCCAGGCCATTCTAGACATTGCCCTCCCAAGGAATGTCAAAGAAGTGTAGTGGCTCACCGTCCGTCTCACCGCCATCGTCCGTTTCCTTTCAATGTCGGAGCAGAAGTCCCTCCCTTTCTTCAAGGCCCTATGGGGAGTGAAGAACTTCGAATGGGGAGAGCCTCAGCAATGGGCTTTCAATTAGATCAAGGAATACTTATCCAACCCCCCTATTCTCAGCAAACCCGAGCCTGGTGAAGTGCTATACCTCTACTTGGCGGATTCAGACCAGGCCTTCAGCGTAGTCCTGATCAAGGAGGAAGACGGAACTCAAAAGCCCATCTAATATGTCAGCAAAATTCTCCATGATGCCGAGCTCTGATACCCAAAAATGGAAAAAGTCACCTATGCCTTACTCATGGCCGCTCGAAATCTCTGCCCTTACTTTCAGGATCATTCCATTCAGGTCCCCATGGACCAGCCACTGAAGCAAGTCCTCCATAAGCCAGAGACCCCGAGCTACCAAATCAAGTGGTCTATCGAGCTAAGCCAGCATGATATCAACTACAAGCTGAGGACGGCCATTAAGGGACAGGTGCTCACTGAATTCATTACCAAATGCACCATCCCAGAGGTCCACGAGACTCCGTAAGATACGCCCATTTGGGAACTCTACCTGGACGGATCATCCTGTGAAGAGGGTAGCGGGACCAGAGTCATCTTAAGCGGTCCAGACGACTTCATCATCCAGATCTCCCTGCACTTCAGCTTCAAGGTGTCTAACAACCAAGTGGAGTATGAAGCCCTGGTAGTCGGACTCCTTCTAGCCAGCAAAGTGGGGGCAAAATGGGTCAAAGCCTTTAGCGACTCCCAACACATCGTCAATCAAGTGTGAGGAAAGTATGAAGCCCGCAACTCCTGAATGGTTAAATATCTGGCCCAAGTCAAGCTCCTCCTGGCTAGCTTTCAGGATGCCTCCAACGTCAGGATCCCTCGTGAAATGAACAGCCAGGAAAACACCATATCCATGTTGGCATCCTCCTCTTTTGAGGGTTTAGATCAGACAGTCCTAGTGGAGGTCCTCGTTCGACCAAGCATCGATAAGGAAAATTCTAAAATCCATTGCCTAGACCCACTTTCCCAGCAACCGACCTGGATGGACCCCATCCTAAACTACCTGAGAAATGGGGAGATCCCCCCAAGATTCCTCCGAGGCTAGAATGATCAGGGTCAGGGCCGAGAGGTTTGTGCTTATCGATAGCGTGCTTTTCAAGTATGCTCTCGAGGAAACACATGCAGGGATCGACAGCTACCACATGGGAAGTAGGTCACATGCGAGGAAAGTACTCAACTATGGATACTACTAGCCGACCATCCTGCAAGATGCCCAAGACATGGTTAAGAAGTGTGGCCCATGCCAGTGGTTCTCCATGGTCCGCCACTTGCCCCAAGCCAATCTCAATTCTCAACTCCCTCACCAGTCCAGCTCCTTTTTCCGTGTGGGGGATGGACCTGGTCGGACCATCCCCAAAGTCACCGGCCAGAGGCGCTTCCTCATTGTGGCTATCGACTATTTCACGAAATGAGTCGAGACAGAGCCCCTGGCCACTATCACAGAGTGCCAGCCCCAACAATTCTTTTGCAAGCACATCATCTACCAGTTTGGAATACCGAGTGACCTTATCACCGACAATGGTACCCAGATCGTGGGACAGGGCTTCCACAAATTCTACGAAGACCTTGGAATTCGACAAAGATTCTCCTCCGTGTCACACCCATGATCCAACGTCCAGGCCAAGAACGCCAACTGACAAATCCTCAACGACCTAAAAAAGCGACTAGACAAATCCCCTAAGGGACTGTTGGTTGACGAGCTGCCCAGCGTATTGTGGTCCTACCGCACGACCAAGAGGATCCCCATGGGTGAGTTGCCCTTTAACCTGACCTTCGGAATCGAGGCAGTAATTCCCCATGAAGTTAGATTTCCATCACCACGGATCATGAGCTTTGACGAGGACTCCAACTCAAACATCCTTAGGGCCAACTTGGACCTCCTCGATGAAGTTTGAGAAAGAGCGATAATTAGAAGAATTTACCAACAATGGGTAGAGCAATTTTACAATCAGAAGGTCTGCCCCGCAGACATCAAAGAAGGCGACCTTGTACTCATGCACCTTGAAATATCCCAGCCAAGAAAGAGGGGAAAGCTAGCACCTAACTAGGAGAGCCCGTATAAGGTCTCCAAAGTGGTCCACCTAGGCACGTACCGACTTGAAGACCCAGAGGACAGGGCAATCAAGAGGACCTAGAATGTAGAACATTTGATGAAATTCCAAGAAGACCCCTAGGGTTCCACACATGTAAGGCCCTCAAGAGCCGACCCATGTACTTGCCTTCATCTGTCAATGAATAGAATTTAATTTTCATACCAAATTCAAGTTATTCAGTCACTTGCAATGAGCACCAAAGGCACAAACTCATTCATTAAAGGATAACCCCCTCGGGGTTGGCATCCGATGCCGGAGGCTTCAACGCCAAAAATTCTCCTCGAGGTTGGCACCCATTGTCGAAGGCTTCAATGCCAAATATCCTTGAAGGATATCTTCCGATAACCCCCTTGGGGTTGGCATCCGATGCCAAAAGCTTCAATGCCAAAAAAACCTTCGAGGATGGCTTCCGATGCCGAAGGCTTCAATGCCAAATATCCTCGAAGGATATCCTCCAATAACCCCATCGGGGTTGGCATCCGATGCCAAAGGCTTCAATACCAAAAAACCCCTCGGGATTGGCATCTGATGCCGAAGGCTCTAACGCCAAAATTCCTTGGAGGATCCCCCTTACGGTGCGGATCTGAAGGGTACCTCTCGACATGGCAAAAATAATGCACAAACCACACACACAAATAAGGAATCGAGACAAAAATGCCTTTCATTAAAGAGGAAAATAGTTATTGCGGTGGCCATTCCACATTTTGGCAATTACAACAGAACCAACTAAACTAACATTTACACCCTCTTGTACTCATCTTGCATTTCAGCACCGGCTGAGGTCGCTCATCGCGCGCTATGTAGTCGTCTCACACTTCAGGATCAACATGTGGTATGCCTCGGATCATTGCTATCAACAATGCTTCGAGTGCAGAAAAGACATCATGCATGCCCCAAGCACAGAGGTGGTCCCCCGAGATGGAATGCGATGATGATGAAGGGTGTCGGCCCGGCCAGGCAGGGTGACAGCCCCACTCACCGTGCCAAAAAGGAAGGCATCGTACGTGGCAAGCCCTGATGGTGACTTTCTCATGTGGAGAGAGTTCTCTTCCTCAAAGAGAACTCTCATCCCTGCCCCCGGCTAAGGACCTCAGATCCTAGAGTCCGAGATACCTCTGCTGACTCCAAAAAGGTGTACTCCTCTCCTCTCCGAGACTCACTAAAGCAGCAGCATCGGCAAGAGGGTCCTAGCCTGGAAGATCCTACCAAGTTTCGAGGGAAAAGAATAGAGCAACGTCGTTGCCCCCCGGGATCCAGTGGGAAATACTTTAGATCTCAAAATTTGGGACAAAGATGGGTCCTCCAATTGAACACCGAGCCCAGTGGAGCCGATCCCAGTGGGGCCGAGCCCAGCCCCTCTAGCCATCCTCCCACCATTCTCGATCCATGGACGAATCCTCAGACTGCTCAATAGAGGCCTCGCTGAACAACAAGACATCGTAAGTTGAAGATGGGGAGTTTGGGAAAGTTGTGAGTCTAACATCCGGCAGCAAGGATTTTATAGACCACGGAGGACTCCCCTAACTAACCGCATTTATTGCAAGTGGTGCTACAACTCCCTAGGCACATTGAATGCATTAACGGGTAATGTAAGTAAATACTTGCCATGGCATGTGACTGGCGAGGCCCGGGTAAATTCCTCAGCGTGTGATCCAATGCCGACCGTCATGAGTTCTCACAGGCCTTTGCTCTCTATGCCCTAAGCGTGTGATCTGAGGCCGATCGTCATGAGTTCTCACAGGCCTTACTCTCTACGCCCTCTGGGTGTGATCTGGGGCCGATCGTCATGAGTTTTCTCTACGCCCTCGGCATGTGATCCAAGGCTGATCCTCAGTAACCATCACAAGGTCTCTCTTTGTCGTGCTCTTCGTGTGGCTTCTGAGGCCGACCCTCTACAACTTGGTCATCTCGGGTGCCGCACTTTACACCAACACCCTAACAAGAATGAGTCTACTAGTTCAACGGTTTACATAAACCAACAACAAGATTTCTATTAAGCAAGAGAATTACAAGGGCGTTGGCCAATCCATGGTCGTCAAATCAAACAGTTACAACAGAGTTACGACCGAGTTATAGCTTAACCCTCATACAATCCACCTCTCCTCACTGACGCACCGTACCAGAAGTGCCCCAGTGGCAAAACTCCAGCAGGAATAATTGTAAAAATATTCGGATTTGACCACACGGACCGGGAACAGGTGCACCTGCAAACTTCCACCTTGAGGGTTCCTCGGGCGGCGAGTTCGGGGAGCTGCACCAAAGATGCCCAAGTGACGAACAAGCACCAGATCACCGCTCCCACCTCTCGGAGGAATCCCTTAGCCCACCGCGAAGAATGGACATTCGGTCCTGACCTTCAGATATCGACTACAATCATCTGGTCTTGGAATGAGACGACCCTGATGAGGTTTCAACGGGATCCCACAAACCAAAGCCGCCAGTACGAGATGTCCCAGCAGGGCCAAATGCACCCGAGCTGTGGACAAGCCTGACCACGAATGGGCCACGCCTTTCATGTCTCGAGGATAAATCCTAAGATCTTAGAATCCGAGGCAAGCTACCCGAAACCACAACCACGAGTTCTGTTCCATTCCTAGTCGAACACTCGAACAGGGAAGCACCAACTCAACATATCGACCACTCACCCTTACGATACGAGAATCGAGTGAAGGGGAATGAGATTTATAAGCAATTGAAGTCCTCCACAAAAGTTCCAGCACTTATTGTGTTCAACGCTCAGCCCATGAGATCAACAGTGACCGCAATTGTCAGAAGACATGACGCATGCAAGGCCACATGATTTATCGATCTTCTTGTCAGGCACGGAGGAAATGAAGAAAGTGGAACCTGTAATGCCAAGCAGACAGTCTAGGATTAAAGACAAAGAATCAAATTCGAAGATCGAGAGGCAAACAATTTTATTTCATCAAACAAACAAGTGCAAATGTGGTGGCCAGTCCGCGAAAAAGATAAAATTACAAGTGATTTAGCTTCTTACTTCAGGGACGGAGCCCTCTTCCTCGGCTGGCGGGCAGGGATGATCAGGTCATGGTTCGCCAAATCCTCCACAACTTTGGGGTCAGCCCCTTCATCATCCGACTCGGGGGGAAGGCTACCGAGGTTGATCCCCATATGGTTTGTCTCGACATCCTTGAAGGCTCTCTCATACCCCTTGTCTTCAACCTCGACAACCTCGGCCAGGGCCCCATCACATTCCTTCTTCCACTTCACCACCTCCGCCTCCCACGTCTCCTTCTCGGAGATCAGCTGATCCCTTTCCTTTGAAAGCTCCACTCCAGCCTCCTTCTTCTTGGCAAGGTCTGCCATCTGCTGGCCTATACGCTCTCGAAGGTCACCGACCCGCGAATGGAGTTCGGCCTCAGCTGCTTCCTTGCACTACGCTGCTCGCTGAAGCCGGTTCTATCTTCGCTTCAGCACGGCTCCATGGATGGTTGCCTGCACAAGATCATCGGGGAGCATTTAGTCAAGTGCAAAGGTAGCAATTACAACGGATGGAGGAAAAACTCACCAGAACCAAAGACTGCGCCCAACCGACGTAAATGTCCTCCTCGGTTTTGCCTTCGAAAATGACAAGATAACGAGGAGAGTGGAGAGATGAAAAACCATCTCTAACGCTGTAGTCTGACTAACTGACGCCTTTGTCTCCATCACAGACCAGGAGGGACCCACACCTTAGGCAACTTGGGAGGTTTGGCCGAGGCTGTGGCACCGGCCGCGGGCGACGGGGGAGGTCTCTTCCCCTACTTCTTGATGGTCGATCTGACCACCTTAGACTTGGGGGGCTCCACCCCCTTTGCCTTCTTGCTCGGAAGTTCCTCCACTTCTGGAAGCGATTGCTTCTGTGAGGCATCCCTCTCAGGAGCCTTGGCATTGGCTCCAACCTTCACCCTCACCTTCGCCTCCTCCTAGTCCTTCTTCTTGGCCCTCTTCTCTTTGTGTTTCGCTTTATGAGCTCTGGATCCACCATCTTCAACAGTCTCATTCAGAAGATGCACAGTCGAAGAAAAATTAAAGCGGAAGGAAAGCGAATGAATGTAACCAACAGCTGAGGTTGTATATATAGAAGTGAGACCTCAATTACCGTGCTAAGCACATAATCACACGTGGAAATCCATGAGCACATGTCAAATGTGTGTTTCCTCCACCTCAGAGTGGCTTCCAAGAACGGGCATCCAAAAGAAAGCACAAAGCTACACTGGTCCGCCACAACCTCGGGGTCGTATTCGAGGCTGAGCATTATGAAGTAAGTTCAAAGCATCACCAATTTGCCCCGCCCTCGGAGTGAAAACCGAGACCAAGCTTCAAAGAAAGAGGTCCATCCCCTCGGCATGTGTTCTAAGCCGAACCCCTATAGAGATCTCAAGCATTGATTCACCAAAAAGCCATCGGACAAATAATGATGTTCGTTGGAGCATCTTTATTATAAACCAAAGATAGTGATTACATTTTTATAATTACAATGGGACCACAGGTTCAAGGCTCTAGGTTCTGAGGCCCGAATTCATCATTCGGACTTGTTCCAGGAGGAATCGCTTCAGCGGTGGAGGGGTCGGAACCCAAGCAGAGTACCTCCAAACCTCTCATGCTTGCTACACTGGTCAGTCCCACTACTCCGTTCTGGGCATCCCCCGGAGCCCCCACTCTTGAGCAGATCCCATGGTAAGGCGCCAGCCTCGAAAAGGGACTGTAAAAGGTGGACGCCTAGCTCACCTCCCCTAGCTTGGTCCTCAACTGGAAGATCTCAAAGTCCTTCTTCACGAGCATCCATCTAAGGATGGAATCCGAGGAATGACTGCCAATGAGATGAGAGGGCCCACCAGCATCAGCCTGAGCGAGAGCAATGTCGGCCTGGAAATAATGCCTTCAGACGAGCAACTCCCGAGCCACCTCTCGTGACAAAATGATATGAAAACTGAATATCACTTCCCGATCAATCGCCTCCTTGCGAAGGTGAGCGATCATCTCCTCTGCCTGACCCAACTTATTATGGAGAAAGTGAACTCTACTCTCGAGGTCCTCCTCCTGGGCACGACACAGACCCTGCTCAACAAAATGCATTGCAACTTAGACATGAAATAGGCAGTCATGGCCAGTTGTGAATGTTCATTTAGACAAAAAAAAATATAGTATGCGGAGGTCAGTCACACGACGTGCACAAAATTCGGAACATGTAAAAAAATAAGAAAAACTACATGTTAGGGGGTGACCTCCCGGGGAGGAAAGTGAAGGGGTTCTGCTCCAACGGGGTCACCAATATCGAAAGGGAGTTCGGATCCCGAGGGGTCGCCAACATCGAGAGGAAGTTCCCTCAGGGTCGAAGGGGTGCTACCAGGGCCCGGCTCTAGGTCGTAGCAGAGGCCCTGAAGGTCGACATTGGGGTGCCTTTCCATGACATGTTGAAAGGCTTGCTCGTAGTCATCCACCTGGCCCCATCACCGATCTCTGCCTCCAACTCCTTCACCTCTTCTCTAACCCATCTGTGCAGGTCTTCTCATCCTACCACCTCGACTGGTACCGATGAGCCCTGTGCTCGATAGCTTCCAAGTCGTAATCATACTACCTCATTAGCTCACTCCCATAAAGTGTGGCCTACAACAGAAATGAAAACAATGAGATACCAACCAAGGGATATAGACGTTCCAAAACAAGCACTTATCGCCACTGAGTGCTGAGAGTAGTGAAGGTACGCCGCGCTGAACGTTTCCTTTGCAAGGGCATTCCTGTCCCTCTAAGGCACAAGATTATTCACCACTTCAACAGCTATCTGAGACTCCATAATGGAGTCGACGAGCTTCACCGGCTAATCGGGAGTGAAGGTCTCCCGAGCCTTATCAGGGATGACCTCTTCCAAGAATGGGTGGATCGGCGACTCCAGAGACTCCATCAGTTCTTTGGCTCAGAGAGATCTCTCACTCGGTTCTGCCCAGGAAGAATCCTCTGTGTCCCGGATAGCCAGGGTCCTCGACCCCCTGACCCTTTTTGGACGGCCCTTCGAGGACCCTCCAGCACGCGGTGACATATCTCTCTTTCCCTTATCTTCAACCGTTCGCTGTGTTGTTGGGGCAGCCAAAAGTGCATCGACCTCAGCGTCCTCCAGGGCTACAAAAGGAGTATGTCAGAGCCGAATCCCAGACAAATAACAACAGATTACAATGGGAAGAAACTCATTGGGGACATAAGGCTCAAGTCGCTGATCGCAAGTGACATTTGTAACGCCCCGATTTCCATACACTGGGAAACCATGACACAAGCCAAAATCTTTCCTTCAATTAGCCACAATACACAAAAAATCAGGAAAATTTAAAACTTTTTATTCAACACAAATGTATTACAAGTTCGAATATTACAAAATTGCAATACATTACAACAGTGTTACAATAATACCTTTACAATCCCAAGTGTTACTGTTTTCAACATTTTACATCAGAGTACAATGAATAAAGAACAACACTTGGTACTTCACTTGGATGCTTTCCAACAAATAAATAAATTTCAACAATTTTTACAAAAGAAACAATAGTAATCAACATATATTACAGCGGAAAACTTAAATAAAATTGACTCCTTGCTTCTTTTTCCTTGAGTCCTCCTAAATCCTGTACCTGTACTTCTGCAATCCAGTACCTATTGAAGTGGAGACGTCAATACATATACTGACGCTTTAAGGTTGATGACTAGCAGCGATTCTCAACTATAAGCAAACAGATTGATGAAAAGAGAAACGTGTACATATATAATTGATGTGTTAGTGTATGCTATGACTTAGAATCTAATGCAGGATTAACTAATGCAATGATGCACTTATTCTAATGCAAGCAAGACTCTGGAACAGTATGCAGCCCATACTACGTACTTTCCATATCAAGTCGTTTCTTCATATATAGGGATTTGAACCTACGTCATGAATTCTACTTTTGTACCCATCCTATTCCTGACACATACTATATGACTGATGAGGTTGCAGGTACGGTCAAGTTCCGCTACTACAGTGCAATAGTGGTGTCCCTGTTTTTCACTATTGCTTGACGAACCGGTCCTCGCTCAAAGCCAACACGAACTACAAGATACTCGTCAACCTTCTTCCGTGCCCTCAACTCGTCATGAGAAGGCATAGAACCTGATGGAATCGTAGGGTCTATTTCCCTATGAAAATCTCCCGTTCTTGTCATGGCAGTTCAGGAATTAATAATCAAGATACGGATCTCGTGCTCCCAACTCGTCATTAAAAAGCACCGCTCGTATCCCTTTGACAAGGAAATACATCCCAATAACACCACCTAGTGTCAGCCTATAAGATAGGTTGGATTATAGAGTATCACCCCTAATCATCAACTCTCACCCTTCGGCAATTTATAGATAAAAATGGTTAAGTAACTGTTACTTCCCTAACGATGTCACTAATCCAAACCAAACAAGCGAGACATGCCACTGTGCTTCCAACTCGTCATGAAAAAGCACCGTATGTGTCCCTCTTCTAACCAAACAAGCGAGACATGTCATTGTGCTTCCAACTCGTCATGAAAAAGCACCATACGTGTCCCTCTTCTAACCAAACAAGCGAGACATACACTGTGCTTCCAACTCGTCATGAAAAAGTACCGTACGTGTCTCTCTTCTAACCAAACAAGCGAGACTTGCACTGTGCTTCCAACTCGTTATGAAAAAGCACCGTACGTGTCCCTCTTCTAAAGAGTGTAACAATTTATCGACACAATTAACCAAGTCTTAACCTAGACTTCACAACATCTCCTCGGATCCACTCACAGCCTACATATTCAAAACAATACCTACATACGAGTTCAATGAGCTTCGTAACCAACAACTACATACGAACCAGGCGAGGTGCGTATGAGACAAACAACATAAAGAAACAATCATACAGGTATTCTAACAACCTAGAAGCAACCAAATGTGCTTACTAGAAAAACTTTATCTTCTATAATTAGAAGCAACAGAAGAATCTTCTAATAGTCTAATGCAAACATACTACCAATAAAAAACACAAAAGCGACATAAAAACCTTCCAATAGCCTAGAAGCAACCAGTGCTACGCTTATCGGAATTCGACAAAAATAGACTTTTTAGAAATGTAAGAACAACTACCACAACTCTCTAGTTGAACACTTTTTCAGATTTTGTAAGGGATCCAAAATCCGGTCCATCGAACACACACAAACAATTTAACCAAACTGCGGATTTTCAACAAAAAGCTAAAACTTCGCAAGTTGGTAACTCTTGCTCTACTTGTCGGAATCTAATAAAACTGGATAATTTGAAAAGGTAGGACATCTACTACAACTTCCTAGTTGACCACTTTCTCAAATTTCGTAAGGAATTCCAAATTCTTGCTCCTCAAACTTATGCAAACGGTTAACAAAACTACAGAATTTCAACAAAAGCTGAAACTTCTATAGCTTGTAACTTTTGCTCTACTTGTCAGAATCTAATGAAACTGGACAATTTAAAAAGGTGGGAACATCTACTACAACTTCCTAGTTGACCACTTTCTCAGATTCCGTAAGGAACTCCAAATTCCTACACATCGAACACATGCAAACAATTAGCCAAACTGCAGATTTTCAACAAAAAGCTAAAACATCTACAACTTGTAACTTTTGCTCTACTTGTCGGAATCTAAACAAATCATACAATTTAGAAAGGTGGGAACATATACTACAATTATCTAGTTGATGACTTTTTCAGATTTCTTATGGAACTCAATCTACCGTCCCTTGAACACACGCAAAAACTAACAAAAGACAGCCAAAGCTGAAACTTTGAGAGCTTGTAACTTTTGCTCTACTTGTCAGAATTTAACCAAATCATACAATTTAGAAAGGTGGGAACATATACTACAACTCTTTAGTTGAACATTTTTTCAGATTCCTTATGGAACTCAATCTACCGTCCCTTGAACACACGCAAAAACTAACAAAAGACAGCCAAAGCTGCAGTAAAGCTGAAACTTTGAGAGCTTGTAACTTTTGCTCTACTTATCGGAATCTAATCGAATCATACAATTTAGAAATGTGGGAACATATACTACAACTCTCTAGTTGATGACTTTTTCAGATTCCTTATGGAACTCAATCTACCGTCCCTTGAACACACGCAAAAACTAACAAAAGACAGCCAAAGCTGCAGCAAAGCTGAAACTTTGAGAGTTTGTAACTTTTGCTTTACTTGTCGGAATTTAACCAAATATACAATTTAGAAATGTGGGAACATATAATACAACTCTCTAGTTGAACACTTTTTCATATTCCATATGGAGCTCAATCTACCGTCCCTTGAACACACGCAAAAACTAACAAAAGATAGTCAAAGCTGTAGCAAAGCTGAAACTTTGAGAGCTTGTAACTTTTGCTCTGCTTATCGGAATTTAACCAAATCTTTAGAAAGATGGGAACATATACTACAACTCTCTAGTTGAACACTTTTTCAGATTCCTTATGAAACTCAATTTATAGTACCTTGAATACAATTCCAAACTACCAAAAACACAGCCAAGCTGAAAACTTTCAAAGCACATAACTTCTACTCCGCTTACCGGAATCTAACCAAATAGGCAATTTGGAAAGTTGAGAATGTCTACTACAACTTTCTAGTTGGTCACTTTCTCTGATTCAGCAAGTAAGAGGCCCAAAAATATATAACAAGTCAAACAGCAAGCACTTCGGCCCAAGCTGGCTAATGTGTCTTGTAAAAGTCATAACTTCTATTTCGCTTATCAGAATCTAACCAAATAGGGCAATTTGGAAAGGTGAGAATGTCTACTACAACTTCCTAGTTGGTCACTTTTCCAAATTCCGCAAGGACCATCAAGATACAGCCCCTTGAACATAGCCGATGTTAACCCCAAAACAGTAGGGTTGCTGTTTTTGGCTAAACTCTCGCTGTTTTGTGGAAACGGTTTGTTTCGCCCATCAAACCAACTCAGAAAAATTCCCAAAAATTAGATCATGGTAATAACACCTATAAGAACCTCCAAAATAAATTTGGGGTCAAAACTCTACCTTTAACCTAGTTAAATAATTCTAACCCTAAAACAACAAATATCGAATCTTTATGCTTCTATTTTGTGTTCTACCACTTGAATCTTTACATGCCATTCTTTGTCCATACTACTCATATGCATCATGAATTAGTCCATATTGTTCACACAATAACATATAACAATAATAAATAAAAATAACAAACATGAGAATGAGAAACCCCCACCCAAATCGTGTAGGAATGACATGCTTGCTACATCTCCTTCCTTGTTCTTGCTCCTCCTCTCAAGAACACCTCATGCAATGAACCCCATGAAAAACCCACTCTTTTTCTTTTGATCTCTCTTTTCTTATCTTTTCTTTTCTTCTCAATCTTTTTCTAAATAAAAACAAGTAAAAGGTAGAAGAAGAAATATGAGAAGATGAGAGGGTGTGAGATGAAAAATGAGATGAGAGAAACAAAAAAATGGGCTTTGCCCTTTGGAAATGGCCGGCCACTTTTGTAGAGGGGGAGAGAGAGAGCGCTTGTGGTAGAGAGAGAGCCACTTGTCTCTCTCTCTTTGTGGCTCAAAACAATTTGGGTTTTATTTGCAAAATTGAATTGCAATCAAACCCTAATCCGTTCAATTTGCAAATTTAAATTGCAATCAAACCCTAATTCAATCCTAACCTTCTATTTGATCATGATTGATCAAGAATAAGAGGTATTTTCCAAAAATCACATACTACATGATTTCGTACGAACGTACGAAATCAAGATACAGTTTATATACGTACATATATCTGTATATACAGATATTTTTTATTAGTTAAAACGAATCAATCTGTACACAAATTATTTAATTCCGATAAATGAAAATAAAATAATTTTTTTACCGGCTCGAAAGATTCCAGTATCAATTTGATACAAAACAGATATATACAGACTATTATATACGTATAGATAATGTTATTAACAAAACCGGGTGATATCCACAAAAAATATTTCAATTCTAAAAATAATAATAATATTATAATTTTTAATATCTGTCCGGGATTTTCCAGACATTTTCTCAAAAATGCGTTTTTCTGGATTTTGTATAAGTGCACAAAACTGATACAATACAAATATATACTTACTAGTATACATATCCAGATAACTTTTTATTAGAAAACCAAGTAGTTTTCATAAAAATATTTTAATTTTTAAAATAATAATAATACAAATATAATATCTGATCGGAATATTACAACATCTCCATCACCCTGGACCAGTCGATGCTCAGATTGTCGTTGAATAGCCTACCAAACTCCACCCCCCTCCTCTTTGGAGAGCTCTTCTGGCCTCAGGGGCTCCTTCGGAGCTGGCCCGTACGTCCTTGAAGTCAGTATGTCCCTAGGCTCCGGGCTGTAGGCGACAAAATACTTCTTTCTCCAATCCTTTATGGAGTTGGGATGGTTGTGCGCCACACACGGCTTGGCCCGGGGAGAATATATAGGAACTCTTTGGTAGTGCACACAATCCCAAACTCACTCGGTAGTACATGAAGCTCAGAGGGATGCCTTTCCTCTGACTGAGCATGATGAAACTCGTCAACCATCCACGAGTTCGGCGCATATTGCATCGATCTTATCCCTGTCCGTTTCAGAACCCGTTTGATAAACGGGTGGAGGGGCAGATGCAGGCTGAAGCTGTAACGTCCCGTAATTTCTAAAAAGAGATATAAAGATATAGTAATATAGTATATAGTATATTATATATAAATAGTGTGGATGATGGCATATCTGTAATTAAATGGTAATAAAAGTGAGTAGATGGGGGTCCCACGGGCTGTGTATTAGACAGCAGGTATGTTGTTTGGTGCTGAGATCAACGGGGCCAACCATGAGGAAAAGAGAAGCAAGTTGCTATCTCTGATTCTTTCGGCTGACGTGGCATGTGCTACGGGATTCAAAGAAAAAGAGATGGTTTGAGATTGTCCCATATCGAGAGTATACAATAATTAATTAAGTATAAATATAATTGCCTATGATCAAGAGTCACCTAATTGGTTAACCACCTTTTGAGAGGCAACCTGTGGTGAGTAGTTGTACTATAAGTATTAATTTGTCTTCTAAAAATAATAAAAAATTGGCTAAGTATTGGGGTGGGGCGTTACAAATGATATCAGAGACGACTTTCGACCCTGAGTATGGAGATGTATACCTGACTGAGGTCAGTACGCTGGTAGAAAATCCAGGAGTGCAGTACGCTAGCAGGATGGCTGAGGTCAGTACGCTGGTACCAAATCCAGGAGTGCAGTACGCTAGCAAGGATACTCCCCTCCACATCGGCTAGAAAGAAGGATCATGCACTATACATGCCCCGTGCTCAGCGAGGACGCTGATTTCTAAAGGGGGGGTGTATGTAACATCCCGTAATTTCTAAAAAGCGATATAAAGATATAGTAATATAGTATATAGTATATTATATATATAAATAATGTGGATGATTGCATATGTGTAACTAAATGGTAATAAAAGTGAGTAGATGGGGGTCCCACGGGCTGTGTATTAAACAACAAGTATGTTGTTTGGTGCTAACGTCTGATGACGTCAGCAGGCCCACCAAGAGGAAAAGAGAAGCAAGCCCCTGTCTCTGATTCTTTCGGCTGACGTGGCATGTGCTATAGGATTCAAAGAAAAAGAGATGGTTTGAGATTGTCCCATATCGGGAGTATACAATAATTAAATAAGTATAAATATAATTGCCTATGATCAAGAGTCACCTAATTGGTTAACCACCTTTTGAGATGCAGCCTGTGGTGGGCAGTTGTCCTATAAGTATTAATTTGCCTTCTAAAAATAATAAAAAATTGACTGAGTATTGGGGTGGGGCATTACAGAAGCAAAGTCGTCCGCAGATAACATACAAAACTTCTCCCCCAGTTGAACGGTCGAACAAAGGCCCGGTTTTGGGATCATCAAAACGTACTCCGCGAGTATAAAGAACTTTTCCCAGATAATGGCAAGGTCAATCTCGGTTAGAGTATTCTGCATCTCGTTAGCCTCAATCTTCGGTCTGTTTGACGAAGACGGGGGTATGCCGAACTGAACCAGATCCTGCAAGTCCTTCGGATAAACTCGAGAAGAAACACAGCCCGTGAAATCGTTCCGATAGAGCATTGGCGCGTGCTCCTTATCAAAGGAGAGGTTCTGCCTCCTCCTCTTGGTGGGATGATGACCACGAGGAGGGGGCGCTCATGATGTTGTCCAAGGCTGCGACCCTCATTCCTCACACGATAGAAGTCTCTGCAGCCTCACCCTCGTCACGGCTCAGGATGTTGTAACTCTCTTCCCACTCTTTCTCCGTCTTTACCGGGACTCAAGGGCTCTCCTCCTGGGTCTCTACATCCACGAACTCCAGACCCCTACTAATCACCTTAATGGCGGTCCCCTCCATCGGTAGCCCGTGGTCACCCACTTCTGTACTCACCCTTTCAATATTGACCTCCTCCGATCTGGGGGCCTGCAAATGTTGATGTTCGGCTTCGCTAACCCTCGACGAAAAGTGTGCGGGGGCTTCGGAAGATGAAGATCCATCACCTCCCAAGGAAGTGGCCGCGCTGCTAGATTGATTGGAAGACATGTTTTGATGAACTCAGAAAATTTTCGAAAAAAGAAAAAGTGGTCCCAGAAGGAGTGGGGTAGGGGGACTTAAAGAAGAAAGAGTAACTTCTCGATCAACGAGTCACATGACACTCTCTCGATAGCTGCGAACAAACACGGAACGTCGCTTGGTATGCCAGTGCCACGTGGCGACTAGATCCTGACTTTCTCAAGGCTTCAATTTTGCTGTGTACTCGGCGTGGTAACCCGAGGTCCACCCTCATGTGGAACTTTCTCAAGGCTTCGACTTCATCGCGCCCTCGGCATGGCACTCGAGGTCGACCCTCATGAGTGGCTTTCTCAGGGCTTCAATTTCGCCGCATCCTCAGTGTGGCATCGGAGGTCGATCCTCATGAATGGCTTTCTTAAGGCTTTATTTTCGCCGTGCCCTCAGCGTGGCATTCGAGGCCAACCCTCATGAGGAGCTTTCTCAACAGTTCATCCTCGTCATGCCCTCGGTGAGACATCTGATGCCGACCATCGTGAGGAGCCCACTAGGCCACCTATTCTCAACGCCCTCGGCGAGTACAAGGCCGACCCCCAAGGGGACCCCGAATAGGGAAGACTGGCTTCATCCCACAGATTCATGCCACAATGAAACACTCTAAATTTTGAGACGTGCAGATCACCATTGTCTCACCTACCATGGATCAACTACTCCTCGAAGAAGACCGAAAGGTCTCCTCCGATAGTGGGGGGCTTATGATGAGGATAAAAATGGCGGACGATCTGCGCTGCTTGATCCTGGCATGAATCTCGAGGAGATCTCACAACTGCTTATGGACCACCTATAAGCCCATCACTAAAATCCAACCCAACATGAACCGGGTCGCATCCCCCTAATTATGGGACACGAAAACACTCCACAATCAGGTTCTTACACCTATAAATACAGCCCTACTTATACAGTAATTAGGTAATCACAATTTTCACCACTTAAGTCATTCTTAATCCTCTGGTTATTGACTTGAGCGTCGAAGGGTCTGTCGCCGGGGGTTCCCCCGATGTCTCAAACTTTTTTTGTAGGTGTCTGATGACGGTCGATCCGCCCATATCCACCCAATCCATCACATCAGCCTCACAGTGCAGTTAGATCGGAGGCCAGATCTAAGTTTCCTCTTTCCCAAAAGAACTCACATTATCTGTTGCTTCCACACCCGAAAACAAGCAGCATCAACTGTGCCGCAGCAGTGTAGTAGTGGGTTTGTATGTGACTTATATGTAGCGTACTCTGCTTTCTAGCTATCCCCACAAATGAGAACATACATACAATTTTAAGGAAGGTTTTGATAAATGTTGTTGATTTACAGGATTTTACCTACTATAAACTAACAACATCAAATTTAGCATGTAATGATAGTTTTTGCCATCTAGAGGAGTACAATAAGACTCTATTTGGCATTGTTCTAGAGTGCCCAAAAGATTTTTTAAATGCTAAATAGTAATTTTTATTGGATACTATCTGCTTGGGGAAAAAAATAAAAATCTCATTTGAAGAAAAGAGATTTTCAACACCTTCATTTTTATTTTCAAAATTTCAACACATTGAATTGATGCTTTTAGCTTCAAAAAAAAATTTTTTCTAATCTAAATATTATAAACAAAAAAATCTCATATTTTATTCTTCTCAAATCTTCCATCCCATGGTCTCTCTCTCCTCCCTTTCTTCCTCTTTACCCTCAAACTTTCCATCCCATTGCCTCTCTATTCACTTTCTTCACCATTATGGTTTTTTCTGCCTATCCTTAAGTATAAAATAATGTTTGATCAGGTAAAATCTTAGGTTGGTACAAATTTTATAATTCAATTTTTGTTATATGATTAAAATATATAAAACTTAATATTCAAATTTATGCAGTCAAATTGAAATATGAAAATTGTAAATAAAATACTTAGAAAATTTTAATTTTTGATATTTCAATTATGTTACAAAAGATTTTCAATTTATATTATTATGGAACTTTTATAATTTCACAGCAATTTAATAAAAAATACTTACCAAGCTCTTTATCAAAAACTACTTACGTCATTCCGATAGCAACTGTGAAACTCTAGTTGCCAAACAATTATATTTTCCGAAAAATGTTTTCTAAAAAATATTTTCTTTTCACTGCCCTTTTGGACCACAACTCTTTCGGCCCAAAGCACAAATGGCCCACTGCAATGCCAAACCGAGCCTTAGTCGCTTCTCTATTATTTACAAGTTCCATTTTAATTGTTAATTAAATGCATCATTCCTAAGAAACTCTTCCTCATTTCCTTCCAGTTCGCGCACTCATTTTCCATCCACACTAGCATTTTCATAATTGCCCGATAACCAGAATCCGACTCGGACCCGGCATTGGACCGGAACCAACCCGATCTATACGGGTCTGGGTCCGGGTCCTAACATAAGACCCATTGCAGTTTCGGGTCTGGGTCCGGGTCCGGGTCCGGGTCCGCTCAAAATAGACCCAACCTGGACCCGACCCGAACCCGACAAAAAATCAAAAAATATGGAATTTGAATAATCAGGTTTTAGAGATATAAATGTAAATAGTAATATAATATTTATTCATGTACTTAAGTGCAAAATTTTCGTGCTACCGGACCCGACGAATAAGGTTATTTTAAATTGGAACCGGACTGGGACCCGGACCCGGTTCTCACGGGTCGGGTCCGGGTCTAACTTTTGGATCCGTAGGGTATCAGGTCCGGATCCGAGTAGTGCAGGACGAGAACTGGTAGGTTCGGATACCAACTCTAATCCACACTAACTAATCACTTAAATGGGGAATGTAATCAAGTCATTATATCTCTAATCTCTAATATTATAATGGGAGAAGGCCGTTGTGTCATTTGTAAATATTTTGTCAATCTACCAACCCGTGTAATACACGTGCATAACTATTATAAAGGAGGTTCTAAGTTCAAATCCAGACTATGTCTAAATTTTTATTTTAAAAAAACTATATTTATTAAGACGTGCATCGCGCACGTGTATTACTAGTTAGGTATAATTAAAGACTAAGAAGTTCAAGGGTATTTTAGGTAGAAAAACTCCAAAACCCTCTTAAATTGAGTCATATGGTGGAGAAATTTGACACAGTAGTGCGAAAGGCTAACAGAATTTGATGACCATAGAGCAAAATGCAAAAACGAGAAAAAAAAGGAATTAGATAGGGTTATATGCAAATTGGTGAAATCTGAGTAAGATTTAGCAAAATTTACTCAATTAAGAAAAAAAAAATTGTTGGAAGGCCTTTGTTTGGGCCCCACTTATTCTTATAATTTTCCTTATTGGACCTGAGGTAAAAGCCCATTAAGTTGCAAGGTCATATGAATGACCATCTTAGCTAACCCTCTTAAGGGGTGCGTGGATGGATGTAAAATATAAGAAATATGTAGAATCCAGGTGTTCTTGCTTATTTTTATATTTGTATGGAAGAAACAAAATAGCGGAAAACTGCATCTCTTTTTCGGTTAAATAGTTATCTCATAAAAATGCAGAATACAGTAAAAAAACTCATAGAAACTCAATTAAAAACTTCTTATTTATTATTGTTTATTATCTCGTTCTATTATTTTTCCTTTCTTAACTTTTTGGCAATCCTTTTCTTGCATCCAAACAAAATTCCTTTAGGCTCTGTTTGGTTCAAAGAAGAGGAGAGGAGGGGAGAGATTTTAATGGAGGGGAGGTGAGGGGTTTTAATGAAGACTGTTTGGTTCAAAAAAGGGAAGAGAAGGAAAAATAATTATCTTCTTGTTTGGTTTATAAGGAGAGCAAAGAAATTTTATAATAAAATTACTTTTATACCCTTCTATATTTGCTAAATCATAAGTAGAAACTCTTCCCATATATTTTTTGTATATATATTTACATTTGATAAGAACTGGCCAACTACTATGCCACCAGAAACAGTGGTCTAGTCTAGTCTAGTCTAGTCTAGTCTCAATAACAAAACACAAACTTCAAAGTCCAAGCTACGTAATGATACTGGAGTGCATTTTTTAAAGTAGCTTATAGCTAGCTCTGCTCATCTCAACCACAATCAGAACCAACTCCCTCTCAATATGATTGGAATGAAAATCTAAAGCAACTAAAAGGAAAACTGGCCCCCTCTGATCTCTAGCTCTCTCAGATCCCGTCGTCCTGTTGCTCCATCCATCTTTTCCCCTTCATTAAAGTTGTTCCTCTCCTCCTCGTCCACAAACCCTTTTCGTTTCCCTTTCGATCCTCTTCATTTTCCTTTACCCCTTCTCCCCTTGTCTGCGGGTGCCTTCTCGTCCCCCCTCCACTTTCAAGCTTCCCTGCGCGGCGTTCCTCTCCCTCTTCCACGGGCTGACCCTCTTGATCAGCGGCGAGCCTTCTCCCTAGAGCCCCATTGGTCTTGGAGAGCCGGAGGCTTCCCGCTATTCGGCTTCTTTATCACAGCAAGTTACGGGTCTTCGTCTCTCAGGTATTGGCCTTGAGCACTGTAAGTATCCTCCACCTGTTAATTTTAGTCTTTTTTTAGTTTTTGCCTCTTGAGGCTTGTTTTTCGCTGCCTTCTTCTAGGCGCTCTTGCCCCTCCGTTGTTGAGGGTGTGGATTTTAGTTGCTTCTTCTTATCGGAGGTTTCTCCTGTTCCACTTTCTCTTCTCTCTATTGGAAAGCAGCGGTAGTGCTGTTTCTTCTCTATTAGTTCGTTTAGCCTCTGTCTATGTGCATACCCAACCTCCCTCTTCTCGGGTGGGCTGCACTAGCTTGGCTGACTCTGTTAGCTATTAATTTCAAGGGCTTTCTCTCTGCTCTCTTCGTGCTGCTGGCCTTCTTCGAGTTCCAGTGCTAAGAGCTCTTGTCTCCATTTCCCTCTTCTACTCCTCCCTCCTCGCCATTTCACTTCTCCTCCACCTCCCCTCTCACCTTTTTTCTCACTCCTGCGTTTGCTCGTTCAGTGGGCCTTTACTTTCAGCCCATGGATTTATCCTAGGTCGAAGTGGTTAAGAAAAAGAAAAAATTGGTTACTCTATACAATCTGTCTTCTGGGCCGCTGCCACCTCTGAAGCCCATCCAAGCCCATCTACAGCCTGTTTACGTGAAGCTTCCCTCTGGCTTCCGCTCGTACAATTCCCGCCCTTCTTACTCCTCTTATCCTCCTTCTTCAGTCCATTCCACTTCCAGTTTTCATAACCCCTCTCTTGTTTGCTTCCGTTGCCTTCAACCTGGGCACTTCAAAATCAACTGTCTCTTTAAGATAAAGTGTCTTTTTTGCGATAAGCCCGGTCATGCTAAACACAAGTGTCATGCTCTACAAAAAACCTTTGGTCTCCCCTTAGGGGTTCCAGTGTCCGAGCAGATTTTGAAAGCTGTCGATCTTCCATCCCTTCGCAAACAATTCCTCTCTACTAAACCTCCTAAGCCGCAGAAGCAGCAGTCGGTCTCTAATGCTCCGCTGCTCCCCACCCCTTCTCAAGCCTCAAGGTCTGCTGATCCCTCTCCCCCTCTTCCTGTGGCTGTGGCTCAACCGCCGCTTCCTGGTAATCAAGCCATCCTTCAAGTATTCATTCCCAAAGCGGAACTCACTGATCGATTGGTTTATTTTAGTCACTTTGGAGCCATTTCTTTCGCTGGCGGTACTGTTCCTTTTTATACTGTGAACTCCTTCCTTAGTAATCACTACAACGTATCTGATTGGGAATGGGTCTTGTATAATTGCTCCAATGGTGACTTAGTCATACACTGCCCTTCTTCTAAGATCTTGGAAGATCTCATGGCGACTTCGTCTCTTTCTATAGGGAGCATCACTCTGACTGTTAGAAGGTGGGTCAAATCACCTTCGGCTCCTAATAGTATTCTCTCTTCCGACACTAAAGTCTCTCTTGTTGGCTTACCTCCCTTTTGCGACTCTCATCGCCTTGTGGGTGAGATGGCCAGGTGCATAGGCGAGCTCGTCAGCATCTCATCCAAGGCTAGATTGGCTTCAGGTTCTCTTCAGGTTGAAGCGATTTTTCGTTGTCTTTCCGCTGCTAACCGTATTGAGGCGTTCTGCCTTACTGATGGCTCCTCTTCCTATGCTGTTTCGGTGCTCTACCATGACCTATCCCCGGCCTCCAGGAATGAGCCAAATCCTCTCTCAAAGTCTCAAGCATTCGGTTCAGAGTTATCTTCTCCCTTTCATCCTGGTTCATCATCTTCTTTGAGGCCGAGGACTCCCAAAATGAAACTGGCCCCAGCTGGAGCTGCTCGTAGCCTACTCCCCACTCCCCTTAAGCCTCCGCCGCAACAGTCCAATTCTAAAATCTTTCCCTCTAAAGCGCCCAACCTGGTGTGGATTAATCCGGAACGCACTGGCAGCAAAAATACTACTAATGTGCCCTCATCGGTCTCCACTTTCCCCTCCAAGGGCCCTCAACCTATTTTCTCTAAAGAAGAACCAGTGATGAATGTGCCTCCTTCAGCCATTAAAGATAAGAGTTCTTCCTCTTCTTGGCCGGCTTGGAAAGTTAACCCTAACTTCGCTTCAGACTGGGAACAGTTCCAACAATTAGCTCATTTTCCAATGCCGACTAAGTCAGACCCTGCATTCACTCCATCCAAGCCCTCCTCCAAGTTATCAACTAAAGCTTCGGATTGGACGGAACAGGACTCTCTCTTATCGGAGGAGGAAGCTGAATTGGTTGCCAATAAGCCGAAGGAGGTAAACTTTCATCTGATGTTCTCTCAGTGCGATTTTAATTATTATCTTATTTCTTTTCTTAGCTTTAAATTACTTCATGTGGGTTTTCATTTTTACTCCTGCTCACTTCCTCTTTTACTTAAACCCATCTATGGGTTCGTTTCGCTTTCTCCTTCCTCTCTCAAATGGACTTGCCTTACTCTCGAGGTGAAGGCCAGAGAGTTGATGAATTATCAACATTTTTCTCCTATTCATATCACCGATACCATTACCATCTCCCTCTCAAGCCCCCTTACAGCCGGCACTCCCCCATGCTCCCATGTTTCCTCTTTCGATTCTCAGGGTAGATCATCTCTTCGTCTTAAGAAGAGTTTTCCGCCCTCGGACACTCCACTATCCCCTTACCCTTCTAAACATTGTATTAGATCTAGTGCGCGCCTATTAGCTAAGTGCTCTCAACGCTCACATATTTCTTCCCCCTCGGTTCCCACCCATAATAACTATTCTAGTTCTCTGTTGGACTCGACTACTCATTCATCTCTGCTTTCTCCACATCTCCTGGGATCCATTTATACTCCTATTTTCGACTCTTTTTCTAACTCGGATCTTGCCGCCAAAGCTCACAATCTAGGCTTCTTGATTGACCCTTCGGACTCTCCCCGTATCCGCTCCCTTAGAAGTATAGAATTTTCCAGAGTCGCGGAGTCACGCTTTTTTAATGATTAACGTCTCATGGAATATCCGTGGATTGCACTGTCCGGCTAAGCAAAGGGGAATTTTCGATCTAATCTGCTCATCGCACTGCGATATTATCTCCTTCCCTTTTCAATCTGGCAGTTTTTCCCCTAGCCTCCTTAGCGCACTCCTTCACGATTATTAATGATATACACTACTGGTTTATTCCTTTCTCGTGTGTTCTCACGCCACAGTTATCCGAGCTGTTCGACAGTCTCATTCATGTCCTTAACAGCTATGAATGGAGATCAACTGAGAGCTTAGCTTGGTGCTGGTCCCCGTCAGGAGTTTTCACCGTCAACTCATTTTATAGATTTCTCAACTCGAGAGGAGTGAAATCTCCTATTGCCAACTTTTTCTGGAAGCCGAAGATTCCTCTTAAGGTTAAAATCAACTCCTGGCTTGCTTGTAACAATAAGCTACTTACAGTGGCTGTTCTTAACAAGAGAAACCTCGCATGGGGACAGCTCTGTGTGTTCTGCGACCAGCACGAGGAAGATGTGAATCATTTGTTCATTCTTTGCCCCAACATTATTGCTTTATGGAAGTTATGCACTTTGGCTTCGAGTCTAGAGTCTATTCCTCCGGACCTAGCCTCGGCTTGTTTAACTAAGCCTTTGAACCCCTTGCTTAGGCATGCCTGGACCTTATCAGTCCACATCATTATATGGATTATTTGGAAAGAAAGGAATAGTAGAATATTCCAGCACCGTAGATCTTCATTATTTGCGTTATTCGATGAGTTCTTTTTCCTTTTCAATCTTTGGTCCTCAGTTCTTGACTCCAAGCACTGTACCACTTCCGCTCTTCAGCTTATTCATAATGCATATCAGTGCCTCCGCTCTCTTCATGCTATTTAAGTATCAGTTTTTTCGCAGCTTTTGTTTCTAGTCTTAACCAACCTCTTTATCTTCCTTTGTGCTTGCAGGTCAAGGTTTTAGCGCCAGAGGCATCTACCAATTCTGATCCTCAGTGACCGGTGCTCTTGACTAGTTCAGAGCAGTTAAACTATTTTGTTGCTTTACCTAGTGTCTTTGATACTTCCTCTTTTGAACTGGGTGACTAATGGATTCTGACTGTGGTTTGGTTCTGATGCTTCTGTTTGCTACTTTCTCTTAGTTCCTATGCTATTTCTCCTTTTCAAGGAGCTTTCGTACTTCAGCTTAGCTCCTGTTTAGACGTTGGTTACAGAACGTTATGTACTTGCTTTTAAGCTGATGACTCTTCTATTTTAATTGCGCTGTTGGCTTCTTTATTGCTGAGCCTTTATCGCACTCGTTTGTGCTTTCAGTGGGCTAAGCTGGTGTTTTGATCTGTGTCTGTTGGGTGCTTGCTTTTTCTTTTACTCAATGTGCCTGTATGTATTTGTTTCCCTTCTGTTATGACCTGTCGGTACTATGGTTGGTTTGGCTTCTTTACTACCTGGGTGCAGGTAGATTACTCTTGTTTGCTTGTAGTTGGCTAGTTCATCTTCTTTTTCCAGGTGCTAGCAATGTGGACGCATCGGAGAGTGGTCTTATTCTGCAGCGGCCGTGGGTGTCTTTCCCGTCTGCTTCAGTTCAACAGACTCCACTTCTTCTTCGGATGTGGCATTCCGGCTGTTGCTTCTTCGATGGCTAGAGGCGGCATCAGTATCGATCTCCCCCCGGATCTGATGTATTTCTATTCTGATTGTATTGTTTCCTATTAGCTGCTTTAATGCTTTGTATTCTCGTAGTGATTATTTTACGGCTTGTAAAATACTTGATTATTATTTCAATATATTGTTTTATGATGGCTGGGGTCGTAAGACCCTATCCGGTTCATCAAAAAAAACTCCCTCTCAATATATGATGTCATTACGTGGTAGGTGATAAACTGCATTACTGTGTTGATTAGTTTTATATGTAAGCGAACCACATAGTATGACCTTATATTCCTTCCATCAATCCAGGATCATGTGCAAAGTTTATTGACCATATTAAAAGAATTTCAATCAATTCTTCCTCACTCTTTCTTCTACTATTTTCATTTGTACTAGATGATCTGTCAACACATCAAGATAAGAACTGGCGAACTTATTATTAGGAAGATGGGCATCATTCACATAAACCTGCCTTAAAACTCATCGAGATAGTTAGGTTTTTTATTATTAAGATTTAGATTTAAACGGGTAATTTAGTCCAATTACATTAAAAAATTAGACCAACATTCTCTTTCCTCCAAATCCCTCTAATATTGGAGGGGAGCCAAAATTGGCTCGGAGCCCCTTCCCTCCTAAAAAATGAACCAAATAAAAAAAGTTTTAAAAAAACCCTCCCCTCCCCTCCCTCTTCCCTCCCCTCCATTCCCCTCAACTTTTTCACTTGAAGCAACCAAACAATATGAGAAAAAATAAATTTTCCTGAAAAAATATTCTCAATGAAGATTTTCTAAGTTTTCGAACTTCAACATCAATTCAATAGTCCTCTTAACTCAATTTTTTGGGCAAATTTTTCTTGATGGTCAAGTTCTTGCACGGTTTTGGTAATCATGGTGGGGTCCCTTCTTTGGTAAGGAAGTATTAATACCTTTGTTTGATATCCATAAATTTTAAAAAAGAAAGAAACAAAACAAACAAACAAACAAACAATTGACTTGAAACTGAAACAAGATTGTATGTATACAAAAAGTTCAAGATAATAAATCAGGATATACCAATCCCTTTATAAAAGATAGGAAATACATTTCCATTTAAGTCCGAATGACCAGAGACACAGAAATTGGGAAGAGAAATTACATTCACATTCACCACTGTTCATATTCAGGAAATACTCACAAGTACATTTACAACAAACACTGATACATACCACAATCTTCGAGATACATATGGGGGTGAGAACGATACAAACAAAAACAAATGAATATGGAAAATTTCTGAAGAGAACCTTGCATACTCGAGGCTTATATGCCATTTTGCTACTAGTATCACACATTTGGAAATCTTAGATTAAGATCATAATGCTGAGATATATGTGAAAACCATAAGATCCAGCTTCAGTTCAAGAAAATAGATACGTGAAGCTTAGCCTGTAGTTCGCATGCTAAAAGAATGATAGAACAATACAGTAGCAGCGCATATATACTTGGTTGAGTACCTGGACGTGAGGGATGCTCTATAATACATTCTGTAGGGAAAATCGCAGAATGAAAAGCATCAACGGCCAATTAAGAATTGAGTGAAGAACCAGGGAGAATATTTTCTTTCGTTAAAAGTGATGAATCTTCAGGAAGCAGAGGTTCGGCATCAGGGTTTAAATATGAAACCAGTGCACACATATTTCTTTCTTTATAACGGGCCCATGTCACCAGGTATAAGCCACAGACGATTAGAATCCCGCATATAATGCTGCTTACACATGACAAAAGACAGTTAGAACATACTGACGCTCTGCTATTATAGATTGCAGCATACATTGTAGTTGGAGAGTTAGAGTTAAATAAAACATAACAATCATAGAAATTGCTATGTTAGTTTTTTTTTTTTTCTTTTCATTTTGGCTGGAGTTCATATGAGCTCTATCTATTTTATCAAAAATAATAATAATCATATAAATTATTGGCAATCAGGAAAAACAATTAATATCTAAAAAACAATAATAAGATATGGATGGACATGAACCTTCCGAGATACATAGGGCTGCCGAGGAAGATTGTTGAGAGGAATGCTGACATTGCTGGTTGAAGTGGATTGTAGAGAGCCAACAGCGCTGGCCCAATAATTTTATTGGACCAGGTGATTAGCCCATAGTTTAGAGCAGATGCACCAACTCCCTGAATAGAGGCAAACACCAAAGAAAAAGAAAAAGAAAAGTCAGATTCTTCAACCCAACATAATACTCCCATATAATTCATAATTCTAAATCTAGTGTCTGAAGAAAATAATTTTGGGAAAATAATTCTTATTCATCTTATTTTTTCTTTACTGCATACATCTATATATAAGATTACATTCTTGGAGAAGAAGAAAGAAGAATGAGAGAAGATTTGGAAGATGAGAGAATTGGGGAATCTGTTTCCTATATTAGGAAACAGAATATACAAATACCATATTTCAACACTCCCCCTCAAGTTGGTGCATAGATATCGAGCATGCCCAACTTGTCAACAAATTTCAAGAAGAGCCGAGTCGAAACGGCCTTGGTTAGGATATCTGCAAGTTGATCTTCTGACTTCACGTTGGATATCTCAATAACTTTTTCATCTAATTTTTCTTTGATGAAGAATCTGTCCACCTCTACATGTTTGGTCCTATCATGCTGAACTGGATTAGCCGCAATATCACACGCCGCTTGACTGTCACAATAGACCTTCATAGGTTCCTTTGGACCATAGCCTAAGTCCTGCAACAGGAGTTTCAGCCATAAAGCTTCTGTTATACTTAAAGCTACTCCGCGATACTCAGCCTCTGCACTAGAGCGTGCAACAACATTTTGCTTCTTGCTCCTCCATGTAACTAAATTTCCTCCAACAAAGGTGAAATATTCTGAAGTGGAGCGCCTATCGATTGTAGATCCTGCCCAATCCGCATCAGTATATGCCTCAACCTTCAAGTGGCCATATTTCGCAAATAAGACTCCTTTTCCTGGGGCTGACTTAATGTATCTCATAATTCTCATCACCGTGTCCATATGTTGTTTCCGAGGTGCATGCATAAACTGGCTTACCACACTTAAAGCATATGACAAATCTGGCCGTGTATGTGCAAGATACATTAGTCGTCCAACCAATCTCTGATATCTTTCCTTATCACAAGGCACTTGATCAGCTTCGTTACATAGTTTCAGTCCTTCTTCCAATGGTGTACTAATCGGTTGACAGGCGGACATTCCAGTTTCCTTCAATAAATCCAGAACATATTTTCTTTGAGAAAGAAATATCCCCTTTCTTGAGCGAGAAACTTCAATACCAAGGAAGTATCTCAAAGAACCAAGATCTTTCATTTCGAACTCTTGTGACAAGTAGTTCTTTAATGCCTTCATCTCCTCAGGATCATCTCCAGTTACTATCATATCATCAACATAAATAATGAGAGCAGTAATTTTACCTTCTTTCCTTTTTAGGAATAGAGTATGATCAGAATTACTCTGATCGTATCCGAATGTCCTCATTGATTTTGTAAATCTCCCAAACCAGGCTCTTGGCGACTGCTTCAGTCCATACAATGCTTTCTTCAGACGACATACTTTGTTGCTGTGTTGGACTGGTCTGTTCGACCCTGGTGGAAGATCCATATAGACTTCTTCTGTCAATTCCCCATGCAAAAATGCATTCTTCACATCAAATTGCTCCAACGGCCAGTTAAGATTTGCAGCAAGTGATAGTAGAACTCGAATAGTGTAGAACTTTGCCACAGGTGCAAATATTTCGTCATAATCAATTCCATAAGTTTGAGTGTACCCTTTGGCAACCAGCCTTGCTTTGTACCGCTCTATCGAACCATCCGATTTATATTTCACTGTATAAATCCATCTGCATCCTACTGGCTTCTTCCCTGCTGGCAACTCGACTATCTCCCAAGTCTCATTCTTCTTCAAGGACTTCATCTCCTCATCCATTGCTGCTTTCCACCATGGATCGGCTAAGGCTTCCTGCACACTGTTAGGAATAGATACAACAGATAATTGATTTACAAATGACTTATTTGATTCAGACAATCGGTGAGTGGATACATAATGACTCATGGGATACTTGACATTACTAGTAGGATTAGGCTCGTAAGTGGGTTTGGGGATACCTCTAGTAGTACGATTTGGGAGTTCTCTTCTTGGAGCTTCGGACAGCGATGACGATTGGTTTTGGGGTTCTGCTGGGAGCAGAGATAGATTTGATGGTACTGGTGGTGGAGATGGTTCAGATGATGCTGGTGGTGGAGATGTCTCATCTTCATGGAGGTTCGGCACTGACAGCAGATCTTCGTGGAAATTTTCTTCCTCAACCAAGTCTTCATTCGAGTGATCGTCATTACTTACATCCTGATTTTCTCCCCTTATATCTGATTGTTCAGTTTGAATAGCAACTACTTCATCATAGGCAAGAGTTTGAACTTCACTTCGGTGCTCCCCCTGAAGTTCAACCTCAGAGGAAAAATACATCTCATCTTCATGGAACACAACATTCATAGTCACAAACATCTTTTGAGTTGGTGGGTGATAACATCGATATCCTTTCTTATTCTGTGCATATCCCACGAAAACACAGCGGATAGCTCGAGGAGTCAACTTATTGCGTTCATGTTGATGAAGATGAACAAATGCAACACACCCAAACACACGAGGTGGCAAGTTGACTTTTGGTGCATTCACAGCTTCAGTTAATGCTTGAAATGGTGTGAGGAAGTTCAGGATTTTAGAGGGAACTCGGTTGATTAAGTATGCAGCAGAAGTAAGGGCTTCTCCTCAATAAATGAGTGGCATATTTTCATGGATGAGAGAAGCACGGACTACTTCGAGCAAGTGTCTATTTTTTCTTTCTGCAATCCCATTCTGTTGAGGTGTATACGAGCATGTAGTCTGATGAACAATTCCGTGTTCCACCAAATATTGTTGCAGAATTGAACTCAGGTACTCTCCGTCATTATCACTCCTATGAACTTGAATCTGTGATTTATACTGAATCATAACATGTTTGTGAAATTTCTGAAACAAACCACTAACTTCACTTTTCGACTTCATCAAACAAATCCAGGTCATACGGGTACAGTCATCAATAAAGGTCACAAACCATTTTGCTCCTCCAAATGTACTGGTTTTGGATGGACCCCAAACATCAGAATGAATAATCATAAAAGGAAGAGAGCTTCGACTTGGACTTGGAGGAAAAGAAACACGATGACCTTTTGCGAGTTCACACACATCACACCGAAATGCAGATATATCCAACTTCAAAAAAAAACTTGGAAATAATTTCTTCAAATAACCAAAACAAGCATGCCCTAGGCGTCGATGCCATAACCAAATATCTGATTTCTTCTTCTCATCTTCGGATCCTTCCACACTTAGAGCTTGAGTCAACTTGCTCGAACATTCAGATTCTAAATCTAGGTAATAGAGCTTCCCGTGTCTAACCCCATAACCAATCGTCTTGCGAGTCCGAATATCCTTAAACACACAATGTGAAGGCCAAAAAACTACAATACAATGTAAGGCAGTGGTTATTTGGGCAACAGATAATAGGTTGAAATTCAAGGATGGCACAACTAGGGCAGTATCTAAGGTTAGGTTGTTTGTGAGGTGGATGGTACCCTCGCCAGTAATAGTGGCAGGATCACCATTGGCAGTGGACACAGTTGATTTAGTGGATGGTTGAAAATTTTGTACTTGTCTAGAATCAAAAGTCATATGGTCGGTAGCACCCGAATCAATTATCCATGCACTATTCATAACAGAAGCAGAAATATTAAATACCTTACCATCATTACCTGCAGCCGTAACTAATGTAGAGGCGAGTCCAATATTCTTCTTAGCTCCATCAGTTTGTCCCATTGTAGCAGCACAAGAAAAACAACGGATCTGATCGACACAACTTGGCCAAGAACAGCAACTAGCACAACCAATAGAATAGCTCCGTTTAGATCCGATCTGGATCAAATCCAAGAGCTCAAACACCAAATAGCAAAAACAATCCACAAATGAAAAATGGATCTATCCAGGGATCTGAAAAACAAAAAATCAGATCTGGATCTGTAGACTAGGGGTATCGCGCAATCGAGTTCGGCAGTGATTGAAGAGGACGATGATGGCGGGGTTCGGTGGGTGCAGCAGGAGACAGTGGCGGCTTGGAGGTGGAAGATCGTACCCACAAATGAAAAAAGGTGGAAGACGATGGGAACCTTCAAGAAGCGGCGGCGGATGGAGGTTGTATACGCGGCGAGCTAGGGCTTCGGCGAAGAATCCAGCGACGATGGGAGAAAAAGACGGTGGGTTGGATGGAGATGGGGTAGTGGCCGGAGCGACGGAGTGAGGTCGCTGGCTGCAGCGATGCCGGGATTGCCTGCTGGCTGTTGGCTGTCGCTGGCGTCGGAGGCGGGACAGGGCGGTGCAGCGGAAGAAGATAGTGGGTTCACAGGGGATGACGGCGGTGCTTCAGTTGAGGTTTCGACAGGGCGAGGAGGGCACGAGGCTCGGGTGGCTTGCTGTTGACGACGGAGGGCAAGTGCTCGGGTGTCGCAAAGTCGAGGCAGCGTCAGGGCTGCGACTTCGGGTTGCTGACTTCAAGGAGATGATCGGGATCAAGTCGGGATCAGGTCGGGATGGAGGTGTCAGATCCGATCACCTCCAATCTCTTCTTTAACTAGCCTAGATCTTTGGCTCTGATACCATGAAGAAAATAATTTTGGGAAAATAATTCTTATTCATCTTATTTTTTTCTTTACTGTATACATCTATATATAAGATTACATTCTTGGAGAAGAAGAAAGGAGAATGAGAGAAGATTTGGAAGATGAGAGATTTGGGGAATCTGTTTCCTATATTAGGAAACAGAATATACAAATACCATATTTCAACAGTGTCAATACTCTGATTAACCCTAAAACAAGAATGTCATCGTTGCTAACATGTACAATGGCTCAGTAAACTAAATTTTCTGATCCTGCAACAGATTACTGAGCATATTATTAAATAACTCACAATAATGTTCTACCTTTGTATGAATTTGGTTCTGTTTTCTATATGCAGAAACTGAAACTTGTATTGATACTCAAGTTCGTTTGACCTAATTTAATACAGATGACCAATTCCCTATATATATATGGAATTACTAACACAAACAAAGAAAAATAGCACATTCACGGCACATGCACCAGATCTAGTAAAGTTGAAAGCAGAAATTACTATGCATAAACTTACAGCATAGAGAACTGCAATGATTTCAGACCGTGACAAAGTCCAGTCCTCAGAACCATTGCTTGCAATGAATCCTGACAAGACCATGAGGAGCGCTCCAAAAGCATAAGAGTATGCCGTTAAAGATAAGCTTGCAGGATACTTTATTAAGACTGGAGCCAGGAATTTTTAGGCATTGTAAGAATAGAAACACGAGAAAGGACTCCAAAAATGAAATAGTAACAAATCTCTACTACTATAATGGGAGAAGGCCTAGTGTATTTTGTCCTCAACCCAAATAATTACCAAACTGAACCACTTTCGAAATTATTTACCAAACTGGTCCACTTTTAAAAATATTTACCGAACTGGTCCATAACAATTTTTTCTTTTTACCTTTTCATTATCCTTTCAATTTTTCACGTGCACAGCACGTGAATAGAATATAAAAAAAAACTTGTTCGAACGTGCATTGCACGTGTATTTACTAGTCAGTATAGTGACAACTAATCAAACTTTTCTTGAAATGTAAGACGATAAATTTTACAAGTAAATAGCTTTGTAAATGAACACTAGTTATCTAGAAATGTTGGCTTAGAAACTAAAGCCTGACTTCCTGTAACTCACTTAACAAATTGACACTTCGTTGTCTCCCCTAACCTTGCTTTTCTTGTGCTTGTGCAGGAAATCGGAGCAGGCACCACAACTCAACCCAAACACTCTTAACACTCTTACCCTACTCATACCACACAACTCTCTCATACAAAACCCTAATCCAAAAAGAAACAAAAGCCCAAAAACCCAAAAACCCAAATCAGAACAAGACAGCAAGATGGAGACGAGGAAGAAAATCCAACCCATCGGCAGCCTCCTCTCCTCCCCGAACACCTGCAACCCCAGGGGAAACGGAGGTACTTCATCTTTTGGCGGATGAGACCACCGTAGAGGCAGATCTCCTCGCACCGGACGATGGCGACGCGACTGGTGCAGAGGCTGGATCGGGAAACTAGACAACGGCGGCAGAGGCGACGGCGGCAGCTTCTTATTCGGCTCCCTCCACTCCCTATTCAATGACCTAGCCCTCGGCCGGCCCAGCCCCATCTCCATCTCTCCTCCACCACTTTCCATTCAGGTTGGGAATCAGCTATGTTTTCGACCAATCGGAGGCCAATCGGCTAGCAACCCATAGAAACAGGTTCAAACACTCACTTCATCTCAGTCCTACATGATTCTGCTAGTTTGATCCATTTCTGATGTAAAACTTAATTCGAAATAAAGAATTTCCAAGAATATTAAAAGAATAAGTTTACCAATATGTAATGTGGATCAAATTAGAAATTTAAACTATTAATCGGTTTTACGGATTTTCAAAAACTAAATTAAGTTTAACAAGCCTAATTAATGATTCAGTTCTAACAATCAATAATTATACCTAAACGTGATTAGCAAGTAAGCTATTCAATAAAGATTCATACTCTAATTAGCAAGTTGAAGCACACCTCTTAATATTTGTGGACGACAGATAAATCAAATAATATTATAGAGATGATAGATGGTATCACAAATAAATGAGAAATGGAAAAAATTTACCGAGGTAGCAGATTGTGTGTAGTTGCGATGGAGCAGCGGGGTTGCAGGATGCGGTTGCAGGGCTTTAGGGCTGCGAGTGAAGGCGAGGACGCAGCGGGACTCGATGCAAATGTTGGCGGCCGGAACTTGCGGCAATGGCGATGTAGAGGGTCGCACTCGGTGGCAATGTCGGTGGTTGAAGGAGGCGGCAAATGGCGATTGGTGGTGGTGGCGATGGTGAACAGCAACGGCGGTTGCTGAGGAAGGAGGCTGCGACGACGTGGCAGGGGAGTGGTCGACGAGGGGATTGGGGCTGCGGGGGTTGGTGACGGTGGTTGGGTTTCGGAGCAGGGAGATAAAGGTGGAGGAGTCGGGATCGATGATGAGGAGGCAACGATGGACGGGGGTTTTGGGAAAGGAGTCGACGACGAAAAGGAAGGGAAGAGGAAGAGTCGGGGTGAGAGAGAGAAGAGCTAGGGTTTGGGTGTGGGTGCAGTGGAGAAAAAGGAGAAGGAGGATAGGGTTGACTTTGAGTTGGATTTGGCAATTAGGGTTTTGGGTTGAATTGACTTGGGAATTTGGAGTATAGTTTAGAGTTTCTCACAAACCCTAAAAAAAATTCGGATTTCTCAAAATCTCTAATAATTCTTTCAATTGTCTCATACAAAAAGAGGGATGAAGAGCAATAACTCAATACAATAATTTTTTTAAAATCAAGAAGCATATTTTCTCATTATTTTCAAAGCCTATATATAGGCTCAAAACAACTCTAAAATAAATCTCAAACAAATCTCTCAAATCTAAAACAAATACCTCAAATAAACTACATAAAGCTGAATATCAAAATAAAAATAAAACAGATTTGATGTCCTCGTTAATTTATTATACTTCCTTAAGCATACACAAGATTCTAAGTTCTCATTTATACTTCCTTAAGCATACACAAGATTCTAAGTTCTCATTTAGATGCTTGCTTCACTTTTATCTGACGTCATTTTGTGACACCTTTTGTGCTATTTGACACCAGAATAGTGCAAAGCTCATGATTTTCCTTCTAGATAGCATGCATTCATTCTTAAGATTAGTGAACTTCACCAAATTTTTTAGATGAACCTGCAGAATGAAATTATGCAGAATTTACGCATAGTAAGCATTTTGATTAATCTCCTAGTTGGACATGCGGAATGATATACATAAATTTATTACTCTTTACTCGTGAACGAGTAAAATTGCGAGTTCTCGTTGATTTGTTTAAAATTTATCTTATTTCTACTTATTTTTATTTATTTGATTGATTTTGTTGGGATGAAAGGGAAAAGTACAAAATATGAGCGTTTTTAGTGAAATCAAGGAGTACAAGAATAAATATTTCAAAAATTCAAATTGATTTTATGTGAAGATTTCCGGAAGATTCAAGCACTCAACTACACGTGTTTACCAATTGGCCCACGGAAAAACCAATAAAAAATATTATGGTCAAATAGGAGGGGAACAAAATTTTGTAAGAAAAATCAAAGTTGAGTGGATTTAAATTAGGGTTAGTTAATTGATTAGTTTAAAATTTTAATAGATTAATATTAACCTATAGATTTTTAAATTAATTAATTAATTATCTAATAATAATTAACCTAACTCTAATCCTACCTACCCCTAATCCCGCAAAATTCAAGGAGGTGGGTGGCTATGGTAGAAACGGCTAAGAGAGAAACAGAGGAGAGAGAAAGAAGGGGTTGCAGCTGAAGAAGAAAAGAAAAGAAGCACACGGATTTCGAGGTTTTGATTTTTTTCGTGACTTTAATTTCAGCATCAAATAACAATCGAGTTCTTTCTTCTCTCTTCTAATTTTTATTATTATGCGATCCAAAGACATGTTTGTTAGTTGCAAAATAATTATGAACTAAAGTTATTTTTCTAAGGTTTCAATGTAGCCTAGTTTTGAGAACAATTTGAATTCCATATTATTTTATTATTTTATTTTTCCATGGTTGTGGGTTTAATTTGTTCTTAATGCTTATAATTGTTTGGCCAACTATTATTTGATTTATTGAATCATGGAGAGACCGAGAAAATTTGTAATTTAAAATTATAGAATCAAACACCATTGATTTATTCAGTCATGGGGAGACCGATAGATAACTTGTGATTTACTGCGATTAATGTGACTATAAAGAAATCTATTGAACTTATGAGTCTTCGATGAATTAATTGTGCATAGAGATAAGACAAACTGTTAGTTGGAAATATTTTTGGTGTTGTTCGAGAGAAAACATTGAATAATTAGGGAATTTTGGTCTACAACTTGGAAAAATATAATTTCTTGTTACATGAAATCATGAATTGTGTAAAATTAACTAGGTGAAATCAAAAGCCCTAGAATTAGTTTTGCTATTAAAAAATAAAAAAAATTCAGATTTTCATTCTTTTTAATTAGGTGAGTTAGTTCTCTAAATTAATTTAATTTAGTTGCTTTCTTTATCAAATTTCAATTTATCAAATATTAGTTAATCTAGTAAATTTCTGTATTCAGTAAAACAATTAGTCCTTGTGGTTCGACACTCTTTTCACTTAAACTATACTACTTGTTGCGATTTTGTACACTTGTAAATATTCCCAGCACAGAACTTATGCAAGGTCAGTTTTTGATGAAAGCCCAAGTCAAAAGACTATTGGTGGAAAACAAGAGTATAAATCGTTATTTTGAACCTTTGATTCATACACTGAGTGTTTTTTTTTTTTGGAAATGCATACACTCAGTGTTAGAACTGAAAATTAGTATTAACAAGGATTTGATGCCTTGATCCTAGTGGCAATATCCTATGACAACTAATGTACAAGATTTACCTGAATATTTATATGATTGGCCACATTTGCATAGCCTGTTAATTTCGTGGAATTTGGAATGTTCATCCATATTTGCCTCTGGTTAATTCAAGAGAAGATAACTTTGGTATCCAGTGCTACTATTTATATTCTTTGATTGATTAACGGCTGATGAGAAAGACTGACTGACACGTTTCCAGGTTAGACATACATTTTGATAAGAGCTTAAGTGCTTAACCCATGTAAAGCGCATTATCACCTACTTACTATCAGATCCTTACGTGATGTATGTTCAAACCACGCATTTTGATCATAAATCGTCCGTTGTGCCTTCCTCTACTTGTTAAGCAGATGTTGATCTCCAATCATTTTTAATCTCCACGCTTGACCATTGCATTAAGATATTATATGGCACCCTCCAACTGTTTCGTCGAAAGCATCTACAGAGACAATCTCCCTAACGAGGGCATTGTTGGCAAGTAATCTAATTAAGATATTGCACTTTCTTTTCTTTTTGGAATATTATCTTATCTATGCTAAGAAATGGAGATGTTTATGACTTGTACGTTTGAAGATTGATCATAACAAGTACTAAAGAGTATGTTCAGTTTGTTATGTGCATCAACAATTTATGCACACAACAGTTTGGTAAATTGCCTACTAACTAGTTGCTAACACTCCCTAATGAAGAGGTCTTTCAAAAATTGATTATGATCATATTGTTCTAATTGGTTGATATTTATCCTTGCATTGTCTAACCTTACAAACTCCTCATGAATACCTGTTAATTCTTATTACTCACGTAATGATTGTCTCTACTAGATTAATTCTGCAATCTTGTCATGAATGGTTCACTCATCATACATCAATCGTCTCTTTCTAGATGACAAAGAATAATATTTCTCATCAAACTCAGTGCAAAGTCTGTTTTTACAATGAATGGTATATCCGAGTTACATATTCTGAATCTCATGAAGACAAATAAACACATGCAAACAAAGTAGACATGATAGGCTAAATAGCACGAAGTTTTGCTGATGTCGTCAATTCAATGGCTGCTGCAATAATTCGTGTAGTTTGAATCTTTAATCTCACAAGTTGAAACTAGCTGCACGAATTACCTATGCAGGTATGTTCATTAGTTCCATATTTTGAAAGTCCTGAAACTCCACCGTATATGTCTAGAGTTGACGCACACTGGCAGTCTTCCATATCTGAATAGTTGTTCTACACCGCATTTTTCGTGCTTGTGTTTAAATGATAAGACAGAGCACAATGAATCTGAATCGGCTCACAAACTCAGGGGCACATGATATCGAGGCGTGTGACTCTCGGAGTGAACCACCACGCCCCAACCCCCTCCAAATTTTTTGCTTGCTTTAATAAATGTGCCGACAAAGGTCATACATATATGTAGCAATAACAAACAACAGTATATGCAATCTCTAAACTCTTGTGATAATTGACAAAATGGTTTATAATGCTTCACGTTTAAAGCATGGCCTTCATATCTGACATATCCCCTTAAGTGTGAAGGAAGTTTGACGAGCTATGCCATTTTTATCTTATTCAAGTTGGTTCATTTTCATGTGGGTACATATAACTATAACACAATGTAATACTTTATTAATAGTTATTTTATTAATCCATTTGTTGATACATGATCAAACTAAGTGCACGTGAGCAAGATATCTAGAGTAACTCTTCTCCATCATTTCTATCTTTATATGCACTCAATCTTCTGATCAATGCACTAATTTTGTGATCCTTACTATGAACACTATCCTGCATCACAATACATGTGATTCATGTGCTGAAGTCTTGATGCATGCTTATATGAGGGTCAGAATGCTTATTTCCCCTTCCTATTTGCTAAAATTGTGCACTAACTACAAGTTTTAATTGCTCTTGATGATCTATTCGTTAGTGTCATATGATGGGTTTAATCCAAATTTAACGAACTTACTTCCAAAATACAGTGAATAAGCTGACGATGTCATTCAGATACATCACTTAATTTCGCGAAGTCATTAATGTCTATATTATTTACATGTCATTCTGCTTGGCATCATCTTTTGTGTGTATTTCTGTGTTAAAGAACATGCTCTACCTTATGAAGTGCCTATTGCTTTATTTTGTCCAAAAAATTCCTGTCGGGTCAGACGGCTACAACCTACCGACAGATGAAGAGGGCAGTCGACAGAGGGATTTGGCTCGTCGATTAAGATAAATACCTAAGTCTACAAGTCCTTTCGGGTTAGACTGCTACAGCTTACCATTAGAGGGCTATGGCCCGTCAATTGTGAGAAACGACTAAGTCTAAAATCCTGTCGGGTCAGACGGCTGCAGCCTACCGACAAAGGGGAATCGACAGAAGGCCACGACCCGTCCAATGAGAGAAACGACTAAATCCACAAATCTTGTCGGGTCAGACAGCTATGGCCTACCAACAGAGGACAATTGACAGAGGGCTACAACCCGCGATTGAGATAAATGACTAAGTGTAGCACCCCGGATCCCCGTTACCGGACATCCGTGACACTCACCAGAATCTTTGCCTTCAAATGCATCTCAACACAGTAATAACACAGAAATTTAAAAAGATCTTTTTATTGTCAATGAGTTATTACATCATCAATTACAACCGATATATTGTTCTTGGACAAGGAGTACAAATTACAACAACTCATTACAACTTATTACAAATATTTACAGATTCTACTTGTAAAGCTATCAGCTGTCTCCCGGAATGGTAAACGACTGATCACTGCCGAACTCCGCTGAGTGGCCCATCGGCTCCCCTAGGACTTGCTCCTCGGCTTGAGGCTTCCACTGCGCGACTCTGATATTTCAGCACCTGTTTGAAAGGTAGGAATCGATACCTAAAAGGTGGGGAACGTCAGTACTTCGACTGAAGCAAAGCTGATAATAACAGCGATCTTCTAAACTACAATCACAACCATAATTTATGCAAAAAGAAAAGTGATGTGCCAAACAAGAGTTTAATGAATTCGGGTTCTAGTGCAGTGGTATGCCATGATCCTATGACTACATGCAACAAATCACATGCCTGACTCTAATGCAAGCAAGACTTTGGAGAACGAATGCATCTCATACTACATACGCCCCCAAATCTAGCCGTCTTTCTCCATAGTTTAGGGATTTAAACCCTCGCCATGCATCCTACTCTTGTACTCAACCTGTTCCCAATAGATTATCCGTGCTCAAGGAGGTTGCAGTTGGTCGGTCTAATTTCGCCACTGCAGTGCCTAAGTGGTGGCTGTGTTTGCCACTCAGTACCCGCATACGGACCTCCTCAGAAAGCCACGTTAAAGCCAGTCGCAAGACCGTGTACCTAACTGGTACCCTTGACGTCAATGATGTGTGCGTTCACCCATACCCGGGCGATGAACGGATGTATGAAGTAAACCACGTGCATAGGAACGTAACGGACTCGAGGGTCAAATCCCACTATCCGACAGGAGTCCCCCTCCCGTTCCTTACTCCGACAATCTTTGGAAATTAACAGATCGAGATACGAGACCGTGGACTCAGTCATAAGTACCGGAAACGTATCCCTATGATAGGAGAGTACAACACCCGACTATGGTCTGCTAGTACTAATTCAATTACAAAACCCCTAATGCATCACTCTAATCCCGGCCATACTCTAATCACTTTGGGTAAAATAAGATTACTTCCAAAAACTCTGCTTATCGACCTCTGACCCTGGCAATACCAGTTCGGTGCTCCACTTCCCCGGGCTTGGAATTGTCCAGCACCATGACCTACATTCACCACTAATCGGGCAATGAATGTGTGTTCACCCCTCCCCGGGTAATGAACTTGTGTGTTTAGCCCTCACCGGACGAAGAATTTGTGCGTTCACCCCTACCCAGACAATGAACTTAATTTGATGGCACGGTTCGGACGTCCTACGCTTCGGTGGAAGTTCATAACTTAGGGTCGACAGATGTAGGGCATCACCCTACTCTAGTGACTGACTCGAGTCACCGAAACCACCATGGGAGTCAACAAAACCAACAATAGATATCAATCGTCTCCAAAAAGCGAGTCATCAACTCTAATGGTACACAGGGAAAAGGTCCTCACAATACCTAGTCAAAACCCAAGACTAAGCAACCTACGGGTTTCTGCCCGAAACTTAAAAAGATCATAACTCCCTCGATACAACTCCGATTTTGGTGTACAAGCCCAATCCGGAAAGGTAAAGACCTAGGCTACAACTTCCTAGTTGATCATTTTTCCAGATTCTATCATTTAGGCCCTCAAAAATGGTCTTTCAAACCTCAGCCTGTGTATTTTCTGTACACTGGCTGCACCTTACCGGTAGCCTAAAACACTGCTCACTCATCAGAATGTGACCAATCCAGGTTCCATGGAAAGGTGTGGATATCCTCTACAATTCCCTAATTGGTCACTAATCCAAAATATGTCATTTGATCACCATAAAACATACATTACTCTCAGGTGTACCAAAACACACTCTAAGTCTTCTCAAACAGAGCACTCAGCTCAAATCCTGGTCTCTGTCTAGTCTTATAAAAATCATATTAAATCAACCATTCACTGGAATCACCTCAAATAGGTCTTGTTAGAAAGGTCTAGATGTCTACTACAATTCTCTAAGGAAACACTTCCTCAAAATTTGCTCTTACAGAACCTCAATTGTGTCATCTCTACAATGTGTCTAATCTGATTGAATCCAGCACAGTACATACTGTAAAATCTATCATAAATCATATACTCATCCAATAGTCACCAAACTTACAGTAAAGAAACCAGTTATCATAATGAACAACATGCAAAAGGTTTCATGTCCAAATTCCAAGTATACACTGAGTTCTTCATGTTTCAAATAAGCATAAAGATCATCCGGTTCTTCAGTTACAGTTCTAGCTACTGTTGATAGATTAACTTTAAACATACCTGTGACTTCCTCCAATTATTTTCTTGATTTTTTCCATAGTCTAGATACATATGAGAAAACATGGTAAAAATTTCAGATTAAGATCAAGTGCCAATTAATTATGAGAAATCCAACAATCTCATGTATCACAGTAAACAATTTCTGCTACTGCCTTACGGCTCTGTTCCAAAAATGAATTTTATTAAAATACCAAACAACCTCAGAAAAATCCGAAATAATTCATGAATCATCTAGACATGTACGGGAACAACCTGTGAAAATTTCATCATCAAATTCCTTGTGGTTTGCTCTCGGAAAATTCTAGAAAGTGACATGCAGATCAAGATTCCAGGTTCTAGTTTCAGATTCAATTTCCAATCTCTTAAACAATCATTCTAAACTCCTACAACTACACATGCATGCAAGAATCAACAAGAAATAACAAGAAAAGTTTAGAGAAACTCCCCACCCTGAATTGATTAGTGTAGATAATGATCTTGAGCTTTACTTCTCCAAGAATCCACTCCAAGAGAGCTCTTCTTCAATCCTTCTTCTTTTCTCTCCGTTTTCTTTCTTGGGTTTGTGTTCGAAAAATTTCAGAACTTGGGAGAAGACATGACAGGGTTTTTAATGGAAAAGACTGAGGAAAGAGAGGGGAAGGGGGTAGGCTAGATTTTGGGGTAGTAGGGATAGGGTTTAGGGTGTAGACTCGGGTGGTTTTAGTACAAAACCATGGTCTAGTCATTGGTTTGAGGGTACAATGATTGGTTGTACTTTTTAGCTCTTAAGTGAGTTCTTGGATGAGAGATGAGAGGTTTATCGAGTATACGCAAGATATACCCATCGTAGTATCATACAATGATATATTTGCATATGTACTGTACCAAAAACTAGTGTATATACTAGTACGGTCCTCATTCTCCTGCATCATCTAGTACGCAACCATCCTCATGAATCGCCCCGCAAACTTATCCGCACACCAACATTCACATAATCAAACAAAATACCGCAATCATATGCGCGCATACAGACTATATATATATATATATATATATATATATATATATATATATATATATATATATATATTGTACAATCCGGGGTATTACATTACTCCCTCCTTAGAATCGTTATGTCCCCAGAACGTCCCTAGTGGGAGAAAAGAAAAAGACGGAAAACATTTAAAACAAATCCGGATACAAAGCCTTCATGCGGCTCTCCGGCTCCCACGTGGCTTCTTCCACTAACTGGTTCTTCCAGAGAATTTTGACCATCGGGATGACCTTGCTTCTCAGTACCCTATCCTGATGATCAAGTATCCTGACTGGTTGCTCTCTATAGGAAAGATTAATCTGCAAATCTTTCGGAACCTCTGGCAGCTGATGGCTTGAATCGGCACATACTTTCGTATCATAGAGACGTGAAACACGTCATGCACTTGAGACAACACGACCGGTAGCTCCAACTTATAAGCCATCCTACTAATCCTCTTCAGAATCATGTATGGTCCAATGTATCTCGGAGCTAACTTCCCGCCCTTTCAGAATCTGATAACTCCTTTTGTCGGCGACACCTTGAGAAATGCGAAGTCACCTTCCTCAAATTCCAACTCTCTTCGGCGGTTGTCCGCATAGCTCTTCTACCTACTTTGTGCTCCTTGTAGCTCTTCTGAATAAGCTCGATCTTTTCCGACGTTTGTTATACGATTTCTGGCCCATACATATGCCGTCTCCTACCTCAAACCAACAAACTGCCGTTCTGCATCTTCTGCCATACAAAGCTTCATACGGGCCATGCCAATGCTTGCTTGATAGCTGTTATTGTAAGCAAATTCTACCAAGGCTAGGCATTTCTTCCAACTTCCTCCAAAGTCCAAAATGCATGCCCTCAACATGTCTTCAAGAATCCTGTTGACTCTCTCTATCTGTCCATCAGTCTGTGGGTGAAAAGTTGTGCTGGAGTCTGTTTTAGTCCCTAATGCTGACTATAAACTTTGCCAGAATCGAGATGTAAATCTTGCATCTCGGACGGATACTATCGACACTGGCATTCCATGTAGCTTCACTATGTTCTCGATGTAGACCTCGGCCAGCTTCTCGATTGACCAGGTCGTCCTTGCTGAAAGAAAATGTGCTGACTTTGATAATCGATCCACAATCACCCATATTGAGTCATTTCCTTTAGGGCTCCTGGGTAATCCAGTAATAAAATTCATACTGATGTTCTCTCATTTCCATTCTGGAATGGCTCGAGGCTGTAGCATTCCTCCTGGGGTAAAACCAATACTGGTGCAGAGATCAAACGGTTCTTCAGTTCCTGGAAACTCTCTTCACACTTCTTTGTCCAGTCGAAACTATGGTTCTTCTTGGTCAAAGCTGTAAGGGGTACAGCTATCCTTGCATAATTCTGGATAAACTTCTGGGAATACGCGGTCATACCCAGAAAACTCCTTACTTCACCGTCTTTGGCTGTGGCCATCCCTTGACTGCTTCTATCTTCTGAGGATCCGTTGCCACTCCCTCCTTAGAAAAGATATGGCCTAAGAATGCAACTTCTGATTTCCAGAACTCACTTGGATAATTTGGCATACAACTGATGCTCTTGTAGCTTGCTCAAGACTGCTGTCAGATGTTCAGCATGATCCACTTCTATCGTTGAATATACCAAAATGTCGTCAATGAAGACCACGACAAATGAGTCAATGAACGCATGTAGAATTCTGTGCATCAAGTCCATGAAGATTGCTGAAGCGTTAAGTCACTCCAAACGGCATTACCAAGAATTCATAGTGTCCATGTCGAGTCCGAAAAGCTGTCTCAGGTACATCATCTTCCTTGACTCGTACTTGATGATATCCAGACCGTAGATCAATTTTGGAAAATACTGCTGCTCCCTGAAGCTGATCGAACAAATCGTCGATCCTGGAAATTGGGTACTTGTTCTGAATATTGACTTTATTCAATTCCCGATAATCAATGCACATCCTTGCTGACACGTCCTTCTTCTTAACAAGCAACACTGGTGCTCTCCAAGATGATGCACTTGGTCTGATAAATTCCTTCTACAAGAATTCTTCAATCTGCTTCTTGACCACATTCTGCTCTACTAGGCGCCATTCGATAGGGTGCTTTAGATACTGGAGCACTACCTGGTTGAACTGTGATGCTAAACTCGACATCCCGGTGTGGGGGAATTCTAGGTAAATCTTCCAAGAATACGAGTGGAAAATTTCTCACCACTGGTTTCTTGTTCACCTCTTCAGGTACCCGCACTTCACTAGCAGCTGCAATAATCACCGCCTTCGATCTCTTCTCCCTGTGGAATACCAGTTTCACTCCTTCGGCTGAGATGACTACCTCCTTCTCCTTGCAGTCGATGCTTGCCTTGTGCCTCGACATCCAATCCATCCCAATAATGACATCTGTTTCGGCAAAACCCAATTCCAACAAATCGATACTTAGGGTTTCTCTGTTAATCTGGAGTTTACATCCCCTAATCCCTATAGCACAGATCTGTAGTAAGGGTTGCCCCTGATAGCGTAGTCACCATCAAAGCTAAATCTGGAATTGCCTCTTGTGCGCATCTTAATTTTCTCGAAAAATATTTTGACACAAAAGAATGAGTCGATCCACTCTCAAACAAGACTGTAGCCAAAATTCCATTTATATATATATATATTGTTACAAAAAGTTCATCTTCCATCAACTTCCCACAAAAACTCAAAATACAACTTAGAACTTGATTACAATACTTCTTCAGCTTCTAAAATATCTCAAAATATAGTAGATCCACATAATATTTTCACCCTGTTATTTATATCCTGTTACTTGCTTGATGAGCATCCCCTTTTGTAATTCTGGGCAATTTGACATGATATGCCCAAATTCCTTACAGTAGAAACAAATCTTGATAGCTGTTGGGCAATTCGACTTGTAGTGTCCGACTTCCCCGCATTTGTAGCAACTCTTAGTTGCAATTGCTCCCTTGGGACATTTTCCTTTAGATAGTTTGGTGATTTTCCCAGCAGTTATCGGCTTGGTGCCTTTCTCAAGTCCCCACCAGCGATTCTGGAGGTGTGTCATAACGCCTTGAAGTTGCTCTCGTCCTTTCTTCAGGTGTGCCATCTGCGCCTGATGAGATTTGATCTGCTGCTGGGTCAGGTGGATCGCCTTGTCCCTGCGTTCCCCCAGCTTTTTCATTTCTAGATACACGATGGCTATCCTCTGCTGCTCCGTAGTTGGGTATAGCGATGGTGGAGGTGAGTTCTCCTCACCTTCAGTCTTCTGTAGCACTTCCCTCATTTCTTCCTCCATCGTCATCATTTCCCTTGTAGGTATTGGCTCACCTACTGTTACCGACCCATCCTGAATGAAGATATCTTCGAACATCATCTGCAAAACATAAACAGGGTTTAGTTCCGGAATCACACTATCCGACAGGAGTCCCCCTCTCGTTCCTTACTCCGGCAATCTTTAGAAATTAACAGATCGAGATACGAGACTGTGGACTCAGTCATGAGTACCGAAAACGTAACCCTACGACCGAAGAGTACAACACCCGACTATGGTCTGCTAGTACTAATGCAATTACAAAACCCTTAATGCATCACTCTAATCCCAGCCTTACCCTAATCACTTTGGGTAAAATAAGATTGCTTTCAAAAACTCTGCTTATCGACCGCTGGCCCTGGCGATACTAGTTCGGTTCGCCACTTCCCCGGGCATGGAATTGTCCAACGCCAGGGCCTACATTCACCCCTCATCAGGTAATGAATGTGTGTTCACCCCTCCCCGGGTAATGAACTTATGTGTTTAGCCCTCACCAGGCGAAGAATTTGTGCGTTCACCCCTACCCAGGCAATGAACTTAATTTGATGGCACGGCTCGGACGTCCTACGCTTCGGTGGAAGTTCATAACTTAGGGTCGACAGATGTAGGGCATCACCCTACTCTAGTGACTGACTCGAGTCACCGAAACCACCATGGGAGTCAACAAAACCAACAATAGATATCAATCGTCTCCAAAAAGCGAGTCATCAACTCTAATGGTACACAGGAAAAAGGTCCTCACAATACCTAGTCAAAACCCAAGACTAAGCAACCTACGGGTTTCTGCCCGAAACTTAAAAAGATCATAACTCCCTCGATACAACTCCGATTTGGGTGTACAAGCCCAATCTGGAAAGGTAAAGACCTGGGCTATAACTTCCTAGTTGATTATTTTCCCAGATTCTATCATCTAGGTCCTCAAAATGGCCTTTCAAGCCTCAGCCTCATCCTGTGTATTTCATGTACATTGGCTGCACCTTACCGGTAGCCTAAAACACTGCTCACTCATCAGAATGCTACCAATCCAGGTTCCATGAAAATGTGTGGATGTCCTCTACAATTTCCTAGTTGGTCACCAATCCAAAATATGCCATTTGATCACCCTAAAACATACATTACTCTCAAGTGTACCAAAACACACTCTAAGTCTTTCTCAAACAAAGCACTCAGCTCAAATCCTGGTCTCTGTCCAGTCTTTGTAAAAATCATATTAAATCAACCACTCACTGGAATCACCTCAAATAGGTCTTGTTAAGGTCTAGATGTCTACTACAATTCTCCAAGGAACCACTTCCTCAAAATTTGCTCTTACAGAACTTCAATTGTGTCATCTCTACAAGGTGTCTAATCTGACTGAATCTAGCACGGTACATACTGTAAAATCTATCATAAATCATATACTCATCCAATAGTCACCAAACTTACAGTAAAGAAACCAGTTATCATAATGAACAACATGCAAAAGGTTTCATGTCCAAATTCCAAGTATACACCGAGTTCTTCATGTTTCAAATAAGCATAAAGATCATTCGGTTCTTCAGTTACAGTTCTAGCTACTGTTGATAGATTAACTTTAAACATACCTGTGACTTCCTCCAATTATTTTCTTGATTTTTTCCATAGTCTAGATACATATGAGAAAACATGGTAAAAATTTCAGATTAAGATCAAGTGCCAATTAATTATGAGAAATCCAACAATTTCAGGTATCACAGTAAACAATTTCTGCTACTGCCTTACGGCTCTGTTGCAAAAACGGATTTTATTAAAATATCAAACAACCTCAGAAAAATCCGAAATAATTCATGAATCATCTAGACATGTAAGGGAACAATCTGTGAAAAGTTCATCATCAAATTCCTTGTGGTTTGCTCTCGGAAAATTCTAGAAAGTGACATGTAGATCAAGATTCCAGGTTCTAGTTTCATATTCAACTTCCAATCTCTTAAACAATCATTCTAAACTCCTACAACTACACATGCATGCAAGAATCAACAAGAAATAACAAGAAAATTTTAGAGAAACTCCGCACCCTGAATTGATTAGAGTGTAGATGATGATCTTGAGCTTTACTTCTCCAAGAATCCACTCCAAGAGAGCTCTTCTTCAATCCTTCTTCTTTTCTCTCCGTTTTCTCTCTTGGGTTTGTGTTCGAAAAATTTCAGAACTTGAGAGAAGAAATGAGAGGGTTTTTAATGGAAAAGAGTGAGGAAAGAGAGGGGAAGGGGGTAGGCCAGATTTAGAGGTAGTAGGGATAGGGTTTAGGGTGTAGACTAGGGTGGTTTTGGTACAAAAGCATGGTCTAGCCATTGGTTTGAGGGTACAATGGTTGGCTGCACTTTTTAGCTCTGAAGTGAATTCTTGGATGAGAGATGAGAGGTTTATCGAGTATACGCAAGATATACCCAGAGTAGTATCATACAATGATATATTTGCATATGTAATGTACCAAAAACTAGTGCATATATAACTAGTATCGGTCCTCCTCATTCTCCTGCATCATCTAGAACGCAACCATCCTCATGAACTGCCCCGCAAACCTAACCGCACACCAACATTCACATAATCAAACAAAATACCGCAATCATATGCGCGCATACAGACTATATATATATATATATATATATATATATATATATATATTGTACAATCCGGGGTATTACACTACGTCTACAAGTCTTGTCGGGCTAGGTGGCTACGGCCTACCGAAGGCAATCGAGTTAGACGGCTACAACCTCCCGCTTTGCCCGAAAACAACAGACTCCAAACAAAAGGAATCAACAAGCAAACTCGACAAGCCCAGTCAGATAAAAATAGCTACAACTAGTACCTTCAACTTACTAGTAAAGAATTAGCTACAAAGATTTATTGATCGCAGATTTGATAAAGAGCTTCGGTCCACAAGCCTTCAAACACATGCTTTCTATACCATACAACTTTTTGTGATATTGATTTTGGCACTGGATGCGTTGGTCGGGTTGGCAAAAACATGTAATGCATTTCGTGGCAACCTATTGTGAAAAGGACTTTGATTTGCAAAGTGGCGTAGCCTTAACCCAAACTACTTTACTTTCACAAATCGACTTTGACAAGACCGATTCCTCCTTTTGTTGGTTATGTAGGTACAGATTCGGTGGTCTTTACATCTTCGTGCTTTGAGGCAGGCAAGTTTTTCACAAAAGCTGTGGCTGGATTGAATCCTGAGCGATGGAAATACCCTTGTCTACTTGACTAAACTAAGGATCTGCAATCAAAATGCAGAGATGGCAAGCCGGACAAGGCTCGGTCCACAAGGCTTCAGCCCATACATGGCTTCAGCTCAAATAAGGCTTATGCCCAAATAAGGCTTCAAAAAAATAGAAAATAAAAAAATAAAAATAATGAAAAAATAAAAAAACGCTCTCGGTCAGAACAAGGCTTTGGCCTAAATATGATCTCGACCGAAACAAGGCTTCGTCCCAAATAGTCTCTGCCCAAATAAGGCCTCAGCCCAAAAAGGTTTCAACCCAGAAAAAAACATTCCTACAAGGCTTCGGCTCAAACAAGAGTTCGGCTCGATATATAATCAAACATACAAGATTCCAACCAACATACAAAAAAGTCTTGCCCATCAAAGTTCCGATCTACAAAGTTTACAAGAGAGAATTCATAACTGTTGAAATATAGTATAGAGACTAAAAAGAATACTTTATCGGTTGATCATAACTAAATACATTGCCTCTTATATATATAATAGTACAACAATTATTTCTAAGATTATTTCAGATGTGGAACTAAAATTAAGACTACTTTTAACACTCCCCCTCAAGCTGGTGCGTAGATATTGTCGAAGCAAAGCTTGCTCAAGAAAGTTTGAAAGAGCTTAGAAGGTAATGCTTTAGTGAGGATGTCAGCAAGTTGGTCACCAGACCGGACATATGAAAATGACATCACTTTTTTTTCCAACTCATCACGAACGAAATGACAATCGACCTCGATGTATTCTGTGCGTTCATGAAACACTGGATTTTCAGAGTTATGCATAGCAGCTTGGTTATCACAATACAGTGGAGCTGGAGAAGATACTGGAATTGCCAAGTCTCGAATGAGAGATTTGTGCCATAAAACTTCATAAATCAAATGCCCAATGGCTCGGTATACAGCTTCTGCACTTGATTTAGCTACAACAGGTTGCTTCTTTCTATTTCAAGATACCAGATTTCCTCCAAAGAACACAAAGTATCCACTAGTAGATCGTCTGTCATCAATCGACCCTGCCCAGTCAGCATCAGAATATCCTCGTAAAGAAAGAGATTCATCAAGCCTGAAGAGAAGTTCGTGCCCTAGGGCTTTCTTAAGATAACGAAGAATGTGAAACATTGCTTTCCAATGAGCGATAATTGGTGCATGCATAAACTGACTCACTCGACTAACTGCAAAGACAATATCTGGCCTAGTCACTGAAAGATATATGAGTTAGTCAACCAACCTGCGATATCGTCCTAGATCAGAGAACAATGTATCATTGGAGAAGGATAACTTAATATTGGGGTCCATATGTGTCACTGGGACGACATCCCAACATTCCTGTCTCGGTAAGAATATTAAGGACATACTTTCTTTGAGACAGAAAGTTATCATCATTTGTGCGTGCAACCATAAATACCAAGAAAATATTGAAGCGGACCAAGATCCTTTGTTCGAAAGCTTTGAGCTAACCTCAGCTTGATGTCTGTAATTCCTTGGGAATCACTATCTGCGATAATGATGTCATCAACATAGACTAACAGAATAATAATTCATTTACTTCCTTTCTTTGTGAAGAGAAGAATTATCTGTCTTACTTCTTGAGAACCCATAAGAGCACACAGTTTTGCCGAACTTTTCAAACCAAGCTCGAGGTAACTGTTTACAGCCATAAAGAGACTTTTTTAGCGAACATACAAGATGTTCCCCCTGTCGCTCAAAACTAGGAGGTTGCTGCATATACACTTCTTGCAGGTCTCCATTAAGAAATGCATTCTTGACATCAAGCTGATGAAGAGGCTAAGAACAATTGGATGCATGGGAGATAAGAACACGAACAGATGTGAATTTTGCAACCGGAGAAAATGTCTCAACATAGTCGACCCTAAATTCCTGGGTATACCATTTAGCAACAAGGCGAACTTTGAGTCGTTCCATTGTGCCATCAGGATTGTATTTGACTGTGAACACCCACTTACAACCAACTGATTTTCCACCTATAGGAAGGCGAACCAACTACCAAATATCATTCTGCTGAAGAGCCTGCATTTCCTCTTTCATGGCTGTTGTCCAACCAGGATGCTTGAGTACTTCCTGAATATTGTTAGGAATAAAGATAGATTCCAAGAAAGAGGTAAAGGCTCAAAAAGATCTGTTCAGTCTAGAATTAGAAACAAACTGGGCAATAGGATAGTGAGCACAAGAATGCTTAGCCTTGCGGTGAGCAATAGGTAAATCGTCTGTGGTAGGAATATTACCGATAGAAGTGGTTGGCACTGGTTGAATAACAGAGGGTATAGGTTGGATGGTCGAGTCGAAACGAATCGTACGTTTCTGACATAAACCTGCATTGGCCAAGACGGTGGCGGTGTGTGTGGTGGCGATGATGGTGGTCATGGTGGTGATGGTAGTGATGGTGTTGAAACTGGTGGTGGTGTTAGTGGGAAATCAACACTCTCAACAGTCCATGGTAAATCGGAAATTTTGGAAGGAATTGTTCAAAAAAAGGTTTATGTTCAAAAAACGAAACATCTGCCGAGGTAAACATTTTCTGTCGTGAGAGCAATAGCAAAGATAACCTTTCAAAAAATGCGAATAGGGTAAAGTTTATCAATGCCCAGCTGAAGGTTTTGAACAAAACAAGTGCATCCAAAAACACGAGGTGGGAGGAGAAATGGATCTTTAGATGGAAATACAAGGTAGAAAGGTGACTGATTTTGAAGAAGAGGAGTAGGCATATGGTTAATAAGAAAACAGGAAGTGAGGACCGCAAAACTCCAATAAAACTTTGGAACTTTCATTACAAACATCAAAGAACGAGCAGTACAAAGTAAATGTTGATTTTTGCGTTTGGCCACTCCATTTTGTTGAGTATATGCACAAGATGTTTGGTGTATAATTCTATGTTAAGAAAAGAATTTTTGAAAATCATAACTCACATATTCTTTTGCATTATCAGACCGTAAACATTTAAGAGTAGTACCAATTGTGTTTTTATCTCATAGAAAATTCTTGAAAAATTGTAAACACTTCAGAACGATCGTGTAAGAGAAACAATCATGTCATGTGAGAGAAATCATCAATAAACGTAACAAAATAATGATATTTATTAAACATGGAAAAACCAATTAGGCATCAAACATCAGAATGAACTAAGTCAAATAAATGTTCACTACGTCGATTGACGCGTCCTGGGTAGGAAACTCGATGATGTTTACCTAACTCACAGGACTCACAAGATAGCTGAAAAGATGACTCACAACCAGAAACTAAATGCTTTAGAGTGGAAGGGAAGGATGCCCTAGATGCCTATGCCACAATGCAGGATTAGTAGAAGAATGAAAAGCCGAGACAGGAGAATCCAAGATGTATAACCCTTGTTGTTTACAACCTGTGCCAATCACCTTGCTCGTCGTAAATCCTGAAATACACAGTGAGAAGGAAAAAATGTTACTAAACAGTTTAAATCCTGAGAAAGTTTAGGAACAGATAATAGGCTGTTAGAAAATGTAGGAACACGTAAAACAGATGCAAGAGAGTGCCGGAAAAAGAGATATCGCTCTTCCCTTCAACAGGAACAGGAGAGCCAGCAGCAGTACACACATGATAATTGGAAAGCAAAGAAAAAGAAGTGGTAAAGGAGACATATGCCCAGAAACACCTGAATCAATAATCCATTGATGTGAAGAAACATGACAAGCATTACATGAGTGAACAGATTTACTAGGAGGAGACAGCAAATTGCGGAATGCCTGATACTCTTCAGCAGAGAGGGTATACTGGGAGTAGGTTGGCACAACCGTAGGAGCAGTAGTAGAAGAAGATCCCACGGAGGAAGACTGATGAGCAGTAGGAGAACGACCAATGCGTTTCCAACATGTCGCATATTCATGAGATCGGCCTGACAATAGGTACAATACTTAGTGTTGCGATGACTGTCACTACGACCACGACCACGACCACGACCACGATCACCACGGCCTCGTGAAGAATAAGAACCACGACCCTTGGAAGACGATGATAATAGTGGTGAGGAATCCAAAAAACCACGGCCATGGCCAGAGACGAGTGCAGACTGTGTTGGGGTTTCAATAAGAGCAGGAGGGGATACACGGGGTAGTTGAATATGGAGATCACGTAGAGAGGGACTGGCGTTGCTGGCGAGGATATAAGAGCGAACACCTTCAAGATATGAGCGAATATTGCCTAAAACTCGAACGGCAAGAAGGGCCTCACGTTGCTGCTGCTGGACCGCAAAATCGGCAGAGTATGAGTTATAAATCTTCCATTCTTCTAAGAACTGATTGAAGCGTGATAGATATGTATGAATGTCGTCACCTTAATTGGTCTCGATGACATCACGAAAGATATATACAGGCGCTGCAAGTTATTGGAGGAGTACATGTTATGAAGGGTATCCCAAATCTCTTTGGCTGTGTCGGGGAGAGTGATGGAGGTGTAGATGTCCCGGTCCATACAATTGGTCATGATATTGACAACCTAGTTATCATCACGATCCCAGATTTTGAATGTGGGATCTGTAGATAAAGGAGCTGGGTCGGTTAGGTGATGGTACATCTCGCGCCCTTTGAGGAAACACAAGACAGAACGTGACCATGTCATGAAGTTGTTGCGTTTGGAGAGGTTCTTAGTGGTCATGCATTCGGCCTTCAAGAGAGAAGGGAAATCAGTCGTCTGTTGGAGAGGGGGAGGGGGAGGAGAGGTCACCGTTGAATTATCGGAGGTCATCACAGGTACAGGTCGAGATTAGATCTAAAGGAAAGAAGGGGTGAGGAGGATAGATGAGGATTGAAGAGGGCATCAAACACTGGCACGCAATCCAGAACAACGCGCATCACGGAGCTTCATTTTTTTTACAGAGAGAGAAAGAGTAGCGGAGGTGGGGAGGGGGTCAGGGGGGTTGACGTCGGCATACGGGGGGCGGCGACGAGGAGAGATGGTGGCGGTGGCTAAGCGGAGGAGTGGGGGAGCTGCACAGGGAATAGAGGAGGCGTCGTCGGGATTGGGAGGATAGGGGAGGTTGGTGGCAACGGGAAGGGAGTCTTCGGGATCGAGAGAGAAAGTCGACGGCGGCAGCAGGACTTCGGTGACGGTGGAAGGAAGAGGAGGTTAGGGTTTCGGTGGCGGCGGGAGGAAGAGGATGATGTATAGTATATTTTTTTTATTTATTTTTAGAAAGAGAGGAAACCCTAATTTTTTGTAGGCTCTGATATCATATTGAATTATAGTATAGAGACTAAAAAGAATACTTTATTGGTTGATCATTACTGAATATGACTGGATCCTATCAAGCCCATGGATGAACCACCATTTAGACTAAAAAGACTAAAAAGTCACCCTGCTTGGATCATATGTATAACATCTTCACAAATCTCCCCATCTCTTTGTATAATCGAGCCTAAATATCAGAAACGATCTCTCTTAGGTATCTCTTGGTCATCAAGCTTCACTACTTCCTCAGTTGTGTTCCGAATATCACTAAAACAAAGAGAGTATTATAGGAAAAAAATTTGAATGAAAGTCAACAAGGCGACTACAGCCTGCTAACTGTGGACCTGAACATAAAGGGTGATAGCCCACTTACAACGATTCAAAAAGGGACTCGGTAGGACGTAAAAGACTCTAGTCTGTTCACTCCCAATACTACAAAGTCCACTCAAACAGACACAAAGGACAGTGACCAGCTGAATATTAGCCTAACCAAAAAACACAATCGTAAGCCAATGGTAGGGGCAAAGCACTCACTGAGGCGTTCAAGGCCTAAATACTCAACTGAGGATAACACAGACAAAAACCCTTAACCAATCGAGATTGGCTATATAATCTAGACGACTACGATATACACGCCAATATATTCACCACCCTCAGACACTATGAATCTGCATACACCAATTGATATGTCGGTCCACTCTCACTATCTAAATATGAGCAAATGCTTATATCAGACAAAATTATACTTCCATCATCCAAATAAGCAATCATCGCTCGGACTTGGAAATAGGGGGCAATGTCTCAGTATGGCCTCAATTAGGCTCAGGAGGAAAGAAGCCCACAACCTCTTAAGCCCATGAATGGCTAGGTTTGGCCACCAAGTAAAGAATCTTGAGGGCCACTTGCGATGTGACTTCCAACCAATAAAAGAACGACACGTGTTCCACGCAGGGGCACGTGGAACAGCCCCCGCAAAAGACGCGAAAAAAGCAACTGCTCTCACTGAAACTGTTGACACCGTCAATCGTCGACATCGGACAAATGAAGTGGATTAAACAACAGAAGCCCTCTGGACCAAAGGTGATGTAAGGGCATCAGACTAATCAGCCAAGGAAACGGAAGCACCGAGGATTGGACCTCGATGCCAGACAGCCATGTGAGTGACTGATATCTCGAAACATGACACTAGGTCTGACTCCTCCAGTCTAGGCAACTGATGCCTTGGACTAAGGAATAGGGGAAAAGTTACGGTGTGGCTCAAGCCCACCTAGCACGAAGCAATGGCCCGCAAGGCCCACACCCATCTAAGGTCTCCTTGCTCCCAAGTAGCTAGGACCACTTGCACTTTATACGTGATCAAATCTCAATGACACACTTGCCTCATATCTAATGGTAGGGGATCCTTACCTCTATAATGCTCCAAGCAATGTATCAATCAAATCTCTTATCTTAGCTCCACCTATATATCCTTCTTCTTCAAGTACATACTTTAGCATCGAAGGGCGATTGGTCGGATCCCCGACCTCTCCCCTAACCTTGCATTACATGTGCTTGTGCAAGAAATTGGAGAAGGCACCCAAACTCAACCCAACCACTCTCAACCTCACTTGCGTGCTACCCACCTATCGGTACGTATTGATTAAAGGTGTACATGATGAGTCATAACATCCATGAACAAAATTAAATGTTTGAATCAATTATAAACCTACATTTCGATTAAAAAGAAAATATTATAAACATATTAAATAGATTCAGGATATAAGAAAAATTACTGCTTTTGACCTTCCAGTACCTGTAGAGCAAGATAAGCCCCCATGCAAAAGCAATTTCCTATGAGACACAAAACCCCCACATGCCATGGTGCAAGACCAAACCGAACCAACCGAGAAGCTAACCATCCAATATTCTCAGTCTGAGCTGTAAAATTGACGTCATTTTGAGCTGTAAATTCAACACTACTGTATCCAATTATAGATGGGCCTCTGTAAATAACCATCAGAATTGCACCAACAACACACACAAGGGTTCCCGCAACCTTCGGCCGCCCTTCATTTGTAAGCACATTCACCGTCTCAATACTGCACTTGGTATAAATTTAGCTGAGAACTGAGAGGAAAGACCAAAAATCAAGGAGCAAAGCCAGCAAATGTACTCACCGCATAATTGCAGCCAATATGAATGTGAACACGGGAATTGCAGGCTGAACGGCCGCAGCATAGGTTGGGTTTGTGTAGGAAAGACCGATAAGGAACAAAAGCTGATTGCCAAAAATGCTGATAAAAGTGGAGAGGCATTAAGTGAATCGAGTAGGAAGAAATTTGAAGAAGTATGAAATGGTTTTTGCAGTCGAAGAAGCTTACCCAGTGAGCCCAAGAACAAAAAAGAATGCTAGGAGGGAAGGAGTTAGGGGAGGGCGGACCCTTCTGAAAACGGAAAGCATGTTAATTAGTTATGGTATTCTTCTAATGATGACAAAGATGAATTCATTCACAAAATGAGCACTATATGATGGGGTAAAGCTAGAATGCAAAAGAAAATCAGTAACTAATGTATGGAAGATTTCAGTGAATATTCGACAATCAGCATACTTACTGGCATCGGTTTTTGCAGTATTCATCAAGAAGTATTTTTATAAAAGGAGGATCATGATCATCATTCATTTGGATGAACCACCATATATGTGTTTAGCCACGGTACAAGGAATTTTCCTACATTTGTGGTGTATTTATCTGCCAATATAATCCTACCATTACACATGCTTTATAATTGGGGAACAGATCCCATATTCCACTGCATGTGCTTTGCGAATGTAGTAACCTTTTCTTTCCCGGCCATACTAAAAGACCACATAGCCGATGGTTTACACCTCTTGAACTGTGGAATTTTAAGATCTGATATGTTTGTTCTATTGAAATGACTGAGCACATCTATTTCCTGCTATCAAGCCAAATGCTCCTTGCAACAATTCTCAGCCATGCAATCTCTTGATGCATATGAGCCTAGGATGTAGCTATAACATAGCAATATAATTATCAACAGGATCAATAAATTGTTGCATCTATTACAGACTGCCGCCCAAAGTTTCCCTTGGTGAAACTAAAGGGGGATTATATAAAAAAACATAAACAAACACAAGTCTCTTTTTCCATGTTGCCTCATCCATTCTATTTCACTGTGGGATGAACTAGTCAAATAAATAAATAATCTATACCGTTCACAGAAGAAAGCAAGTGGAGAAAGGATGTAGGTGGCAATGAGATCTCGAAAGATACAAAAGACCACCTAGTTCAATCCTACATCGAGAGCCACTTTGGTTATTACATGGTATCCACCAAAGATGACCAGGGCCACCACCATCCCCGAATGTGCCCTCAGAGTCTCCCTCCAGAGCCGAAATCCATCATGCAATCCAGACAACTTCTTGTCTTCCCTCCCTCCCAAAATAAAGGGAATTATAAAGAAGAAAATAAGGTAATACTAAGTCAACGCTTTGTTCCCTGATAAGGCAAAACTAAATCAAACATGATTTCTCTGTTCCACTTTTAAAACTTTCAGATGAAAAGACATAGGAGCAGTATTAAGGACCTATTTGATAATAAACTTATTTATAAGGCTAAATTTGAAAGAAAAAAAACCCTGAACCATCCCCTTTATGCAGAAAACCTCGGTGAACTTTTTTTGCGCAGAAAGCCACACTCGAGTATAGTTGCAAAAAAAAACCCCGAAGTGTATTTTCAGAAAACCACATCTAACTTTTCCGCTTGTATTAGATAACCTCATTCATCTTTGCAAGTTGGTTCAAAAAAACATCATGCATCTTTCTCCTTATTGTCAAAAAACCTCACTCAACTTTAGCAGAAAGCTCACGCCGTCGGAATGGGTTTTTTTGCAACTATACTTGAGTGTGATTTTCTGCAAAAGTTTAGAGAGGTAACCTGGCATAAAGGGAATAGTTCAAGGGTTTTTTTTTTTCAAATTTAGCCTGTTTATACTACATATCACTCAAATATCACTCAATTATAGATTGAGCATTATCTCCAAGCTTATATAAAGAAGACCATGTGGGGTGACCAAGACCTAAAATATTTTTCTTCTTCCCCTTCAAAAGAAACCCCACAAGTCACAACATAGGACAAATTAATTGCAACAATGCCCAACTCGTCAGTTAATATCTTATTTGTGTACAAACATGTCAGTGTCAGCAACAAACCAACTGTAATCCAACTTTACAGGTTAGCATCTAAATTAGGTACGGAAAGGAAAGCGATCCATGAGTTATGATGAACAAGTGATTATCAACTACCACGTCCAATGGATGCAAGAAATAAAATTACTCCAATTTAGGTCAAACTAAAAAATAAATATAATAAGAAGAAAGAAGTTGTCAAAAAAGTTATAAAACTTGTATCCATTACACTGTAACATATGGCCAAACACCAAAGTGAGCAGTTTGTGACTAATTCAATGACCATATTCTCAATGAGTACTACCAGAAAGTAGATTATTTACATGTGCTTTCGCTTAATCAATTCTAAGCACATAGATAAGCAAGCAATAAGGCAACTTGATGTAAACTTAACCCTAAGTAGAGAATTTCCAAGAATATTAAAAGATTAAGTTTACCAACAAGTAATGTCGATCAAGTTAGAATTAAAACTAATAATTGGTTTGATGGATTTTCAAGAATTGAAACAAGTTTAACAAACTCAATTAAAGAATTAAGCCTACAATCAATAATTATACCTAAATGTTCTTTGCAAGTAAAATATTCAATAATGATTCGTATTCTAATTAGCAAGTAAAAGCACACACACTCAATATTTGTAGACGACAAAAAATTCAGATAATAATATAGAGATGATAAAGCAGTATCACAAATAACGGAGGAGTTGAAAGAAGTTACCGAGTTCGAAGATTGTGTTACAATGACCGAGAAGGGGGAATCGGTTGCTAATGGGTTTGCGGCACTGCGTGTGATGCTTGAAGGCCGGTTGGTGGCGACTGCGAAAGGAGGGTGGCTGTCGAGTTGTGGAGGCAGGCGGCTGGTGCCGCAATGAGGTTGTGAGGCTTCAGGAGGCAAGGGAGGGGGGAGAGGGGAGCGGTTGGGATTGTGAGGGGAAGCAACCAAAGGGGCCATGAGTTTAGTGAGGGTGGAGCGACGTCGGGGTTGGCGCGAGATGATGGAGGTGGCGGCGGGGTGGTTCTGTGGGGTGGTGGAGCTGCTGATGGAGTTATCGGTGGTCGGGGACATGCCGGAGATGAGGACTTCGGGAGCGGTGCGCTGGTTGCGATGGAGAAAGGGAGGGGCGGTAAGGTCCAAGTTTTAGGGTTTCGGGAATCAAGACGGGGATAGGGTAGATGAAGAAGAGGAGATGGGTTTGTGGTTGGCGGATGATAGAAGGAGGTAGAGAAGACTAGGTTAGATTAATTAGGTTAGGGTTTGGAGTTGAATAAGGATTTGGAGATTTGGGAATTTAGTTTAATGGCGGCTATAAAGATGAAGGTGGGATTCAGGATTTCTCACAAACCATAAATGTCTTAGGATTTCTCACAAACCCTAATAATTTCTTATGGTCTCACACACACAAGAAAATGATACAGAACAACAACTCAACACACAGTAATTTTTTTAATCAACAATAGCACACATTCTCATTATTCTCAAAGCCTATATATAGGCTCAAAACAAAATCTCAATATAAATCTCCAAAATATTCTAATGCAGAAAATAAATGGTGTAAATTGCAAAACTACTACATATGGCTAAAATGCCCAAAAACAAAATAAAGATAATTATGCTACTACAGTAGCCATCCTAGACGATGTCTGTGCTGACAGAAGCGCCCAAATCATCTCGAATTGATGTCCTCATCACAACTATCATCACTATTATGTTCGTTACATATTCAACAGTATGCTTAGAAAGAGATGAAAAGAGTCAACACAGAGAGGATTGCCATCATTATTAAATTTTTGGTATTTTCCTAAGCTTGCTCAGAAGATAGAAGAATTATGTGCTTAGTATAGTGAAAAAGCTCATGCAATGGCTGAGGTATGAACAAGTTGGCTTCACATGTAATTTTAATATAATAATAAATAATAAAGAAACCAAATGCCTAAAAGCTTTCAAGTAATACCATTTGCGAACAAAGTGTACCGAAATCAGAAAAATTTTGCTTACACAAGTGGAAATGTACCTTTTCTATCCTCATCATTATTCCCCTTATTTTAGATATTTTACCCCAACCTAAAAGAATCTGGAGGATGCCCACTCGTCGTTTTGGATTATGGCAGGTCTCTCTCTTGTTCGTTATTTGGAAAATAATTTGGCATTAAATATGATAGATTTGACGTTGAGTCACAAACTAGTTACAAAATTTTGTCATCTTTTCCACAGAGCCTTGTGTTTCATAACTAACCTAGTTTAACGAGTAAAAGACAGATGTCGATGATTTTCTCTATCCCAGGGAGTAAATGGGTACTAATAATCTAAAGTGAACTCAACTTTGTACTCGTATGTTGGATATCCCTAAATAATCAATTTGTTTATACGAAGGATAATAGTGCAAAATAATTATCGTTCAATAATACTTTTCGATCTAAGTTTAATTTTGTTTTTATCAAACAGTTACTTTTTTAAGATCAATATCTGAGACTATCCATATTTGTATCTGATGTAGGTAAAATTAAGGCCTTACAATTCCGACACGCATCTCAAATCTTCGCAGGGGCGAAAGGGTAATTTCAACCACTACAGGCCCGTAAGAGGCACTTGGGCCACTATTGAGGTCCATAAACTAATATAGGTCAGCCATATCGGGCTGATTCACAGCCCAACAAGAGCAGTCTCAGCTGATCCAAAGTTGTTTCCAAATCCTTTATCCTTAATATAATTATCAACTTAATTTATCCCATTACTATGGGAATCTAGAGTTTAAACTAAAAAAATGTGGATTGTGAATCTATCTTGAGTAACCAACTCCAAGGCTATAAATACCCTCCGCTTTCATCTTCCTTAGGTAATCGACATTTTTGCCACTAAAACTCTCATAATATTATGAGTTACTGAGTTGAGCGTCGGAGGGTCGTTTATTGGGGCCAACCCCAGTATTTTAGACTTTGTCCAGGTTCGCCGACGATATCTCGGCCATCCAATCCAGATACAAGCGCTCACGAAAGTCCAAAATCAAATTCAGGAGCTTTCAACCATCAGCGCTTAGCACTGTTCTAAAAATCGGTCTAGGCGGCCGCCTAGGCGCTAGGTGGTCCCCAGGCGACTTGCCCAGGCCCTAGGCGTTTGAAAAAATCGGTTTGGCCTATTGACGGGTCCAGACGGGTCTGGGCGACCTAGGCGGACCCGGATCATAAAATAGAGCTTAACCCGATCTGACCCAATCCGGACCCGTTTAAAAATAATTTTCGGGTCTAGGAGTTAGAGACTTGGTTCATATTAGTAGTATTAGTAGTAGTAATAGTTCTTAGGTTGTGTCTTTTACTTATAGTAGTAGGTGTGGTCTGGTTGTTGTTATCATCTTGAGGATTTAGCGTTATTGTTCTGATATCCTTATCAATGAAACGGGATGATAACAATCTTCCTATATTCAAAATATATATACTTATATAGCTACTACATATTTAGACAATCATCAGATTAGGAAGAGATGGTTTTTTTAATTTTTTCCTAAAATTGATTTCATAGAATAACACACAACCTAACATTACAAATTGTAAGTTGGAGTTTACTGAAAACCACTAGTACAGCACTGTTACCTCCAAGAGATCAAATCTACCAGAAAAAAGCAGCAACAGATTGGCGCCGTCTATGAAAACTACAGATCTGCTTCCGATCAGATCCATCGGTGAAAAACTACTTTTTCCAGTCATGCCTCCTAGGGTAAGAAGGCAACGACTACTAGTCATCGAACCGACCTTCCTCCCCCTCCGTCGGGGCAACCTCTTCCTTTGGGGCAGCCTCCGTCCCCATCACCGCAACCTCCTCCTGACAAGGTACGTCGGCGGGATTCCCAACAACGCCTCTCTGAACGCCGCTCTGAACCGCTCCCTGAACAACTAGTGGGGGACAGGTTCTCGATCCACACAGCCTCTTCTCCCACAATTCATCCTGCAGTACCCACGGTCACAGTGCCCTCGGTGCAACCAGATCTCTGTGAAGTCTTTAACACCAAACAGCAAAGGAAAGACCTCCCTGACTTAAATGAAAAGCGTATCTACAACAAGGTCCCAAAGCACCAAGGAAGAAAAAAGAGTTCTTCCCCACGTCGGACACGACTCTGATGATCACCCTCACCTCAGGGGAGAAGGAACAGAAGGAGCTTGACTCCGACCAGTCGACGAGCTCCCAAAAGCCACAAAGAAGAGGAGGCATCCATCACTAAGGCTGAGTTTCAAAATTTCAAAGATGAGACCTTCATGCCCACTAAGTCGCTCTGAACATGGACCGACAAACAAGTAGCCACCACCTTACTACTATGCAAAAAGAAGAGTGGCAGGTCAAATAGATTCGAGGAACGAGAAGATCCTCCAAAAGATGGAAGACCGTCTTGCTAGGATCAGCTCTGAGGAGGGATGTCAAGGAAAAGGCTATCGCCCCAGCCAAACCCCCCTTCTCCAAGGCCATCCCCGAAGCCCACATTCCAGAAAGCTTCAAATCGCCAACTTTCAAAACTTACAACGGCGAAACCGACCTGGCTGATCATGTCGAGAGTTTTGAACTTTCAAAACTTACAACGGCAAAACCAACCCGGCTGATCACATCGAGAGTTTCAAAACTCTAATGATGAATCACCAAGCCTCTGAGGCGCTCCTCTGTCGGACGTTCCCCGCCACTCTAAAGGGAGCAGCCCGAGAATGGTACCCATGTGTCTCTCCAGAAACTATATTCTCCTTCGATCAACTCGACGAGCTCTTCCTTAGCCACTTCATGAGCAGCCGAAAGACCAAAAAGACGAGTGCCTCTTTGCTCGATCTGAAGCAAAAGGAGGGAGAGTCACTCAAGGATTTAGTCAGACGCTACATGTTTGAGTCTCGATCCATCTCCTCCCTCGATCCAGCGGTTGTGACTGCAGCCTTCTGACACAATTTGCCATGTCAACCTCATAACTTCCCACGCCAAGAGGCCTCCCCAGTACTTCTCTAAACTCCTTCAGAGGAGCAAGAAGTATATCAGTGCTGAAGAGGCCATCTATCCCCAGGATAGAAAGTAACCCTCCTCGGCGAATAAAAAGAAAATCCCGAACAAAGAAAGGCCTAAGAATCCCTGAATGATGAATCGGATCACTGTCGCCCTCCTCTAACACCTCGCTTCGAAATGTAAACTCCTTTTAATGCCAGCGTATTCGTGATCCTCATGAAAATAGATAAAGATGGATTGCCCCCCCCTCCAAAAATGAATACACCCGGTAAAAAAAGGATAAACAAAGAGCTATGATGCAGATTTCACAGGGACCATGGTCACAATACCGATGATTGACGAACCATTAAAGAATGAGATAGAGGCTCTAATCCAACAGGGTCGCCTCTCCAGGTTCGTTCTGAAAGATGGAGCCGAACACCCTCCGTCTCAGGGGCTAACAATCGTGTTGAAAGGAATCCGAGTCCCAAGACTCAGAACATAGGGCAGTGCTCCACTCCATCCACGGAGGACTCATCAGGGGAAGAATCTAACTCCTCCGGAAAGGTGTCGTCTGCGAAATAAATTCAGTGCATAACTCCCCCCCAGGCCGAAAGCTTTGGTATTCTAGTAACTTTTTCAAACAAAGACCTAGAAGGCATCCTAGCAGCTCTTCATGCCGTACCTTCAGTCCTCCACATGAAGATGTTCGCAATAGATGTCGAGGTAGGAGAAGTCAAGGCAAGCTAAGAAGCAGCTTAAGCGTGATACACAGCCACAGTGGGGGGGCTCGGTCTTCCACCTTGATGCCATAGAGCTCCCCCCGAAGCAGAGTCAGATTAACTCTGGGTCTGTTGATGACCTAGAAGAAATCCCTTTTCCGAAGGGGACGAGACCAAGAGCTTTCGAGTTAGCAAAGCACTCTCCTCCCAACTCAAAAAAACAAATTATCACTTGCATTAAGGAGAACAGAGACTTGTTCACTTGGACCACCGAGGACATGCCCGGCATCTTGGAGGAGTTGAGCATGCACCGCCTCAGACGTTAAGCAGGTACAGTAAAAACCACGTAAGTTTGCTCTAGACCAGCAACAAGCAATCAGGAAATAGGTTGACAAACTTCTGGCAGCCCGTTTTATTAAAGAAGTTAGTTATCCTGAATGTTGGCCAATGTTGTCATGGTCAAAAAGAAAACCAATGGAAAGTAGAGGAATTGCATGGACTTCACTGACTTCAACAAGGCATGTCTGAATGATCCATTCCCTCTCCCAAGCATAGATGCATTAATCGATGCCACATCCGGACACGAGTTCCTCAGCTTCAGGGATGTATTCTAAGGGTATAACCAAATCAAAATGATCCAACCTGACATCCTAAAGACGTCCTTCATCACCGACCAAGGTATTTACTATTACAGAGTAATGCCCTTCAGGTTGAAGAACGCCAGGGCTACTTACCAGCGATTGGTAAACATAAATCTTCAAGGAGCAAATCAGTTGAAACATGGAAGTCTATGTGGACGACATGCTCGTAAAGAGTCTTGAGAAAAAGGACCACATGGCCAACCTCCAAGAAGCCTTTAGCGTTTTGAGAAAGCAAAACATGAGGTTGAACCCCTCAAAGTGCGCCTTCAGAGACTCCTTAGGCAAATTATTAGTGTTCGTGGTAAGTCAGAGAGGCATTAAGTTCAACCTGAAAAAGATCTGAGCCATACTCAACATGTCCCCCAACCAATATTAAAGAGGTCCAGAGACTCACTGGGCACCTCGACGCCACTGGGCGCTTCCTATCCAAATCTCTCCAAGGAGCAAAAGACTTTGAATGTGGGCAAGCACAGCAAGAAGCTTTCGATCAACTCAAGACATACATAGTCAATCCCCCACTCTTAAGGAAATCCGAGTTGGGAGAGATGCTCTATCTTTAGCTAGCTACTTCAGATCAGACCCTTAGTGTCGTTTTGGTGAGAGTAGACGAAAGAATCCAAAAGTCGATCTACTATGTGAGTAAAATCTTCCATAACACCAAACTCTGTTACTCCAAGATGGAGAAGATGGCTTACGCCCTAATCATGGCCGCCCACAAACTCCCCTCATACTTCCAAGCACACTCTGTCGTGGCCCTCACTGACCAACCCCTCAAACTAGTGCTTTACAAGCCGGAGAACTCTGGGCGACTAAAGAATTGATCCATCGAGTTGAGCCAACACAACATTAGTTACCACATAGGTCGGCTATCAAAGTCTAAGCCTTGGCTGAATTCATTATCAAAAGCACCATCCCAGACTCCCTCAATGGGCAAGAAGACCCCCTCTATCTGGAAAGTCTGTCGGTGGCTCCTCTCGCATCAAAGGGAGCAGGACCGATGTCATCCTGCTCGGACCAGATGAGTTCACCCTCCAGGACTCGCTCCGCCTCCAGCTTCTGAGCCTCTAACAACGAGGCCGAGTAATAGGCACTTGTTGTCGGCCTTCTCTTAGCTCAGAAAACAAAGGCCCGAAAAGTAAAAGTATTCAGCAACTCCCAGTTGGTGGCGAACCAGATCTTAGAAGAGTATGAAGTGAGGGATGACCACATGGCCAAATACTTAGCCTTTGTGGAGAAGCTCTTAGATACATTCCAAAAGGCTAAGGTCACTCAACCCTCTCCAAGCTAGCATCCTCCGTCTTTGAAGGATTGCACCATACAGTGCTCATCGAAGCCCTACTCAAGTCAAGCATCAAAAAGGACTCCTTGGAGCTCATGTTCATAACTCCTCCAACACCCAGAGATAATTGGACGAAGCCCTTGATCGACTTTCTCGATGGGAATCCTCCCTGCACAGCCAAAAGAAGCCAAAAAGGTCAGAGTTAGAGCAAAAAGATACACCTTTATCGAAGGAGTTCTGTTCAAACAATCAAATACCTTGATTGGTGGCTGACCGTACTTCCGATGCCTCTCCCCAGAAGAAGCTAAGTACGACCTCAACGAGGTACACGAGGGAATCGGTGGTTGTCACATGGGAGCAAGGTCCCTTGCCCGAAAGATTCTCAATCACAGATATTACTGACTCACTCTCCTCAACGACGGCCAAGAGTCTCCGCATATGCACCCCCTGCCAAAGGTTCTCTCCGATCAAGCAAAGCTCTCAAGCCGAGCTTAGTTCCATGTCAAGTCTGATCCCCTTCGCCATGTGGGGGATGGATTTGCTAAGGCATTTCCCTCATGCGACTGAACAGAGGAACTTCCTAATGGTAGTTATCGACTACTTCACAAAGTGGATCGAGGTGGAACAATTAGCTTTCATCGCCGAGCGCAAGATTCAGCAGTTCTTCTGAAAAACTATTGTCGGAATATATGGGATCCCCCGTATTCTCGTCACTGACAACAAAATACAGTCAGTCGTTAAGAGATTCCGCAAATTTTGCACCGACTTGGGGATCCAACAATGTTTCTCCTCCATCTCCCACCCTCAAACTAATGGCCAAGCCAAGAACGACAATCGGTAAATTCTCAACGGTCTCAAGAAGAGATTAAATGAAACTCCCATGGGACTGTGGGTATAAGAACTCCCAAGTGTACTCCACTGTTTTAAATTTCAGCCAATACAGTTTCGATCGTTTCGGCTGAAATTTAAAACATTAGAGTATGCTTAGGAGTTCTTCTACCAACAGTCATTTCGTTTTGGCTAGCATGCCGATACGAAATCATAGATTTTATACTTCATATTGTTTTGGACCGAAATGTATAGATTTCGGTGAAAATTGCTGAAATATTGTCGAAATTACCGAAATATCGGCCAAAATAGACACAAATGTTATTGTGAATATATAACTTTTTTTTGTTTTACTTTTTGCATATAAGTCTTTCAATATAGGACCTTAAGCTAAGATAATGTGAGAATTTCGTCTCTATTATTTGTATATATGCAAAGTCAAGTAAGTCTATTAACTAATACATTTTTTCTAATAAATGTAAATTCAATTTAGTTATACTTATATTACATTCTATTTTATATTGTTGTTCAACAATGCGAATATTTACCATGATTGATTCATGTTATTAGTTACATTATACAATATTTTATATGATAAATGACATGTAGAACATATAATATCTTATTTAATAACAAAAAAAATATGTTTATTGAGTGTTCGAAATGAACATCCAAGATGATCATATTTTTCCGAGATCTCCTCTGATATCTCCGATTCGAAACGAAACACCCCTTGTAGAGACGAGTTCGAAATCTGCGATTTAAAACCTTGGCGTACACTGGTCCAACAGAATCACAAAGGACACCGACAAGAGAATCACCTTTCAACCCCACGTTCGGTTCCAAAGCACTAATCCCTCTGGAGATTGGGCTACCTATTCTTTGCTTCCTCTCCTTCAACGAAGATCAAAACCCTAAAGACCTCCGCGGCAACCTCGACCTTGTCGAGGAAGTTCGTAAGAAGTCCACCTTTCGAAGACACATCTACCAGCAAAGAGTGGAAAATTTCTATAACAAGAAGGTGCGCCCAGCAAACATCAAGGAAGGGGACCATGTCCTCCAAAGGCTCGAAATCTCTGACCCACGCAAGAAGGAAAAGCTCGCTCCAAACTGGGAGGGACCATACTGTTAGGGTTATATACTGAAAGCATCACTTTTGTATTAACTTTATTTCCTTATTTTTTTGAATGAGAATCATATGGGCATATGTTTGCATATTGTGTTTATTATAATATTAATGCAAGTGTCTGATATTCTGTAAGGTTGATAATATGCTGTGAGGTGACACACAGAAGATCATATTATCAGTTCCCTATGGAATATATAAATAGTTCACAACCTAGACGGACTTGGATAATCCATTGGAAAGGTTGTAGTGTATTCTGGTATTAGTCTATCTTGATTATAGGTTTACACTAGTACACTTTGTGTGTATTGAACAGGACCACTTGAGGTTGTTCTCTTTGTACTGACTATAAAAGAGAACAAATACCTCTGTTATTATGGATGCTTATGCTCTTAATCCAGATATAATAACAGACATGTATATGCAGTGTGCATTACTTTGACTCATAAAAGAGTGAGATTCATTATGGATCAACAACCTCTATGAATTGGGTAATAGCATTGTATGCATGATGGGCTGTTGATTGTAAAAGGAATCCATGTCCCGATACGTCGGGTTGATGATGTCCCCTTAAGGAGCTCATAAGGATTGTCATGTAAACCCTGCAGGTGGATTACATCCGACATGACAAATAAAGTTGAGTGGTACTACTTAAGGATAAAAGATGTTGATCAATATAGTTGTCAGTAACTTAATTTGATCGACGGACATTCGATATCTTAACATGGGGAGCTCAATGAGCATATAATAAAAGGAGCCCATAAATATAATTTGGGATTAGGAAGGTAGTGCAACAATAGCTCCTTAGTGGACCGAGCTATTGTTAATAGGCCTGGGTTGTGTGTTCGGGCTGAACACGGGATACCCATATTCGTTAGGAGACCTAACCCTAATTTCTCCTCATGGTCCCTGCCGTAGCCTTATATATATCCTCTATTTCTCTGGCCGTCATTGACAATCTGAAATATAAGATTTTTTCTCAAAACTCGTGATTCACGTAAGGAGAGAAAGAGAGGTCAGCCAAGGAGAAGAAAGGTTGGGAGATCGTCGCCCACACGACGTCCAACCTGAGGAAGGAATACGTGCAGAAGATCTTGGGGTCGCTGTCGTCTTCTTCTCATCGCAGGTATAATTCGTGAAACCTAGATTCCACTATATAGGGTTAGATCACGTATTTAATCTGTTAAATTTTTAACAATCGATACGCACACCAATCCGTAGTCCTGGGAATCATCTCAGTTCCATCAATTGGTATCAGAGCCAGTATTGGATCTGCGTATTGATTGTTACATCCATGTTGTCCAATAAAACTTGTGTTGTATGATAGTCGGTAGATGCAGATCTGTTCTAACTCGGTTTTGCAGGCATCTTAGATCCAACTATTATGGTCCAATGCATGTTTTGTTTGTGTTGTTGTTGTTTTGTGGATGTAATTATTGTGTTGTTGTTGTTTTGTAGATGTAATTAATATCACGAGGGTTGATCGTGCTTATATTTTTAATTTTTCAATCTAGATTATGTGTGAACTCCTTCGGGAGGCATAGGATTGATGTAATTTTAATTTTTCAATCTAGATTATGTATGAACTCCTTCGGGAGGCATAGGATTGATGTAATTTTAATTTTTTTTTTTTATCGATCTTGATGGCGGTGGTGGCTGTTTCCGACGCCGGAGGAGATACTGTTTTTAGGCAGTCCAGAGATCGACAGATGGTTTTCGATGAAGAAATCGGCAGCCAAACCTTTTTTTTTTTTTTTTTAAAAATCGGGGCGCTGCCCCGAACCCCGCGACCTGACCGAGCAGGTCGAACCCCGGATAGCTCCGCGCAGGGTCAGATTTGGGATTCGCACAGTCGGGGAAGAATCAGGAAAGATGGCCATACTAGTTGGATATTTATTTTCAAATTTGTTGCCATTATTGCTTATTCTGATTATGCATGCTTATTATTTTGTGATGTTTTTTTTGAAAAACTAGGATCACATTAATAATGGACAACATGGACATAAATTAACTAGTAGAAAAACCCTCATTGTTAAATAACTAAGTGGGAGAGGGAATTCATTTAACATGAATCCCATGGTCTCCATTGCTGGTTTGTAGGTGATATAATTGCACTTGCATGTTGGCTTTAGTGCTTTCCTCCATATCGGATGAGTATAATTATGGATCACCAGTACAGACTTCCTTAGGGATAATTGTAGAAAGTTACCTAGTATGTGTTCACTTCTCCATCTGAAGGAACTCAATACAAGATAATGGACTTAGTATTAAGCAAAGGTATACACTTAGATACAAATAATGGTATCCTCCCCATCGGAGTCACTACTATTATTTGTAGGACCAGAGCATGACCAACAGATTAATTTTATTTGTCAAAAAGTTGTGTTGACATGATAGTAAAATTAATAGGAAAAACCTACTTGAACAAATATTGAATTTGTATACGTCCACACTATCGTGGCATGCTAAATTCATGGTGTTTAAGGTGTTGGTGAATTTTTTTTATTGTTTTGAGGGAATCAATATTTAATTAATTCAAAAAAAAAATTTTGCCCTACATAATTTTTTTTTTATGTGATTCTCAGGATTTCAAAAATGGGTTCTTTCAGTCCACTTATGGTGATTCTTAAAGAAAACAAACTTACTGGCCCTAATTATATTGACTGGAAACGTAACTTAGATATTGTCTTAACTGCTGAAGAGTACAAATTTGTACTCAATGAAGTATGCCCACCTAAGCCTGATGCTAACTCTGATGAAGAGGTCAAAGAGGCTTATAAGAAGTGGAATAAGGCAGATGAGATGGCGCAGTGTTACATTTTGGCATCTATGTCAAATGTACTGCAGCATCAGCATCAGACCATGCCCACAGCTTATGATATGATGTACAACCTTAAGGAACTCTTCGGACATCAGAGTAGAGCAGTTAGGCAACTTGCTATGAAGAGTTTGATGAATGCATCTATGGCTGAGGGGACACCAGTAAGGGATCATGTTCTCAAGATGATGGGTCATCTAAATGAGATGGAGATCCTTGGTGCTGAAATAGATGGGGAAACCCAGGTTGATATCATTCTCGGGACTCTGCCTAAAAGTTTTGACTCGTTTTGCCTTAATTACAACATGAACAAAAGGTTGTATACTTTGTCAGAACTTGCAAAAGAACTACAAGATGCTGAAGCTCTCTTCAAGCAGAATGCCCATGTTTATGTGACTGAAAAGGACTGTACTTCTAAGCCGAAAGGTGGTAATAAGAAGAAGGTTCAGAAACAAGTAAACTCAGCAAAGAAAAGCATGGGACCTCAAGGCGCTGTGAAAAAGCCAAAAGGCAAGTGTTTCAAGTGCAAAGGGTCAGGACATTGGAAGACTGACTGTCCACTTCTCAAACAAAAGAACAAAGAAGGTATATCTCATTTACTAGTTGTTGAAACATGATTAGCGGTGTTATCTACCGGCACCTGGTGTGTAGATACAGGAGCCACTAATCATGTCTGCAATACATTGCAGGGGTTCCAGGAAACCAGACGGCTCAGTGATGGAGAGATATGCTTGTTTATGGGTGACGCTACAAGAGTAGCGGCTGTTGCAATAGGAGATGTTATTTTATCTTTTGGTAGAAATAAGTCTTTGACATTGAGAGATTGTCTTTATGCACCTTCACTTAGAAGGAATTTAATTTCTGTTTCCATGCTAGTTAAGGATGGATATTCAGTTTATTTTAATGACAATATTGTTATTAGAAAAAATAAGCATTTTATCTGTTCTGGTGCATTGGTTGATAATCTTTGTCATTAATCCTATTTCGCCCACGATGAAACTTATGGAAATGAATATGTCTTCTAACATAAATAAGAGAAAAGAACCTTCTTGTATGAACCAAACATATCTTTGGCACTTGCGTTTGGGATATGTTAACCTAAGAAGGATTCAAAGACTGGTTAAAGATGGACCTTTGAGTTCATTGGAAGTGGAGGCACTACCAGTCTGTGAATCCTGCTTGGTAGGTAAAATGACCAAAAGGCCTTTCAAGGCAAAGGGGTATAGGGCCAAAAGATGTGTTGGAATTGGTTCATTCTGATTTGTGTGGGCCCATGACTGTCCAGGCTAGAGGTGGCTTTGAATATTTTGTCACATTTACTGACGATTATTCAAGGTATGGATACATTTATTTGATGCGCCGTAAGTCTGAGTGCTTTGAGAAATTCAAAGAGTACAAGGCAGAAACGGAGAAACGTCATGGAAAATGTATCAAGTCATTACGTTCAGATCGTGGTGGCGAGTATCTCTTTGGGGAGTTTAGGGACTATTTGTCAGAGGCTGGGATTACATCCCAATTATCAGCACCTGGAACACCCCAATAGAATGGTGTAGCAGAAAGAAAGAATAGGACTCTTATGGAGATGGTTAGATCAATGATGAGTTATTCAGATTTACCAGATTCGTTTTGGGGATATGCCTTAGAAACTGCAGCTTATATTTTGAACTTGGTTCCTTCTAAGTCAGTACCAATCACTCCCACAGAACTGTGGACTGGGCGTAAGCCTAGTCTGAAACATGTTCGGATTTGGGGTAGTCCAGCACACGTGCTGAATGGGAAAGCCGATAAGTTGGAATCACGTACAGAAGTACGCTTGTTTGTAGGCTATCCAAGAGGAACGAAAGGAGGTTTATTTTATAGTCCTAAGGATCAGAAGGTCATTGTTAGCACCAATGCTCGATTCTTAGAGGAAGACTATGTGATGAACCATAAACCCATAAGTAGAGCTGTTCTAGAAGAACTGAGAGGTGAGACACCAAATACTTCAGTACCAACAGTACAACAGGATGTACCACCAGTAACTGCACAACGTGTCACACATGTTACACCACAACCGATAGTGCCTCGTCGTAGTGGGAGGGTTGTGATACAACCTGATAGATATATGTTCTTAGGAGAGTCGTCAGACTTTGTCCCTGAGGAACAAGATTATGATCCCTGTACCTACAAGGAAGCACTCCAAGATAAAGATGCAGAGTCTTGGCAAAAAGCAATGATATCTGAAATAGAATCTATGGATTCTAATCAAGTCTGGGAGCTTGTAGAACCACCTATTGGTGTAAAAGCCATTGGATGCAAGTGGGTCTATAAGAGAAAAAGAGGATCAGACGGTAAGGTTGAAACCTTTAAAGCTCGGCTTGTTGCAAAATGTTTTACTCAAAGAGAGGGTATCGATTATGAGGAAACTTTTTCGCCAGTAGCCATGCTTAAGTCTATCCGGATTCTTTTATCTATTGCAGCTCATCTTGATTATGAGATTTGGCAAATGGATGTCAAGACAGCTTTCCTTAATGGAAGTCTTGAGGAAGACATCTATATGAAGCAACCAGACGGGTTCATTGAAAAGGGCCAAGAGCATCTTATTTGTAAGCTCAAGAAGTCCATTTATGGACTTAAGCAAGCTTCTAGATCTCGGAACATATGTTTTGATCAGGTGATTAAATCCTATGGATTTGATCAATGTCAAGATGAATCGTGTGTATACAAAAAGTGTGACGGAAACGTAGTGGTATTCCTAGTACTTTACGTGGATGACATCTTGCTCATTGGAAACAATGTGAAGGTATTATCTAACGTAAGGGTATGGTTATCCAAACAGTTTGATATGAAGGACTTGGGAGAAGTAGGTCACATCCTTGGGATCAAAGTTCTACGAGATCGCAAGAAAAGGATGTTGGGCTTGTCTCAAGCTTCCTATATCGATACTATACTAACTCGTTTTAGCATGCAAAATTCTAAGAAAGGTTTCTTACCTTTTAGGCATGGAATTGCCCTATCAAAGGAGCAGTGTCCGAGGACACCTAAAGAGATAGAGAACATGAAAGCAATTCCTTATGCTTCAACAGTAGGAAGCTTAATGTATGCAATGCTATGTACGAGATCAGATATCTGCTTTGTCGTTGGCATGGTTAGCAGATATCAGTCTAACCCGGGACAAGAGCACTGGACTGCCGTAAAGCATATTTTGAAGTACCTGAAAAGGACTAAAGATTACATGCTAGTTTACCAGGCAGATAGTTTAGTTGCCTTGGGTATACAGAATCAGATTTTCAGTCAGATAGGGATTCCAGGAAATCAACCTCAGGTTATGTATTTACTTTGAGAGGTGGAGCCACTATATGGAGGAGTATCAAGCAAAAATGTATTGCTGATTCTACCATGGAAGCCGAGTATGTGGCAGCCTCTGAGGCAGCCAAAGAAGCGGTTTGGCTCAGAAACTTCCTATTGGACTTGGATGTGGTACCTAATTTGCCTAAGGCTATTACACTTTATTGTGATAATAGTGATGCAGTTGCAAATTCGAAGGAACCACGAGCCCATAAGGCAAGTAAACACATTGAGCGCAAGTACCACCTGATACGAGATTTCGTAAAGAAAGGAAAAGTTGATGTGATCAAGATAGCATCAGCAGACAACCTGGCTGATCCCTTCACTAAGAGCTTACCAGCTAAGGCTTTTGATAGTCATGTTGAGGGAATGGGAGTCAGATGCGTAGCAGCATGGCTTTAAGTATAAGTGGGAGATTTGTAACAGTATACTGAAAAGCAATGCTTTGAGTATAAGTGGGAGATTGTTAGGGTTATATACTGAAAGCATCACTTTTGTATTAACTTTATTTCCTTAATTTTTTTGAATGAGAATCATATGGGCATATGTTTGCATATTGTGTTTATTATAATATTAATACAAGTGTCTGATATTCTATAAGGTTGATAATATGGTGTGAGGTGACACCTATGTAGCACGGACACGGGTACGGGATACGGGTACGACACGACTCGGGTACGGGGATACGTGATTTCTCAAAAATATAGGATACGGGTACATTATGGATACGTTGAATATAAAAATAATAAATTTATTATATATTATGTAATAAAAATATTAAATTTCAAAAAATTATAATAACTAGAAGAATGGTTGTAAAGTTGTCAGTTTCATCATTAGTTCTGTTTTTTTTTTCTTTTTTCTTTTAGCTAGTGTTGTGTATGTGATGAATGTGATGAAGATGTGGTCTGATGTTGTAGTGAGCCGTTTAAAATAACTAATGATAGACTGACTAAGTGATTATACTAACTAAAATCAATGTACTAAATTGCCTCATTAGGAGGTGTATTACTCGCACCCGTAGAAGTCATTCTCAAAGAAACTCTATAATGAAATTATGAAAATAAACAAGTATTACAATTTATAACTAAAAACTCACAATTAGAATGAACTCAATGAAGTCATAAACCAAACATAAAAAATTTCATATTTTTATAGTAGTCACTTAATTGAGATATTGAGAACATTGCAATATGTTGAGAACAACTATTTACTTTTCTAAATAACATGTCCATTTTGGTTTTACGTAATTTTCTACTTTGAGTAAAACAGAGAGAACAAATTGTATGCTTTGCTAATTAGCTTGAGCAGTACATCTCCCCTGAATTTAATCAATCTAGAAAATCCTAGCATCTTGCCTCTTTTTCAAGATTATTTTCAAACCTAAGAAAAGAATGGCTTACTAGTTGCAACAGATTACATTGCAAGACCAATACATCTAGTCACCCAACATGCTAACTACTTTTCTAGGTCACCTAGTGATTTGGGACAAACTGATAAAGGTTTGAAGCATTGACAACAGGCACTCAACAATCTGAAAACCTAGATCAATTCTTTTCTAAATCTCTCTTGATCGTGCGGTGCTCCAAAGCCTGAGAAAGGAGATGGTGCTGCAATTTATGATCTATACAAGCCTTGATTTTATGATACAGTTTCCTCATGCTAATGGTGAAATAAATAAGGCATTGGTGATAGTTACAGGCTTACAGCACAACAGAAGTCAACATGTTAAAAAAAAACAAAAGTAAATATCTGTAAAAAAATCAACGTGATGAATTGCAGAGAAGATATTGAGAACTATTTAATTTCTTAATGAGTAGTATATTCAACCAGTCCTACTTGCTTTACTATTTCTTTAACACAAACCAAAAAAATTTTGCAGAGAGGAGGCAAGGAAGAGAATGAGAAGTCAAAATCGAACCTGGATCAGCGTCGTTTCGGAGAGGCCGGAGCAGCGTCAAAGCGGAGGAGAGACTGGAGCAGCGTCGTTTCGGAGAGAGAGACGGGATCGATTTGGAGGTGGAGGCGCGCGACGTCAAGCGCGAGGTCGAGAGAAGGGATCGATTTGGGAGAGGAGATCGATTTGAGAGAGGGGCGTGAGGTCGAGAGAGGGGGTCGATTTGGGAGAGGATCGATTTGGGAGAGGGGATTTAGGGTTTCGTTTTGAGAAAAGGGGATTTTGGAGAGAGAGAGAGAGAGAGAGCGTGAATGAGAAGGGAGGGGAACCGTGGGTTTTGACTGATTGTAATATATATATATTTTTTCTTTCCCTTAATGGGCGCACCCGTTGCGCACCCGGTTCGCACCCGAACGTACCCAGCCGTATCGAAGCAAGTTTTTCGTTTATTTTAACTAAATTTGATTTGGATACGTACCGGGTGCGTACCCGGAACGTACCCGTGCGTATCCGTACCCGATACGCACCCGGTATTGGTACGAAGGCCGTTTCGGGGTACCCGTGCTTCACAGGGTGACACACAGAAGATCATATTATCAGTTCCCTATGGAATATATAAATAGTTCACAACCTAGACGGACTTGGATAATCCATTGGAAAGGTTGTAGTGTATTCTGGTATTAGTCTATCTTGACTATAGGTTTACACTAGTACACTTTGTGTGTATTGAACAGGACCACTTGAGGTTGTTCTCTTTGTACTGACTATAAAAGAGAACAAACACCTCTGTTATTATGGATGCTTATGCTCTTAATCCAGATATAATAACAGACATGTATATGCAGTGTGCATTACTTTGACTCATAAAAGAGTGAGATTCATTATGGATCAACAACCTCTATGAATTGGGTAATAGCATTGTATGTATGATGGGCTGTTGATTGTAAAAGGAATCCATGTCCCGATACGTCGGGTTGATGATGTCCCCTTAAGGAGCTCATAAGGATTGTCATGTAAACCTTGCAGGTGGATTACATCCGACATGACAAATAAAGTTGAGTGGTACTACTTAAGGATAAAAGATGTTGATCAATATAGTTGTCAGTAACTTTATTTCATCGACGGACATTCGATATCTTAACATGGAGAACTCAATGAGCATATACTAAAAGGAGCCCATAAATATAATTTGGGATTAGGAAGGTAGTGCAACAATAGCTCCTTAGTGGACCGAGCTATTGTTAATGGGCCTGGGTTGTGTGTTCGGGCTGAACACGGGATACCCAGATTCGTTAGGAGACCTAACCCTAATTTCTCCTCATGGTCCCTGCCGTAGCCTTATATATATCCTCTATTTCTCTGGCCGTCATTGACAATCTGAAATATAAGATTTTTTCTCAGGTTGGACGTCGTGTGGGCATTTGTAACAGTATACTGAAAAGCAATGCTTTGAGTATAAGTGGGAGATTGTTAGGGTTATATACTGAAAGCATCACTTTTGTATTAACTTTATTTCCTTATTTTTTTGAATGAGAATCATATGGGCATATGTTTGCATATTGTGTTTATTATAATATTAATACAAGTGTCTGATATTCTGTAAGGTTGATAATATGCTGTGAGGTGACACACAGAAGATCATATTATCAGTTCCCTATGGAATATATAAATAGTTCACAACCTAGACGGACTTGGATAATCCATTGGAAAGGTTGTAGTGTATTCTGGTATTAGTCTATCTTGACTATAGGTTTACACTAGTACACTTTGTGTGTATTGAACAGGACCACTTGAGGTTGTTCTCTTTGTACTGACTATAAAAGAGAACAAACACCTCTGTTATTATGGATGCTTATGCTCTTAATCCAGATATAATAACAGACATGTATATGCAGTGTGCATTACTTTGACTCATAAAAGAGTGAGATTCATTATGGATCAACAACCTCTATGAATTGGGTAATAGCATTGTATGTATGATGGGCTGTTGATTGTAAAAGGAATCCATGTCCCGATACGTCGGGTTGATGATGTCCCCTTAAGGAGCTCATAAGGATTGTCATGTAAACCCTGCAGGTGGATTACATCCGACATGACAAATAAAGTTGAGTGGTACTACTTAAGGATAAAAGATGTTGATCAATATAGTTGTCAGTAACTTAATTTGATCGACGGACATTCGATATCTTAACATGGGGAGCTCAATGAGCATATAATAAAAGGAACCCATAAATATAATTTGGGATTAGGAAGGTAGTGCAACAATAGCTCCTTAGTGGACCGAGCTATTGTTAATGGGCCTGGGTTGTGTGTTCGGGCTGAACACGGGATACCCATATTCGTTAGGAGACCTAACCCTAATTTCTCCTCATGGTCCCTGTCGTAGCCTTATATATATCCTCTATTTCTCTGGCCGTCATTGACAATCTGAAATATAAGATTTTTTCTCAAAACTCGTGATTCACGTAAGGAGAGAAAGAGAGGTCAGCCAAGGAGAAGAAAGGTTGGGAGATCGTCGCCCACACGACATCCAACCTGAGGAAGGAATACGTGCAGAAGATCTTGGGGCCGCTGTCGTCTTCTTCTCATCGCAGGTATAATTCGTGAATCCTAGATTCCGCTATATAGGGTTAGATCACGTATTTAATCTGTTAAATTTTTAACAATCGATACGCACACCAATCCGTAGTCCTGGGAATCATCTCAGTTCCATCACATACAAGGTCTCCAAAGTTGTCCGCCCAGGAGCTGACAAACTTGAAGACGAAACAGGGGGGAAGAGGATATCAAAGACTTGGAACGCCGAGCACCTAACGAAGTTCAACGAGGATGCTGAACACCCTCCGTTAGATTCTTTCAGACTTGTAATAAAGGTTAGCCACCAAGGCAACAACTTAGGAGCATGTAAGAAAGGCTAGACACCAAGGCGGCCACTTTGGTTTATTTTCAATAAAAACTTAGCATTTTTTTTATTCCAAAAATTCTTGCACTACTCTTTTCTGTATCAACAACGAGCTCGATGCCGAGCTCCTCCACCGAGCTAAGTCGCAACTTAGTGAAGTGGTTCGACACCGCTTCAGTACCTTGCAAGCAAGCAAGTTCAGATCTCGGATTTGCTCCTACAACTCGTTAAAACATCAATAACAAGTTTGGAGTCCAACACGTGATTCAACACCACTTCAGCAACTTGCAAGTAAGCAAGCTCGAAGCATGGCTCGCTATTCGAAATTACCCCTGCAACTCGTTAAAACTTTAATAACAAGTTTGGAATGCAATACGTGGCTCGACACCACTTCAACAACTTTCAAGCAAGCTCGAAATAGGGCTTGTCATTCGGAATGCCTCTACAACTCATTAAAACTCTAAAAACAGGTTTAGAGTTCATTGTCATGGCTCGAAATCGCCCTCATAGCTTGCAAACATGCGAGATCGGGGATCGAAGCGACCATTCAAATTACTCCTGAAACTCATTAATTTTTCAACAAGCATGGAGCACAATGCTCCCCCGAGGCTATTCCCACAACTTGCTTCAAGCAATAACATCGCAAAACAAAGAAGACAAAAGAAAACACTTGGAACCTTCAGAAGATCTTCATTTCATATCAACGTCTTGTTACAAATTAGAGAATACATGAGACTTTTGTTCGCTTTGATACAACTCTAAAAGTAAAGAGAACATTAGACCACTCTACAATTCATCTAATCGTTCATGACTACGGGGAAGAGGGATATTTTGAATCAGAGACATGGTTCGCATAAGATGCTTCCTCGCTACAAGGATCCCTCTTCGGCCACCTAAACTTCTCGAAGGAGGCACTAACCCAGCAGGCTGAGTTTGAACATTCTGATCATGGGGGTGCGAAACCCTCTTCGCTGAGGCCATACTCAACGAACCAGTTACTCTGCTTTGAGAATCCCCAGGGTTCCTCGACCCAAGGGCAGTTCCTAAGGGTTGACAAACCACATGGACGGAAGGTGCTCTGCGTACACAATCCCCCCAACTTCGCCTTGAGTTTATAAATCTCTAAATCCCTTTCAACGAGCAACTCCCTGAGGAGAACTACCTAACCTTGGCTGCCTTTCTCTGCCATCAAAGGTAACGGTAAGCCAATGGGACAGTCCTGATACAGAATAGCAAGCTCATATTCCCTCTTGACCAATACTGCCTTCTAGCGAGCAAGCTCCAACTCCGTCGCATGTGATACGTTGCGAACGGACAAGCCCTAACTCCGTCACACGCAACTTATTACAAAGGCGAGCAAGCTCAGTATCCCGAGCGTCTCCTTTAGTATACACAACAACCTGTCAACGAAAAGAAGTAAAATTACTAACCAACTAAACTAACACAAAGGGCTCCACCTCAGTGAAGGCTGAGGAGACCCAACTCAACATATCAAAAGCTCAAGGTTAGAAAAAAATTTCAAACACAGTGTTGATATCAAAAGCACTTTCATTTCATTGAAATAAAAGATACATTGACGATGGCCAATTTGCTATTAGACATATTTACAAAGACAAAAAGAAGAAGAGTCAGGAATCTATCTCAGTCAATGGAGCCAAGGGAGAGGAAGTCCCGACGATTTTCTTTCCCTTCGCTCCCGTGTCTTTCGAGCTCTTCACTTCCTCAGCTTCAAGCTCCTCCTGAGCCAACCCCTCTTCCTCCTCTTCTTATCATTAGGGGTCTTGTTACTAAGTCCTACCAAGTACTTCATAATCGCATCGAAGTCTATACCTTCCGCTCCTGTAAAAGGAAACAAAGGATAACACGAGAAACAATGAAAACAAGAAGGAAAAGACGACCGAGTATTCAACAAAGAAAAAGAAAAAACTAAACCAAATCGTATTAGGATCTATCGGGCTCAGACTTCTTGAAAGAGGGACTCCTTCGTAACCTCCTTCCACTTCAATGACTGGAGCTTGAGGACATCATAAAAAACTACCCTCACCCTCTTCAGAATTGCCTCCTGCCACTTAGTAGAATCCCCCGCGGCTCGAAACTGCGAAATGATGAAAAACTTTTCCTTGTAAAACTTAATCAAGTCTGGGTTCTCAATCATCTTCAAACCCGGGCAAGGGGAAAGATAGAACCTACACTCTATTTTGTACTTCTAGTAGAGCTTAAAGAGCACTCTCTACACGGTCAAGTTCAGCTCCATACCAACCCCCTTACACTGCAATACGAAATCATTCACGTGCCTCCACATGTTCAACATGAACTGTACTAGGCTAAAAGTGTACCACCTCAAGACTTCCCCCACGAACGAGTGTAAATGAAGATGTAGTCCGACATAGAAAGCGTCAAAAGAAAAGAAGCACAATTCCTTAGAGACCACCAAACACGCCCTGACGTTGGGGCAGGATGAATCAACTCAAACTAGGGAGGGGTATCTTGAAGGTGGCTCTGATTTGTAAAAGATCCTCCCCTGTCAAGATCGTTGAGATAGAATCAGCCACGGTAGTTTCACAATAGTTAGGCTCCTCATACCGTATCACATGCTCGACAAAATCTCTCAAATCCTCGGGATACTGGCGGACATGAGTAAGACTCGAAAGAGTGGAGACGTATCTCCCAAACTCGCTTGGCCTTCTCTCTCTCAAAAATAATCTCCACTACATCCGATGAAGACCCTACTGCTCCCTTTCCCTTCCCCACTCTCGTGGGTCGGGAAGGAAATGCTTCCCCAGCTACATGGCCCGAAGAGCTAGGCAGTTAAAATCGGTTTGTGGAACTAATCGGTCTAGGAGCGATTAGTGATTAATCGGTTAATCGAAAAATAATCGGGGATTTAATCGGAAAATCGTTATATATATAATTAAAAAAAGATATATCCTCATTATGTAGCAACACTAAATCCTAACATAAAACTATTATGAGATTATCAAATAGGAACATATAGTTATAGAGAAAAAGAAGAAAGTACATAGTTTGAGCTGAGTTTGGATCCTGGATGTGGGTCGGATCGGGTTTGATGGTCGGTTCCATCAAACAAAAACAATCGGGGAGGAGCAGTGTGAGCAACAAGAGGTGTAGCAGATGTGGGCCGGATCAAGTATGCGACGATACACAGGGAGCGATGGCAAGTCGGGTTTGGGTTCGCTCAAGGAAGAAGAGAATCAGTTTGGGTTTACGCGGGAAGAAGAAGAGAGCAGCGATATGTCAAATTTGGGTTTGCGCGAGGACCAGAAGGGATTTGAATTTTGAATTTGGATTTTGAATTTGGCCAGATTGAGCCCAAATAATGCAAATGAGCATGAAAATTATAGGAGATTTAATCGGTTAATCGGCCACTTAAAATCGGCCGAATAACCACTAATCGGCCGATTATTCCCGATTAAATCGCTAACAATTGAAATATTATAAATTGCCAAAAAAATAATCGCTTCGCCTCCGATTAGCAATTAATCGGAGATTAATCGAGCGTAATTGGGAATTTTAACTGCTTAGCCGAAAAGGTGTCGTCGCCCGAAATAATCCTAAACATCTCTTAAATAAATATTTAATTTACTTGAAGTGATAACAGCAGTAGATTGACGGAGCTCTCGCCGGAAAAAGGAACGCCAAAAATCACTCAAGAATTTCTAGAGAAAGGGTTTGGAAGGGAGAGAAAGATTGTGGAGAATGAGTGAGGAGAGGAATATAAATAGAGGGAGGGGTGTCGATTGGCATTCCCAACAGTTGGGCTTTTAACAGTCGGAATGCCCATTCAAAAAAAAATGCCAACTAGGTGTCGTGTGGCACGCCACAACATTAAAATGCCACTGAGCCACTCGATCACACCGAGAGGCCCTCGATCCGAGCCGGTTGACAAAACTTTCATTTTGGACCGTTTGATTGCATCAAAAAGCATGCGAGAGAATCTGAGCACTAGAATCCGTCCCAAAATTCGTGCTGAGCTCTTCGACTCACTGGGCGACAAAATGCTCCCCGAGCACTAGCCCCTCTCAAGGTCACAATCCGAGGAGCTGCCCCCGAGTAGTTCCCCCTTCGAGGTCACCCCTGAGGAGCTACCCCCAAGCAGCTACCCCTCACGCCCCGATGGGGAGGCGATCTGAGCCGCTCGAAGGAAATGGGGTTTCCTAAGTCGTCTGAATGTTTGGAAATCCGTGCCCGCTTGATGAAGGCACTCGATAGCTGCAATTTTCGTGTCGGTATTGATTTTAATTAAAATTTTTATTTTTAATTATAAATTCGGAAAATATATATAAAAATTCAAACAATAATTAACAATTCAGGAAAATTAATTCTAAATTCTAAAATATAATTATAAATTTGGAAAATTAATTCAAAATTCCAAAAAATAATTATGAACTTAGAAAATTTAATTAAAAATCCAAAAATTAATTACAAATTTGGATATTTGGTTAAAAATACCAAAAGAAATAATTAAAAATTGGAAAAATTAATTGCAAATTTCAAAAAATTCAAAAAATTTACTAGAAATTCTGAGCGCCCTCGAAGCTCCGATGTGCCCTCTAGGTTTCCGAAAAATGGTGAACTACTCTTCAAAGACTGTAAAATCCAACCTTCGGGAGTAGGGGACTAATGATATAGGTACAATCAGGGTCTTACAATTCCGGCACCATCTCAAACCTTTACAGGTGCGAAACGGTAATTTCAGCCACTACATGCACTGGGGCCACTATTCAGGTCCATAAACTAATCTAAGTCTACCATATCGGGCTGATTCACAGCCCAACAAAAGGAGTCCCAGCTTATCCAAAGTTGTCCAAATCCTCGATCCTTAATAGATTTATTAACTAACTATATCACATTACTATGAGAATCTGGAGTTTAAACTAAAAAGATGCTTATTTGAATCTATCTTGAGCTAGGTAGTTAAAATCAGTTTTTGAAACTAATCGGTGTAGAAGCGATTAGTGATTAATTGGTTAATCGAAAAATAATCAGGGATTAAATCGAAAAAATATGTGAGTATATATATATATATATATATGAAATTAAAAAAATGATCTATCCTCATTATATAGAAACCCTAAACTCTACCATAAAACTATTATGACATTATCAAATAGGAACATAAGGTTATAGAGAAAAATTAAGATTACTTGGTTTGAGCTGAGTTTGATTTTTGGATGTGGATCGTGTCGAATTTACTAGTCGGTTCCAGTAAACAAAAACAATCAGAGAAGCGGAGCAGCACGAGCAATAAGAAGAGGTGCAGTTGATGTGGGTCGGGTCAAGTTTGCAACAGCGCAAGGGGAGCGACAGCGGGTCGGGTTTGGGTTTGCTCAAGGAAGAAGAAGAGAATCGGTTTGGATTTGGGTTTGCGCGAGGACGAAGAAGGGAGTGGCAGCAGGTCAAGTTTGGGTTTGCGCATGGAAGAAGAAGAGAGCAGGGACGAGTCAGGTTTAGATTTGTGCGATGACCAAAAGGGGTTTGGATTTAAGTGTAGGATTGAGCCCAAATAATACAAACAAACATGAAAATTAAATTTTAATCAGGTAATCGGACGCTTAAAATCGGCCGATTATAGCCGATTAAATTGCTCACTATTGAAATATTGAAAATCACCAAAAAAAATTGCTTAGCCTCCGATTAGCGATTAATCAGAAATTAATCGGACGATTAATTAGATTTCAACTGCTTAGATATTGAGTAACCAACTCCAAAGGTTATATATACCCTCCACCTCTATCTTCCTCAAGTAATTGCCCTTTTTGCCAATAAAACTCTCCTAATATTCTGAGTTACTGACTTGAATGTCGAAAGTTCTTTCGTCGGAGCCAACCCTAGTGTTTTAGACTTTGTCCAGGTTCACCGACAATATTTCAGTCGGCCAATCCAAATCCAAGCGCTCACAAAAGTCCAAAATCAGATTCAGGATCTTTCAACCATCATCGTTCAGATCTGATCAATGGCTTAGATTGTAAATTTTCTCCCTAAAAAAGAACTCATTATCCAATTGCTTCCACACAAACAAAAAGCAGCAACAGTATCTACATCCAGTACAAGAAAACAAATGCAGATAGGACGATATCTATATCAACTCCTCCTACAATCCTTACATGTTTCCATAGTTCCTTCGTTCTACTATTTATTTCATTTTCCATCTTTTAATCGAAATGCTTCACATGAATCTAACCCCTATATTCAATCATTTAATATAATGTTGGATTTTTTAGCTGTTAGAAACTTGGAAGTCATTACATTCAGAGCATCTGTAGTCGTTCCAACTCAAAATTTCTATATTTGGCTTTTAGAAATAGAAATTTCGAGTTGGGCTTGTGGTCATTGAAATCCAAAATTTGAATGAACGGTGAATATATTTTGTTTCTTGAATCTCAGCCATTGATCTCCTCAAATAATAATAATAATAATAATAATAATAATAATAATAATAATAATAATAATAATAAAAAAAAAAAAATTGGCGTTGAACACATTTGTAAAAAAAAATTGTATGCGTAGATGCACATAACAATTCCTAGTCTCATTCCATCTCAGCCCTTGATCAAAAAATTCACACGAATCTCTAATTTACTTCATATGCATAATAATCCTGTAGGCCCTATTCCATAGAAAAAAATAAAATGGGGGAAATCTTCAAGGACGCAAGATGATCTTGCATCCTTTCCCTTTATTTATTTATTTGTTTTTATTTTTTTGGGTTAGACGCAATAACATCTTGTGTCCAATCATCGTTTGTGTTTTTTTTAATTTGGTCAGATGCAAGATGATTTTGTGTTTGACACTTTTTAATTAAAATAAATAAATAAATTTTGATCTTGCATCCGACATTTATATATACTTTTAAAATTAAAAAAAATTGATCATACGCAAGACCATCTTGCGTCTGAGAAGAAAAATTTAGAATGGACGCAAAATGATCTTTCGATTCCTATATTTGAAAAATTCATATATTGTCTCTCAAATATGGACGGGTATTGTTCATATTTTTCCAAAATTTGAAAATGTAGGGAACGACTACAGCAGCTCGTTACCTATATTTTTCAAATTTTGAAAATATGGGGAACGACTACGATGCTCTCATTGGGACTAAACAATGTTGTGAAGAAGTCACCATGATATGAATTGAACCAGAGCTTGTTATTAGTAGTGAAACCATGATTCAAATGCACCGCTCACAACTTGCAGTAAAATTTGATTTGTTTTGATACACAAAGAGCCACGAAAGGCATTACGGATGGGCAATTTACCACTACTACTGCACAGTGTACACGCCCGTATTAATAGCGGGAGACATAGCTTGTGCACAACCTGTCTATGACCAAGTCAAACCGGAGCAGAAGCCAACATTAGCACCGCACATAGACCAAGTCAATGCTCTGAATGGCCTGCTTTGCCTACTTGCACCTATGTATACACTCATTTACAATTGCTACCGGATCTTTTGGGATCTCCACTCTTGCAACCTTCATTCATCTAATAATAAGATCGCTTTTCTCCTACCCTCTCTCTTCTAATAAAAAAACCTAGCTAAGATCATGCAGAATTCTCCTTTGTTGAAAACTTGAAATCCCATTTGTCAACAATCGGTATGCCCACTCTTAAGTTGGAAGTTCAAGCAAGACGAGTTCCAGAGTTGGCAACCCCAGACTGAAATCCAATCCCCGGCTGCTCTCTAAGCCTAAGGGTTATGAATTCAATTACCCGTATCTATGACTAACAAAAAAACAGGTCTGGCCCAAAGCCTCATTGGCTCAATAGTGCCATCTACCAACAATGAAGGCTTTCTTTGGTTACTAACATAAACGAACAGTGGAAAACACCACATGTTTCATGCTTGGCAGGTATGTCTTTTCCCTACCAGAATTCACATAGTCTAAGGATATAGTCCATTCACATCAATGGAAGGTAAATGTCTTTTTGCTAAAAGATTGTCCGCAAAATGACAATCATCAGTGAATACTGCAATTTGGATACAGAATTGTTATGATAGCTGGATGTAATTACTAAGTAAGAAATTATAGTTTGGTTAATTTCTGAGTTGTGATAACTGGATGTAATCAGTAGGATACAGTTTGGTTAACTCCACTTGAAATTAATGTAAGCCATCTTTTATTTATGTGTTCAGGTTAGGAGGGAGAATGGAAAATGGGAGAATGGAAATTTGGAAGGAGAAAAAAAAAACATTTGAATTGGTTTAGATGACTTCAGATATTTCAACTTTGGGGGTAGGATAAGTCGAGATATTTCCAACTCCTAAGCAGCCAAAGTCAATCTCAAAATTCCAGCTAAAAGCATGTTATATTCCATACATACTTCAGGTGAATAACTTCAACCCCAAATTGCAAGTTTCAGTGTTCCCCCTCCACTGTAAGCCTCCTCCACTTGTAATCTGGTAATCTTAGCTAATGAGCAAAAGGTGGGGAGTTTGAATCCCAATCAATATATATATTCCTGGGGTAAGTATGGCGTTGTTCCCCAAAAAAACAAAAAAAAAAGACATTTTAATCGGTTTAGATGACTTCAGGTATTTCAATTTAGGGGTAGGATAAATCTGAGGCATCTCCAACTCCCAAGCAGCCAATGTCAAAATTCCAGCCAAAAGCATGTTATATTCCATACATACTTCCGGTGAATAACTTTAACCCCAAATTGCAAGTTTCAGTGTTAAAAAAAACAAATTAACCCCACAAAATTATAAAAAACTATTAAAAAACACACTTTAACCCAACAAATTACTCCATTTACAGTCAATTTCACTTGGCAAACACAATACACCCAATTGAAGGCAATGAAAAGAAATTCCACCCCAAAAATTTAATCTTTTCGATAACCTACTAACCTACCCATCAACAATCCAACTACCAGTCATGACAATAATAAAAACCCCACATGGGTAACTAAAATTGAAGACAACCCAAGCCAAGCAAATTACCTCTCACGAAAGAAAGCCAATGGGGCAAGGATGAATATTGCAATAAGGTCCCTGAAAACACAGAAGACAATCTGATTCATGCCCACGTTGAGGGCAACCTTTGTGATTACATGGTATCCGCCATTAATGACCTGCACCATCGCCATGGGGCATGGGCTCTTGGAGTATCTCCACTTCCACCCACCATTCGAAAGCTCGAACTCATCATTGAACCACAACTACCCAACACCATCTTTCTCTCTGTTTGTAAATTAAGAACAAGATGATAGAGATGATTAAATGAGAACAGGAGAAAAAATGATAGAAGATGAGGATATACCCTTTGTTGCTTACTGCTTCAACTACAAGGATACAAAGCTTGTGGAGTTATCCAAAACCCAATAAATAAATCTATATAATAAGTTACAAACAAAGCTATCAATTGGCTCTCATTCGATCTCCCCTAAAATTAATGGTACAAATTTAACCTTACAAAATACATTTTTCCTTCAAAAGTTTCTCCGAAACTCAAATTCAAATTCTTCCTCTAAAACAACTCATTTATTTATTTAATTATTTCTCTCTCTCTCCCTATATATACATATATATATAAACATGAACTTTTATATCCCAATTTATAATTATTTTTCACCATATACTAATGGAAACATGGACTTTTATTTACAACTAATTATTGTCATACTATTCAAACTTCAGCTACATAATTGTTGATTTACTGTTTACAAGACTTTTCATATACTGTATCGTTCTGAATACGTGCCGTAGGCACGTGGCCACGGGCAAATCTAGTCTATATAATAAAACACAAAGAAAGCTATCAAGCGGCTTTCATTCATTTGAAAGAAAATCAACGGTCGAGATTTGTGTTCCCAAAAGACATTTTTCCTCTCAAATTTCCCACCCCATCACCTAAATTCAAAAATTTTCCCCCAAAACAAAACAACTCATTTATTTATTACTCTCTCTCTCTCTCTTCCCCTTCTTTTCTCATTTTTCATAATTTTTTTTTTCTCTCTCTCTTTTTTTTAAACCCAGGTATGTCCCAAAAAAAAATATGTGAATGTTTTTTTTTTGTTATGCAACTTTTTTTTCTTCGGATTATGCTTTCATAACTCGATAACATTCACTTCCATTTAATTGCTTTTGAATTACTATATTTGATCTGATTGTATTATACTTCACTGAGTAATTGTTTTATATTTAAATTCTTCACTGAGTTAATTTTGATTAGAATACTTTTTTTTATTATGCAATTTTGAATTATGTGTTTTTTGAATATTTGAGTATTTCCTGCTTTGAAAGATCGTTGCAAATTCTTTAACTGACTCGCTTGATCGTGCTTTTATAGGCAAATCCATGCTTAATCCCCGTATTTCAGGTTTTTGTAGCTGCAAAATTGTATCTTGATCTGCTTTGCCGTAATTTCACTTGATGTATTCATCACAACAAATTTTCTCTTTTAAATTCATACATGGTTAACTACATAAAAAACAAACAAGGGGGAACTAACTAGTGCACTTTAAAGCGTTAACCGTAACTCATGCAGTTAAAAAATGAATTGCTACTTATGTTAGACTCCAAATCAAAAAAGAAATCTCTTATGCTCAAGTCACACATAGTAAGGAATTTCCGATTCACTACTGTTGTAGATTCACAATACTATTTTTGAATCCCGATCTGCTGACAAATAATACTGCGAAATACAAACCAATAAACATCAAGATCACTTCATAATCCTACTTCAAAGTACATCAATACATCAACGTCTACTAGCAAATAAACATCTATATAAATCATCTTTTACTGTTTACATGATTTTTCATATGTTGTATTGTTCTGAATACGTGTCGTAGGCACGTGCCCACGGGCATACCTAGTAAATAAATAAATAAGATCAAATTCAAAGGGGATAAATTATGCGGGCATATGATTTTTCTCCGCCATAAGATGATATAAATCCTAGGCTTTGAATTGAAAAGTCACTGTTTTGGGTCCACTGAGAATAGATGATAGCATGTGGGATTAGGATGAATTTGTTGAACATATTAACTAGTGTTACCTCTGCAAATTGCACAACCTAAAATAGTTTAGAGGGACTCATAAAATTATATAGAACTTCCAAAAAATGTAAGAGAATTGGGAGAAACTTATGAATATCATTCATACTGTAATTACTGAAATCTTCATTATCATTCTCACATAAACAGATAGTTTAAAGAATTATTGTCAAACCATAATGTTATACAATTGAATATTACTAAAGCTGCTTAGGGAGGAGGGAGAGATTTTGTGAGATTGGACGTGTTAGTTATATAGGAATCCCTACATTTCATCTCCTTTCTCTATTTCAAAATAGAGAAAGCAGAGAGGGGGTGCATTCTTTCTCCTATTAGCATAATATATAGAAGATAATTACAGGGTTCACTTTTCTAATAGTTGGGCTAGATAATGACTGTCGATCTAGTACTGTAAATAATTGAGGTCTGACATTCAGTCTCAGGCCATTGGGAATTTGGTATACGGTGAGAATTCATTCCCAAACTGACCCACTTTTTGAAAGTTTTTCCCAACCTGGCCTACTTTTTTTTAAAAATTCCCAAATTGACCTACTCGCTGTCTTAAAAAACGAATTTGGTAAAAATCTCATCGCTTTTTGAGACAGCGAGTGTGAGGTTTGGGTTTTTTTATTTCTCCCTGGCTAAAACTCGTCGTCTCAAAAAGTGAGTGGGTTTTTCCCAAACTTGTTTTTGAGACAACGAGTGTCGTTTGGGAGTTTTTAATACCCCAGGCTCGCTGTTTCGAACTCACTCTCTCTTTCAACTCTCTATCTCCCTCTTCCTCTTCTAACCCTGAAACCCGAACCCATTTTGTCCTTTCTTTTTTTTTGTTGTTTCAGAAATGTCTTATCATATGAACTATCTATTGTTAGAAAATATAAGGTAACTGAACTTGTATCGGTATAATTCCATTGCAATTCGAACTTTTCTATTTTATCTTTGAGTCATAGAGTAAGACAACACGATGATACACACATACACGAGATGATGATAATAGAATTGAAAGTAATGCTTAATTTGAAATCATCAGAATATAAGATAACATGCTTAATTATACACATATATATGATGATGATGATGATGATGATGATGATGATAATAACAGAAAATAATGCGCTGAGATCATCAGAATATATGTATCATACTAATCTCGTATATAAAAGAAGAAATGTATCATATTAATTAATCATTAATCCATTTCTAAATTCCCTAAAACTGATGAATTAATGAAGCACACAAGAAAGTTTGGCAACCAAATTAACAAGAAAGATCAACAAAATGGGTTAGGGTTTCGGGGATAGAAGAGGAAGAGGGAGATAGAGAGTTGAATGAGAGAGGGAGTTCGAAACAGCGAGCCTGGGATATTAAAAACCCCCAAACGTTTTCTTCACAAAAAAAAAAAAACAACAACACTCACTGCCTCAAAAAGCGAGTTTGGGAAAAACCCACTCAGTTTTTAAGACAGCAAGTCTTGAACAGGGAGAAATCAAAAAACCCAAATCTCACACCCGCTGTCTCAAAAAGTGATAGGACTTTTACCAAACTCGTTTTTTAAGACAGCGAGTAGGTCAGTTTGGGAATTTTTTAAAAGGTAGGTCAGTTTGGGAAAAACTTTCAAAAAGTGGGTCATTTTGGGGAAAAATTCATACGGTGACAGGGGTGGCATTTGGGCCTAGCGGGCCGGGCCGGGCAAGGTCAGAACCCGCAGGTTTTTACCCGGTTCGAACTTTCGTGAGCCGGGCCGGGCCTCACCGCTGAAATGTCGTCCCGGACCTTGCCTGGCCCCTAGCTCGTGGGTCGGGCCAGGCCAGTGCGGACCGTGACGAATTTGTTTTTTTTTTAAAATTTTACAAAGACAAAGAAGAAGAAAAATTGTTAAAAATTATCAAGAACATATATATGAAAGAGATTTTCATAAATTAAATTGTTTTTATGAATTACAAAGTTTAATATACAATCAAATAGATTAGTAACATTTTATACAAATATTATCAACTTACAATATGAGAGAAATATTTGTATTTAGAGATTGAGATGGCCTCTAAGAGAAGGCAGTGGACTATTGTCGTGCACTTCTACTTAACCTAAATATAGAATCTCATCCCCCTAAAATTTTCAAATATTTAGGGTACATTATCCAAACTTCATTGTACTAGATGTTCATTCGTCGTTACTTATTGAGCCATTGTGTGCTTCATGTAAATCTTGGGTCCTCTCTTCCACTCTCATTCAATCTTCGGCGCATACTAACATCTCCAAATTCTTTGATGTCAAGTGATTCCTATTCGGGCTCATAATTTTGCCACCAAAAGAAAAAGTACTTTCCGGTGCAACGGTTGACACCGGTATAGTTAGTAAATCTTTAGCCATACGAGAAAGAATAGTAAAAATATTTTCATTGGTTTTCCACAAATGAAACACATGTACTACATCATTAATGGGCGGTTGTGCATTATACAAATTCAACTCATTTGGTGAATTGGTTCTTGGTTTTTTTTATTTTATGAGATTTAAAACACTACTAGTTGCAAACATTTTTCCTTTTGATAATATAGAAGAAAAAGAAGAACTAACATTTTGTGATTGTGAAGTGTTAGTTGAATAAAGTCTATTGTAACTATCATATAAACTAGCCAAAACATGCTTAAAATTTGTAGTGAAAACAACATGATCAAAATCTTGTATTTCTTCGTGTGGAACATAAGTATAAAAAATCTCAATTAAATTTTTTGTGCCCTCTAACTTAATCATGGGATGAATTACGCTAGCAACACAATATAACATAGGAAGTGGATAAAAATATTTCAAATTTTAATATAAGCGGCATAAACCATTTCTCCAATAAAATGATCATTTATCAAATCTTTAATTGTTATCATCATAGTGACAATTGCAAGTAAAATACCACTAGATGTAAATGTATATGTTTTTTAAATTGTAAAGTAGCATCATTAAAAGTTTCTAAAAAATTTATACAAACTATCGGCAAAAAATCAAAAATCATCTAACATACAATCTTGCATACCCATTGCAACACAAAATTCTCTAAGATTAAAACGATAGTGAAAAACAACACCTAGTAAATCATAAATCTAATTCCAACGATGTCTAACATCTTTAGGAAAAAGTTTAAATGCAATTCCCCTAAGTTGACAACGATCATGAAAAACTTGATATATTGGACCACTCAACATAATAAAATGAACACAATTTCTCATTCCCTTAATTTTATCGTGTCCATATTTTAGTGCATCTTGTACACAAAGATTTAAAATATGACAAGCACATCTAACATGAAAAATTTTCGGTTCTATAGGATTTAATGTAATTTCAAACTAGCGATTGCCTTAGTATTATTAGAGACATTATCAAAACCAATAGCAAAAACTTCATCAAAAATACTGAAATTATTACATGCTTCCATGATGTGTGTGGCAATTATTTCACCCTTATGTGGGTACCTAACAAATCCGAATAAAATTATCTTCTTTTTGAAGTAGCCAATCGGAATCTATCCAATGACATGTTACACACATCATTGGTATGCCGTTCACTCCTACTCACTCATCCGATGTCAAAGAAACTCTAGTGTTTAGTGATGTTAGTGTTGCTACTAAAAATCCTTAGCCTCATTGTAAAGTAATTTACAATCACCCTTCACTACATTCCTAGCAATTTTTTTTATAATGGGGGTTTAATACGGTTTGTGCAAAAGTCTCTACATTCCTACTTTCACCAAACGAATAAGGTAATTCATTTATAATTACTAACTTAGTCATTTTCCTACGAACGATATCGTGATCATAGCTATGACTATCTACTTGATTGGTCTTAGGGTGTATTTTTTGTTGTGTGGGATTGGCTTTACAAATTTCAGGGTTGACATTTATTTAAGTGACGTTGAAGTGTACCCGTTCCGGATCCTATTTTAAACTTATAGGGTGTTTAACACTTCTTACAAATTTTTAGTCCTACACTTTCATCACTTTGTGATGGGGCATAGTCAAGATATTTGTGTACTTCTGAAGTATTTTCTCATGTTTTACGGGATTGAGAAGGGTCTTGTTCCGATGGTTGTGGTTCTATGTCTTCCACTTCCACTTGATCTGTGTGTGTTTCATGAAAATCGGAAATAGTATCATAATTCATAAGTGTTTCTTCACTCTCTAGATATGGAGTTGGAATGAAAAGAATGCGACGACTACTAGTAGACTCTTGGCTACTATGTCTACCGCGTGATCGACTAAATGTCATCTAAACGAGTGTATGTTCTAAAATTAATTTTAGTGTATGTTTAAAAAATTAATTGTAGTGTATGTTTTAAAATTTAATTCTACAAAATAAGTAAAGATAGATAAACTAGTGTATGTTATAGAAAATGATTCTACAAAATAAATAAAGTTAAATAAAATTCTACTATAAACCGGTGTATATTAATAAAAAAAATCTAAACAAAAAAAAAATTCAATACAACAACAACAATTAAATGAATAAACTAGTGTATGTTTACCAAATTTTAAAAAAAATTCTAAAAAGAAGAAGAATAAGAAGTACAACAAAACACAATCTAATTAAAAGAAATAAATGAGAACAAACAACAATGTTAGTTCTAAAAACTATACAAATACAAAAATACCGTATGAGTGTAGAATGTAGATTGAAAAATGAAGGTAGAGAGAGTTGAGATCTTGTAGTGTTGTTGTTGATGTTGTTGATTATTGTTGGATGTTGTTGATGTTGTTGATGTTGGTCCTTGTAAGAGAGTAGTTGAATGTTGTTGATTGTTATTGATTTATTGAGAGAGATGAGAGATAGTAGAGAGAGTTGAGTGAATTTGTGAAGAGAACTGAATGAAATGAGGTTCTATATATAGAATATGTTTTATTATAAATTTCCCAAAATACCTCCAAAAACTAGCTAGTATAGATCCTTGGGGGGTATTTTAGTAATTACACTAACACAATATTTTTTAAAAAAACTTGAAAGAAAATATCAGAAAATCCAAACGGTCAGACAGCGGACCGGTCCAGACCGGTTCAACCCGGTCCCAAGTCTGAGCGAGCCGGGCTGCCAGCATTTTTGGGGGGGGGGGGGGGGGAAATGCGGACTAGACCGGGTGATTTGGGCGGGTTTGGGTTGGACGGGCCGGGCCGGGTCGGTCCCAGGCTAACCCGGCCCTAATGCCACCCTTATACGGTGAACGATAGAATGCATTTTGAGAGCATTTAATATACACATTGGCGAATTCTCATGAATGAAATCCGTGAAATCCTGGGATTTAGAGAATTTTTTAAAATGTTAATATGGAAATGAAGATTTTTAGAAGAAAAAAATTCTTCAAGAAAATGTGGAATATCCCCATAACTATAGCTACTATTATAACTACTATTATACTGGGAGAGTTGGAGTTGTCATTTGTAAATCTACCAACTTATGTGACATGTCCGTGCTTAATTAATATAAATGAGGTCACAGGTTCGAGGCCACACTAGGTCGGAATTTTTACTTTAAAAAATATATATTTATTAAGACGCGTATCACATGTGTAAATTACTAGTTTCATTAATAAGTAATGAAACATGCCCAGAAACTAGGAAAGAAATTACATTGCCCACATGCATTAGGGGCTAGCCCAAAAGGAAAACCTCATAAGTAACATAAAAAATCCCAACCACAAAAGTAACATAATGTATTTCCCGAAATGTTACATTACCGCATTTGATGGAAGATATTAAGGAATGTGATGTGTCTAATTTATATACAAATATTTGTACTCATTTACCAATTAAAATTGCTTGTTTTCGTTGATATTTTCTATAATTCATCTTATTTCTATAAGATTTCATTTAATTAATTATTTTCGAAGAAATAATATTTTTGATGCAAAAGGTAAAGATTTGTGGAAAAAATCAACAAACAAAATAAAATAATAGATTTATTAATTATTATTGTTTTGTTGAGTTAAAAATGCGAAATAATTTAAGAAGGATTTTAATGAACTATTATGATTTTTAGTTAGTTTAATTAATTTTGAACTAATTAATTTTAGTTTATTTTTAAATCTTAAATTTTGGTCTTATTTTGTGTATGCAGAAGCACGTGGTTGGCAGAAAAAGAAGAAAAGAAGAAAAGAGAAAGAAATAAAATTCAGGCCAAATAAGGAAGGAAATAAATAGAAGAAGAAGGACTATTCTGCAAAAAGTGCAAACCCTAACTCTCTTCCCGTTCTCTATAAGTACAAGCCAAAAGAGAGAGAAGAGGCCAAGAGGTGACGGCTAATCAATTGCTTCAAATAAAAAAATAATATAAAAAGAGAAAAGTAAGTTCTCTCTCTCGGTCTCTTTTGCGTTCGTATTGGAACGACAAAAAGAAGAGAGAGACGAATCCAACAGCGGCTAGAGGAAACAAAAGAAGAGGCAGCGGGACCCACCTACGACGCAGACAGCTCCAAGACGTGACGTGGCTGCTCCTTCGTCGTTGTGGGTTTGAGACGCAGAGACGAAGAAGAAGATCATGTGAGGCGACAGCGACTGCAAGGACGCTGACCTGGCTTTGAAGTGACTCGGCAAAGTGACTGCTGCCGTACGTGACGTCAACGCGTCTTGCTGACGTGGCATTCAGTGCTGACTGCGTGAGCTTCGAGACCAGACAAGACAGAAAATAAAGAAGAGAGAGAAAGGACTGGTTTGCATTAATTTTTTGTATTCTTTTTGTATCTCTTCTTCTCCAATTTTTAGATGCAATCCCAAATATTTTTATTAATTGCAAATTGATCATGAACTAAATTTATTGTTCTAGAGGCTAAGATGTAGCCTAGTTTTGTAGAACACAATTTTAATTCCTTATTATTATTTTATTTTTCCTGGTTGTGTTTTAATTTTTATTATTTATGCGTACAAAATGGTGGATAGACATTGGTATGATCTTTTAAATCATGATGAGACCGAACTGGTGATTTGTGATTAATAAAAATTAAATGCCGTTATTGGAGGACGTGACCGTTAAGAAATCCAAATTTTCAATTAATAATTTGATGGATAGGCAAATAATTAGTTGAGAATAATTTTTAGACTACGTGGATAGAGTGGTTAATATTTTTAGGATTTTGGTCTACAACTTGGAAAGATAATATCTTTATTCATAAGGAGTTATAATTTGTGTGTGTGATAAACGAGGTGAACCAAGAGCCCTAGAACTAATTTTACCCTTAACAAAGTACAAAAGCTTCATAGTTTCACAGCCCTCTCCCTCTTCACAAATTTAGTTAGTTCTAATTAGATTAATTTAATTTAGTTGTTTTATCATTTATAGATGGAAGATATTAATGAATGCCTATAGATGGAAAATCCCTCCTGCGGCGCACAAAAAGTTCAATATCCGCTATCGAAATTCACGATCCACACTGTTCAAGTTGCTCATCATAGCCTAAAACATAAAGTGATATAAAAACACTATTTTGGAACATGTCTTTCCCACTCATTAATGAGGTTACAAAATGAATGGCTTTCCAATAATTGAACAATTGCAATCACTTAGTGCATGGACAAAACATATCAAGTTCTTTGGTGATCTTCTTCTTGTCAGACTCGGCCTTGTAGGCCTTGCCCCTCCAATTCTTCTATTCAGCATGTATCTGCTCAAACAGATTGCTGAAGTGGCATGTGATCTGCAAGGAAGAGAAAACTTTAGGACTGACAAATATATGAAGGAACACACAGCAACACTACAAAGTCAATATAGCGCGATATATGGGCTCACGAAATTTCCATGACTGAGGAGCAGATCGTCTCGTTCGCCAACCTGTTCCGATCCCTTGGGGTCGGAAGATGCCTGACCATATCAAGGCAACTCGCCGAGTTGTCAAGTCACCATGGAAGCTATTGCGGTGCTTAATGCCCCTATTGGGCACGTAAATCTTCCTATGCTTTCTGGTGATGATGGCATTGGCTTCGGTAATCAATAGGGGACGCTCGCCCGCAAAGACAGTGGCTAGGGAAAGACCCCCTACAGCAAAACTCGTCGACGCTTCCAGAGGCAATTCCAGAGCCACCACCAGGGTAAAGGCCAAAGAGCTCCTGGATGCCTTCAAGTAAGTCAACTTTCTCGCAATCCTCTTCCTCTTCTTATCCTCTGGGGCCTTGCATCTCAATCCGGTGTGGGCAACCATGAGTGCGTCGAAGTCCATGTCCTCCACTTCTGCAAAGAAAACAAAAGAAAATGTGAGAACATGATAAACACAAAGGGAAAATGGTGACTAAGTATTTCGCAAAAGAAAAGGCAAGAACTAAAATCATACAAGGGTCCATCGGGCTCAGACCCCCCTTGAAGATGACTTATCATGTCATATCCCTCCATCTTCACGCTTTGCACTTGAGAAGAGCGTCACATAACTTCTTTTCTTCCTTACTTACCTCTTGTTCAGCTTTCACTTTACTGGATACACCCTCCCTCCACCTTGTGGGAAATCCCCATGGCTCATGGCTCATGGCTCAAGGCTCTGGATGATGAATTACTTGCTCTTTAGTGTTCTATTTAGTTAAGGTTTTCAATCACACTGATATCTAGGTGAGGGGAAAGATAGAACCAATTCTCTATCTTATTCTGCTGATGAAGTTTGAAATGACTCCTCCATATTGCCAAACTCGGTTCGAAGCCAGCATTTTGACACTGCACGATGAAGCTAGTCACATGCCTTATATGTTCGACATGTACTGCACCAGGCTAAGTTTGTACCAGTTCAAAGTCTCCTTCATAAACGAGTGCATAAGAAGATGCAACTCGACATGGAAAGCATCGCAGGCGAAGATACATAATTCCTCGGATATCATCGAGCACGCCCTAATCCCAGGACCGGGAAGGAGCAAATTATACTCCGGGGGGGGGGGGGGGGGGGGGGACGCCCCTGCCCCCAACTCAGACAAATTATTTATAATATAGTACAACTGCCCACCATAGGCTGCCTCTCAAAAGGTGGTTAACCGAATTGGTGACTCTTGATCATATGCATTATTATTTATATTTAATTAATCTAGTATTGCTCCCGATATGGGACAAATCTCAACAAATCCCTCTCCTTTTTCCGTTAACGTCAGCGCCTACACAGCCCCCCTTTTAGGCGGGCCCCCACGCCACGTCAGCACCACAGAGACAGTGGGCGTTGTCTCTCATTTCAATTTCAGGTGGGACGTCATCGCAGCACAACAGGCAACTCGTGCTGCTGTTACTCAGGTCATGCCCCCCCCCCCCCCCCGCCCCAAGTCCACATAATTACAATTTTGCCATTAGCTTTTTAATATATATATATATATATATATATATATATATATATATGGGACGTCATCGCAGCACAACAGGCAACTCGTGCTGCTGTTACTCAGGTCATGCCCCCCCCCCCCCCCCCCCCCCCCCCGCCCCAAGTCCACATAATTACAATTTTGCCATCAGCTTTTTAATATATATATATATATATATATATATATATATATATATATATATATATATATATATATATATATATATTTTAGAAATATATAATATTTTTTAGAAATTACGGGGTGTTACATACACCCCTCCCCCTTCAGAAATCAGCGTCCTCGCTGAGCATAGAGCATGCACAATTTAGTGCAGGATCTACTTTCTAGCCGACGTGGAGCATCTGCTCTTCTATCTGTCCGATTAATCATGATCCCGAAATCTACCGCCCGATCAATCATAATCCCGGATTTAATTGAGCTGTCCTCCTATCCGCCCGACTAATCATGATCCTGGAATCCACCGCCCGATCAATCACAGTCCCGGGTTTAATTGATGGCTCACCACAGTCCAGGAATCCACCGCCCGACTATATAGACATACCCCACATTCGGTGTCAAAAGTCGGCTCTGATACTATATGTAACGCCCTTGCCCCCAGCTCAAACAATTTTACACAATTTATCAGGCAAATTATTTATAGTATAATACAACTGCCCACCACAGAATGCCTCTCAAAAGGTGGTTAACCGGATTGGTGACTCTTGATCATAGGCATTATTATTTATTTTTAATTAATCTAGTATTGCTCCCAATATGGGACAAATCTCAACAACTCTCTCTCCTCTTTCCGCTGACGTCTGCGCACGTACAACCCCCCTCTTAGGCGGACCCCCACGCCATGTCAGTGCCACAGAGATAGTGGGCGATGTCTCTCATTTCAATTCTGGGTGGGACCCTTCATGGGTGACGTCATCATGACGTCACCGCAACAAAACAGGCAGCTTGTGTTGCTGTTACTCAAGTCGTGCCCCCCGACCCCCAGTTCACATAATTACATTTTTGCCATCAGCTTTTTAATATATATATATATATATATATATATATATATATATATATATATATATATATATATATATATATATATATATAGAAATTACGGGGTGTTACAGGGGGTGATCCCGAAAGCAACTATAATATTTGTAAGGTCCTCCCTCGCGAGGATGGTCGAGATAAGTTTAGCCTCAGTTGTGTTACGGTCGTCTGGTTCCTCATGTAGCATGTCGAAATGAATAGAATCCCTCGATTCTTTGAGGTATTTGCATATGAGGAAAGGAGTGTGAGGAGGATGAGAATGATCGAAGTAGTTTCCTGTCAACTCACTATTCTTCATAACAATCTCCACCACTATAATCGAAGAACCAGATACCTCTTTTCTCGAACAGGAAGAAGGCCCTTATTCAACGATACGGTCCAAGGACGAGCGACGTCACTCGATGAAACACTAGACATGACTTATAAAGTTCTAATAAGTTACTTGGCTGACGATGATGACCGAACAGTTAAAATTGATCGGAAATCACCGAAATTTAATCCTAGAGAGAGAAAGAGTCCAAAGGAGAGGGCAGGTTAGAGAAAATGAGAATGAAGTGTGGAGAACTGAGTGACAGAATGGGAGAATATATTGAGAAGGAAGCCCAGTGGTCGGAAACTACATGACCACATGGCGCGATCCACGTGATCCAAACTGCGTGAACACGTTGCGCAATCCACGCGGTCCAAACCACGTAACTGCCATTGGTGATGTGGCACAATCCTAGCTATCCACGTCTCGATCAATCTAATGGATGGAAACGAAGGTTTGGAAACACATGATGTCAGTGAGTTCCTCGGTGCACAAAATAACAAATACTTTTAGCCCGAGGAGCTCAGTGCTTCTGAGTTTCGACACTTCTCAACCATCTGACCACCTTGTGATTCGCGTCAACCGATCTGAGCCATTCGATCAGCTTCAATATTTGTGCCTACCTCCTTGGCACGCTAGACGAAAAAAGCCGACTTTAGCGGGCTCCTCAGCAAGCAAAATGACAAACAACTTTCAATCCAAGGAGCTCAGCACTTTCAATGCTTCTTGGCAGTATGATCGCCTCGTGATTCGCGTCGATCAATTTGAGCCATCCGAATTGCTTTGACTTTTCTTGCCACATCCTTAGTGCGCTAGACGACAAAAGGTGACGTCAGCAAGCTCCTTGGTGCATAAAATGACAAACAACTTTCAGTACAAGGAGCTTAGCATTTTCGACGCTTCTCGACCATTCGATCGCTTTGTGATTCGCATTGACCAATCTGAGCCATCCAATCTGCTTCAATCTTCGCACTCACTTCCATGGCGCGATAGATGACAAAAAATAATGTCAGGGATCTCCTCGGTGGCAAAACGACAAACAATTTTCAGTCTGAGGAGCTCAGTGCTTTCGACGCTTCCCAACCATCAGATCGCATCATGATTTGCATGGACCAATCTAAGCCATCTGATCTGCTCAATCTTTGCACCCACTTCCATGGCGCCCTTGACGTCAGCAAGCTCCTCAGTGCATAAAATGACAACAACTTTCAAACCGAGTAGCTAAACGCTGTGACATTTTTGGGTCGTTCGATTGCCTCAACTTTTGCGCCAGCCTAATTTTGTCATCTGATCACTTGAACATTTGCTCCTAATTTTGATGTTTTGTTTAATTTTTCAATTAATCATTATAAATTTGGGTAAATTAATTAAAATTTATAAAAATTAACTAAAAATTCTAAAAAATAATTATAAAATTCAAAAAATTAATTAAAAATTTTAAAAAATAATTAAAAATTGGGAAAATTAACATAAAATTCAAAAAATCGGGAAACGTTCATGGGAAGTTCTAAAAAATTCTTTTCTAAATACTTTTGGAATGAATGATGTATTCTCATTAGAATCAAAATTCTTTGTTTGGAAGGATTCTCATTTCCTTCTAAAATAATGGGATTTCAGGATTCTCATGTAATTTACATAACAAGGAATAAAATAGCCCAAAAAAAAAAAACTATTATTAAGGATTTTGAGAATGCAATGTATAATATCAAGAGAAAATGGAAGGAAAAATGTTGCATATGAGGAAATTTCCTCTTATGGCATCCTATAAATCATATCCCTCCTCCCAAATGCATGATCCACACTGTTCAAGGTGTTGAACATATCACAAATCATAAGAGAAACAAATATTATAAATATTGGATATGTTTTATCCATGCATTAAGTGATTGCAATTGTTCAATTACTGAAAAATCGTTCATTTTACAACCTCATTGATGAGTGGAAAAAACATGTTTAAAAGCAATAATTTTACATCACTTTATGCTTTAGGGTATGATTGTCACGCTCCGCTTCCCAAAAGATAATATGGAATACGGATACGCGACAAAAACCCAGCGAATGATTTTCATCATCCATAAGCTGTTCAAGAATCTTTATAACATCTCACAAAATAATCAGAGTCGGAAGCAAAAGAGTCAACCACACATGCATAACTGAATTAATAAACCAACAGAATTTATTTGAAGTAAAATATAATAATCTCAAATAAATCAGAATCTGGACAAGTCAAATATCCTGGGTCACATCGCCCAAATACAAAGTAAATATTCAAGTACTCAAAATACATTGTTCCAAAGCACCAATAATAATAATAGCAAAAAGATGTCCAGCACTAATATTTCATTTCTCCAATACCATCGGGTAAGCGATCATCCTGATCTGCAATCAATAAATTGCAGGAGAAGGAAAAAGAAAATAAGTACCCGTCAATGCAAGTTACGGGCCACTTATAATGTAGGATACAAGTACATGGAATAATCAATCTAAATAGTAGCGGAAACAAATATAGCATGGTGTAACATATCAAAAGTAATATCTAATGGGAATCAGTAAGGTAAAGTCAACTAGCATGGTATACTAACAGTACAGATGTTTGTGTCAAATGTAGTGTCATATGGCAACTAACAGTGTCCAGTAACAGTAAGCTCAGTATATCAGTGAATCAGGATAACAGTCTAACAGTATCAGTCTAACAGTATCAGTCTTATGTTCTTACAGTCTTGTGTGTATTACTAGCTCAGTAGCACTTTATGCACCCCATATTATAACACATGGTTACTACAACAAATAGTTTCCTTTTAGATTTCATAGTAGACCATAATGGGGCAATATACTCAGGTATCGGTATCAATAGCAGTAATAGTAACAGTAACAGTAAGAACCTAGTGGTTCTCTTCTCCTCTACACCTTCCTATAAGAAGAAATGTAGACAGGTTAATCCGTAATAGTAATAGTAGCAGTAATAGTAATAGTAGCAGTATGGAAGACTTGTTCCTTTCCAAGTACACGTTTCCATATTTTCCACTACTAGATCTTCCCTTAAGAACCCCGGCTTGATCACTTTTATTATACTTATCAAAAAGACATGATGGTGCATGAAATAGTATCAAAATAACATGGTATAATCAGTATTAGGTTTAGAGAAACAAATAAACATGCATAGGTGATATACGGTCATATAAACGAGTAAAACAGTGTATGTTCATATTCAGGACAGCATGATAGTACAGTACTAAACCAGTGATTTCCGTTACTACAGAAATCCAAATCTGAATCCGTTGAAGAATCTGAAAAACAGATTTTCACACGAATCCAGAGATTATATATAAGCTATGTAGTATTTCACAAAATCATAACTCAAAACTGATTTGAATCCAGAAAATACGTTCAGCCAGAAATCAGTAAACCGAGTTCTCAGTCAGAAAAACAGCATTAAAACTCTTCAAATAAATCCAAGAAAAATCTGGGGTAATCCCATATATGTCTAGTATCATAATATAGAGTTTTATAATATTCTAGTAAAATTAGTTTAGTCAACAAAAATCAGAAAACATCAAGAAACGATAGTTTGGCAAATCTGGAATTCCCAACACTGCTGTACGAAAACCATAATATCTCGTAAACCGTGAAACTAAATCCAAATCCGCCAAAGGGAGATGAAAATAGACAAAATAATATAACTTTCATATTCCATAATTATTTTTCATACAGTAAAAAGAATTAGGGTGAAAATACGATTCTTTACAGAACAGCGAACAAAATACAACAAGTATAGCCTTTGTAAACAAGCATGAAACAACGTATAAAACTCATCAATAAAATCTACCAAAATTCTGGTTAATCCCTAGATAGGTATAGAACTACTGTACAGAGTTTCAGATCAAAATAATATAATTAGGACTAGTATCAAAATAGTTTAATCATCAAAATAATCAAGAAATGAAATATGAAAATAGAATACACCTCTGTAGTAAAATATCCATAACTCACTCATACAAAAACAAAATAGATCAAGGTCAGAGAGTTTGGAAAGAAGACATATTTCTCTACAATTCATGTCTAATACAAAAATTAAGAATTTTGGCCTTAATATGGTCTAAAATACAAATCAAAACTGATCAACGACAAATACAGATTTTCCCTTAACAACAAAACCAACATAAATCATACGAAACTTGTTCCAATCACAATCAAACATGGTATAGAGTTTACTAAGTGTCCAAACATCATGAAATAGAGTATATAACATATTCACAACCATCATATCACATGAATCTCATCAAACACATAATTTCACCTAATTATCTCACATATATGAATAGACCAAGAATGGTCAAACCTAGTTGTTTTCATGTTGATTTTTGTGTCGTGAGGCAACTATGGTCAAATAGTACAATAGAGACAAAAACCCATCAAAAATAACACACACACGAGTTGTCTCTAGAACCCAATTACACTATAAGCGGTATTTTTGACTTGTATCATACAAAGAAATTGGAGTACAAGTTACTTGCCTTAACCAATGAAAAACCCGACAAAAATAAAGAATAACGGGAACGGATTCCCGCAGCAACGAACTCCAACGAACAAAACTCATGAACTACGGACCGAAACTCAAGATCCACAACCCGAGATAACACGTGCAAATACCGTGCACGTGCAACCTCAAAAGAGAGCGAACGGGAAGATGTCGACAACGAGGAATAGCGACCAATGGCAGGTTGACAGCACCACGAAGATGGACAGCAAGGGAAGCTCGCTGTCTCGGCTTGCTGGCTGCAATCATGTGAGGTCGGAGAGTGGCACGGCGACGCAGGCGGAGCAGGGATGACGGGGGTCGCTGTGGTAGGCCAGGAAGTGGGAGAGCTGGTGATCGGGATGAAGTGGACGGGAGGAAAAAAAACAGAGTAAAGGTCGGCTGATTATGCAGGGGATGGTTAATCAGAGAAACATACTAATATATATATATATATGAAGAATTAGGTTTAGGAGGGGAAAGGGACTGGTGACGGCTACAGGGTGCTAATAGGTAGTATATAGGTTCGGGTATGGGTAGAACTAACGGGTTGTATGGGTATAAGTGATATAGGAAATGGGCTAATGGGTATTAGGTTAGTTAAGTGGATATATGGGTAATAAGGATATTTGAATGGGTTGAATAATTAAAAGGAATATGGTGATAAAAAATAGATATATAAAAAAATGAGATGGGCACAAAAATAGATAAATAAAATAGGGCACGAATAAATAAAATAAAGAGGATCACAAATAATGGCTCAATCGAATGGAGACGAACAAAAGAGACAATAGGATCAAGAATTCAAAATAAAAAGATGATAAACAATAAAAATAAATATATTGAAACAAAAGGTCCAATATACAGTCCAAGAGAAATACAAGAGGAGTACAAAGAGAGAAAATACACCAAAACGAAAAATACACTCAAAATACACAGAACGAAAAATAGGGGTTACAATGATGATCAACTTGAACGGTGTGGATCGTGAATTTCAATGACGAAGATTGAGTTTTCAGCGAGTCATATGAGGTCTTCTATGCCATAGGACATTCCATAACCTCATATATCAAATGAAGTAAAGTAATATTCCCCGGAATATTTTATGTTACTTTTGTGGTTGTTGGGATTTTTTTATGTTACTTTTGTGTTTTTTTTCTTCTTTTGGGTCATCCTCAAGGGGGGTTTGATCCCGATGGACCCTAGTACAATTTTAATTCCAGCCTTTTCTTTTGCTAAATACTTAAGTTGCCTTTTCCACCCTTTTGATTTATCATGTTCTCACGTTTTCTTTTGTTTTCTTTTTCAGAAGTGAAGGACATGGACTTCAGAGCAATCATGGCGGTCCTCGCTGGATTAAGTAGCAAGGCACCATAGGATAAGAAGAATAAGAGGACTCCAAGCAAGTCAACTTTTTTGAAGGCGTTCAGGAGCTCTTTGGCCTCTACCCCAGTGGTGGCTGCGGAGACGCCTCCGGAAGCGTCGATGAGTCCAGTTGTAGGGGGTCTTTCCCTAGCCACTGTCATTATGGGCAAGCGTCCTCTGTTGGTTACCAAGGCCAGCGTGATCCTCACCGAATAGTAGAAGGAGATTTACATGCTCGATTGGGGCATTAAGCTGCACAACGGCTTCCTCGATGACTCGGCGAGTTGCCATGATGCGGTCAAGCATCTTCTGACCCCGAGGGAATAGAACAGGTTAAAAGACGAAATGAGTAGCTCCTTTGTCATGTAAATTTCATGAGCCTATATATCAGTATGTATCATGCTTTGTAGTGTTTCTTTGTATTCCTTCATATATTCTAAGTCCTAAAGTTTTCTCTTCTTTGTAGATCACTTGCCACTTCAGCAATCAGATCGATCATATACATGTTGAAGAGAATAATTGGAAGGGCAAGGCCTACAAGGCCGAGTCGAAAAAGAAGAAGATCACGAAGGAACTGGTGGTGGTGAAGAACCGAGAGGATCAGAGGAGGCTCTTCCTGATCGAGTTTCTTTCCTCGAGCCCGAGCAGAAGAATGAGAGGAAGGAGGCATCGAAGGAGAGTTTGTAGTGGCGAATGAGAGGGAGGCCACAGTGACCAAGGTGGTGGCCAAAGCGCAGAATCATCATTATGCGAATATCCAGAAGGCTTATGCCAAGGCTATTACGGATGTGGTTGAGAATACCCCTAATTTTGATGGTAAGGGGTACGTCTTGGTCTTAAATTAGGAGAGGATCCGGCTGAGGAGGAGGGAGGGTGAGGGGGGAAAGGAGGAAAAGGAGGATGCTTCGAAGGACCCCATAGTGGAAGAGGTAGAGAGTACGAAGGGGGATGCGGCGGCGAAAGATAATGATGTGGCTGAGACTTCCACTCCCGTATCTCTGTAGACCGAGGTGGGCCCCTGATTTATCCTCCTCACTTTTATCTTTTTATTTTGATTTTGTAATTACGCTTGATAGCGGACTAGCCACCGCTCATGTATCTTCGTTTTAGTTAATGAAAATAATATTGGTGCCCAATGCTCATGTTTATTTTCTTCTTTGTGGATAAGAACTTTGGACGTGTTCGGCTAGAACACTTGAGTCTTCTTACCATTGAAGTATATGCTTAGCATTGTAGTAACTTCAATCTCTTTTTCGTTGGTAAACAGTTATGTACGTCCGAGGAGATCCCTAGGATGCCGAGATCGATTGCCTGTGTTGTGGATTGCATGTGACCAAGACCGAGAGGGATCAGCTGAAGAGCTTGTTGAGAAGATCTTGGAGCTTGTTGACATTAAGAACACTAGTCCTAGTTGCTCGGGTGAGGCTCACCCTGATTGCTTAGCGCACACTCGTAAGATCCAATGGAAGATTTGTGTTAAGGATGCTCGCCTCAAGCTGAAGCTGTTACTCAAAGGATGGCAAACGAAGTACCTCTTGTTCTCACGAGGAGTATAATCAAGGGAAGTTGTTTCATGATCTGGCCTTCCACTTTTGAGCAGTGTCGAGAAACCAGGGGGATGCCCAGAGAGGGGTAGTTAGGTAATCAAATATGGATTCTATTGAGGGGGTGGAGCGTGCATGGTGTTGCAAGGCTCAGATCCAATCTGCAAGGTTGGAACCTCTCTTTGCTTCAATCCACTTTGTGAAGTAGTCGATGACCACTATTAAGAAGTTCTTTTGTCCGGTTGTGGGGGGAAAACGATCCAAGGAGATCCATTCTCGACATGGTTATGGAGGTTGATGTGGGGCACTCGCTTGATTGGGGAGAACTTCTGGTAGGGGGCACACCGACGGATATACTCATGGGTGTAATCGAAGAGTAAGGGTTGATAGTAACCATGATTAAGAATTTTTTGTGCAAAGGATCTCGCGCCCATGTGGCCACCTCTGGTTCCCTCATCTTACTTCTTTAACAGCATACTTAGCTTCCTCGGGGGAGATGCATCGCTAGTAAGGTCAACCATCTATCAGAGCGTAGGAGCACTTGTATAGGACTCCTTCAACAAGTGTGTATCATTCAGCTCTTACCTGGATCTTTCTTACTTCTTTGGGATCTGACTGGAGGATGTCCTTGTTGAGGAAGTCGACCAAGGGCTTCATCCAATAATCTCTGGGTGCTTAAGGAGTGATGGCTAGGAGCTCTAAAGCTTCCTCTTCAATACTTAGCTTGAGTAGAACCTCAATGAGCACTGTGTGGTCGAGTCCTTTGAAGGAAGATCATGCTAACTTGGAGATGGCGTTTGCTTGCCTATTTTCCTCGCGAGGGATTTAAGTTACTTCAACTTCTTGGAATGTATCTATGACTTTCTTGACACAAGGTAAACACTTGAACATGCGGTCATCCGGGGCCTCATAGTCTCCTAGGATTTTGCTTACCACCAACTGGGAGTCGCTGAACACTTTAACCTTGTGAGACGCCATTTTCTGACCCAGGAGGAGACCAGGAATCAGTGAGCGCTTCATAATCAGCTTCGTTGTTGGAGGCTCAAAAATTGAGACGGAGTGAATATTCGAGTATGAACTTTTCTGGGCCAAGCAAGATGACACTGGCCCCGCTTCCTTCAATGCAAGAGGAGCCAACGACATAAACACACCATACTGGGGGTATTTGTCCTCGTCAAGGTGATCAGGGATGGTGCTTTCTACAAAGCATTTGGCTAAAGCTTAGGCTTTGATGGTCTTCCTTGGTTGATACTTGATATCATGTTTGCTCAATTCGATGGACCACTTCATGAGTCACCCAGAGTCCCTAGCATCTGAATGAAGTACATGTTTGAGGGGTTGGTCAGTGAGGACCAAGATAAGGTGTGCTTGGAAGTAGGGCTTCCTTACGGCTGTTATTAGAGCACAAGAAATCTTCTCATTCTTTAAATAACAAAGCTCGATGTTATGAAGTACTTTGCTCACGTAGTAGATGGTCTTCTGGATCATATCTTCCTCTCTTACTAAGACGACACTGAGGGTCTGATTTGAGCGGGCCAAGTAGAGTTAGAGCACTTCCCTTGGTTCTAGCTTGTATAGGAGTGGGGGGTGGTCAGATATTTCTTGAGCTATTCGAAGGCTCTCTACTGTATTTTCCCCCACTCAAATCCCTTTGGTTCTCAGAGAGATTTGAAGAAGGAGAAGCGTTTTTCTCCAAACTTGGAGATGAACCGGCCAATGGCAGTAAGGCACCCTGTAAGTTTCTAAATTTCTTTGATGTTGGACGGGGGTGACATATCGAGTATGGCTCGAATTTTCTCCAGATTGGCCTTAATTCATCTATAACTGACCATGAATCTCAAGAACTTCCTCGAGGAGACCCCGAAGGTGCACTTCGAGGGGTTCAGCCTCATGTTGTGTTCTTGGAGGACGTTGAAATATTCTTGGAGGTCTGCTACATGGTCTTCCTTCTTAAGGCTCTTGACGAATATATCATCCACATATACTTTGTTGGTGTATGCCCTAGAGGCCAGCCTTATATTGACCTTGCTAGTTTACATTGTATCATGACATTTACTTCATATATGAGACATTTTATTTATTGTATTTTTTATTGTAATTAAATGAACAAAATAAAGTCCTTAGAATAGTAGGTTCAATACTATGGGATATCAAGTGCATGACTTGATTATGAGATCCTACTGGTTGAAATCAGAACACTATTCTTAAATATCCCTAGTCAAGTATTATTGTGATTTAGGACAATAATAATACATAAAGACTAGTATGTGCGTAGACTGATGACCATATCTTACGGGTCATGAATATGAGATATTAAGTCTTCACAATGGTACATATTAAAGTAATAATGTACTGGACTGATCCACCATGAGAACGATGCATGGACCGTTACGTGAGTGTCGAGCGATTCTCACAGTGGCCATGGCGTACGTAGTCCTTTGACTTGAAGTCACTACGGTTCCCTACATGAGAAGTTATATGTTTTAATACTGTCAAATGTTGCCTGTGATAAGGTGATTATAAAGTCAGCTATTGGACGTACTATGAATCATGCGGAGGGATGTGAGTGACTTAGATAGAATTTGTCGCGATATCTTAGGGCCCCTTGATTGAGTGAGATTGCAAAATGCACGGTCGTGCTCAAATGAGAATATGAGATATTTATCTCATTTGTTTTAATAAGTCTACTCAGACACCAGGAAACCAAAGATTGAACTGTATAAGGGTGACACACTTAATGTCTTGTGGTCAATTAAGATATCTGGACAAAATGACTAAACTACATGGTAACAATGGTCACTGATAGGTTATGTCAAATCACTGACATTCCCATTACTTGAGTAGTAGTGATGTATTGCTAGATACCGCTCACTGTTTGTAACACTAAAATAGGATTTTAGTATTACTGCCAATGTAATGGGAACCTACAGGGTCACACAATTAGAATGGATCAAAATTGGGATTTAAATTTATAAGATGAATTTAATTGGAAATCCGAGTAAGTCTTAGACTCCCAACATTGGTTGGACAATTAATTAGATTAAATGGGTCAACAAAATTAGAAGGCCCACACATGAATCTGACCAAGGTTAGATTCTGAGCCCGACAGCCTCACTACTCTCTGATGGTGGATTTCCTACTATATATATATGATATGTATCTGTGGAGAAAAAAAAGGAAAATCTCTAGCCGTCACAGAAAGTGGGAGAAAGAGAACGAGAGGAACATCCCCTTTCTGCAGCTAGCACCGTGGATGAGGGAGAGCCCTTTCTGTTCGTTCATGTGGATACCGTAGAGGCACCACAACATTGCAGTGCTCGTGATTGGCAGATTGTGGAGACAGCCGTTCCATCTTGAGGTAAACACGACTAACACGTTTTATGGTTTTCGCATGGACCCATGGCTGGGTTTTAAATTTTTTTTTTGTATTTTTCTGCTGCTTATTACTCTGTTGTAAACCTCAAAACCCAACAGACTTCCATGTTGTGGTCGATCTATTCCATGAGAACTTTGTTGACTAGCCTCTGGTATGTTGTCCCAACGTTCTTTAGTCTGAAGGGCATGAGTCGATAGCAGTAGAGGCCTTGATTAGTGATAAAGGAGGCAAGAATGTCGGGAGGGAACATTCAGATATGATTGTACCCCAATCAGACATCCATGAAGTTGAGGAGTTCATGCTCAAACGTGGCATTAATCAGGGCATCAATGCTAGGAAGAGGAAATAGGTCTTTTGGACATGCTTTGTTTAGGTTGGTGGAGTTTATAAAAATCCTCCACTTGTCATTAGCTTTCTTTACCATGATTACATTGGCTAACCACTTGGGATAGCTGACTTCTCAAATGAAGCAAGCATCTAGGAGCTTGTCAACTTCTTCTTTGATCGCTTGTTGCCTGACTAGGGCAATCATGCGGTGTTTCTATTGGACTGGTCTAACGTCTGAGTTTACACATAGGCAGTGCATGATCAAGTCTTTCGAGATGCCAGGCATGCCGGCAGTGGTCGAACGAACAAGTCCCGGTTCTCCCTAATGCAACTAGCTAGTTGTTCTGGGTGGGGGAGGGCTTGGCTCACCTAGAAACACTTGGACTGGTCCTCTTGTAAGTAGGGGATCTCTTCTAGTTCTTCCACGGGCTCAGACTCAACTTGGTTCATCTCTTGAGTAAGTTCTAAAGCATCAAGGGGGAGGACCGAGCTCCCCATTGTGGCAATGTATCTAGTATGAGACACTTCTTGGCTTCCCATAACTTTCCCTACCCAGTTGGGGTGGGGAACTTCATCTTCATGTGGAAGGATTAGAGCTTGAGGCATTTGAAAGCTTCTAATAAGAGGATGTTCATCGAGCTACCATTGTCTACAATATGCGGTGCACTTCGTGGTTGGCCATGGAGAGTCTGATCACAAGTGCGTCACAGTGAGGGGTCCGGATTCCCTCCAGGTCCTTGTCTGAGAATTTTACTACAATTCCCATGCTTTTAGCAAGGGAGACGATGTTCACTAAGTTGACTTCCGGGATGAATGCCTTCCGGGAGGAGTTAGACTCCCCACCAATAGGACCTCCATGGATGGAATGGAGGATTGCCATACGCTTCGAGTCTCAGGACTCGGTATCTTTCTTCACACACTTTTTATCCCCCCAAGCTGGTGGGTGCTTGACCTTGTCCTTCGGAGTGCACTGGGAGAAGTCACCACGGCGAATAAGAGCTACTATTTTGTCTTTAAGGGCTCGACACTCATCTGTGTTGTGGCCATGGTCCTTGAAGAACTAACACTACTAGCTCTTGTCCCTTCTCCTATTAGGGTTCATCTTAGGAGGAGGGGGAAGCATACCCTCTCTCTCAATTTACATGAAGACCATTGATATATCGGCGTTAAGCAAGGTGAACTTGTCAAAGCGAAGGATTGGAGGATGGCGACGTCGGCTTGACCCTTCTTTCTGGGAATTCTTGGGCCCTTCCTCACTTGCATTGCTTTGTTTGCTCCCAAACGAGGGATCACTCTAGTTCTGGGGTTGAGGAGCTTCCTCAGCTCAGATGTACTTATCATACCTTTGTAGTCGCTCGGAGAAGCCCCGATGAGGCTTCTTGGAAAGAGATGCTTTAAGGTTGGCATCGCATATTATGTGGCAGAAGGCGGCCACCGCTACTGCCGAGTCAAAGGCAAGGACAGACTGAAACTCGGCGGTAAAGTGCCTGATGTAATCCTTGAGAAACTCCTCTGCCCTTTGCTTCAACTCGAGCAAGGAAACACTCATCTTCTCAATCTTCCAACTACTGACGAAGTGCATGAGGAAGAGCTTTTCAAGCTAGTCGAATGCATAGATATATCCTGAAGGGAGATGGGAGTACCACTCCCGTGCTGATTCCTTCAAGGTAACTGGGAAAGTTCTGTATAGGAGCGCATCGAAATCTCGATTGATCATCATAAGAGTCATGAAGCTCTCGATGAGATCTGTTGGGTCGATTCACCTTCATATGAACTGAAAGTTGGAGGTTTGAAATTATTCGCAATATGGGCTTCATGGATAGCCCTAGTGAAAGGAGGCCAGCTAGGGCGGTATTCTTCGCTTCAGTGCCCTTCTTCTCGACGATCCGGTCAAGTCGATTCTCCATATCTTGAAGGCGCTGGAGCACCACATCTTCTCGGTCCTCGGATCGAGTTGACCCACGGGACTCTTCATCTTGTTCAGTTTTTGGGTGCAGATTGCTTGTTTGGGCACCCTGGAAGGCTTTAAGGATCTGATCCATGAATTTTCTCAACTCAGCCCTGGTTGCGGGCACCTTCTCTTCTCTGTTGGTCATGCGAGCACAACGATTGACTGTAGTCGGGCTCATCTTGCTACTTCACTCCTATGGCAAGGGCGTTCGTGGGGACTTCTGTAGTGTTCTGAGTGGAGAACATCACCTCAAGAGTGCCTTTCTTCCAGGCAATGATGAAGATCCGTTCCCTGCTGTCAAGAGTTGATGACATCACGAAGGTCTAGCTGTGCAGCAGGCACCACAGGGGGCACCGTGGAAGGGGTCAAGGTGCGAACTTCTCCTCGTTCTCAATCGGGTGAGGATCGGGACGGTTGAGCTGGGAGCCCGCTGACGCGGCCCATCCTTCATCTGTTTTGTTGCAGGCATGGCCAAAAGTGGTTTTTTTAGCGAGATTTGATCAGAGAGGTAGATATGTGCTTTCCCACCAGACTTCACCAATATGTTGCTACTTTTTCTAGTGTGGGAGCAATCAGATGAGGAGTTCTTTTTTAAGGAGGAAGGCAATGATCTAGACTGTCGATCGAGATTTGAATATGGATGGGTGAAAGCTCCTTGATCTGGATCTGAGTGGCTGAGAACATCTGGGTTGGGATCTAGACGGCTAAAAACATCCAACGAACCTACACAAAGTCTTAACACCTAAGGTGGCTCCGGTGAAAAACCCTCCAACGCTCAAGTCAGTAACTCGAAAAGGATATTAGGATTTTGGTGGATAAAATTGGTTACCTTTGAGTGGTTGAGAGGGGAGAGTATTTATAGACTAGGAATTAGTTGTAGAAGAGAGACCTGAAAAGATATCTATAGATTAGGAATTAGTTGTAGAAGAGCGACCTGAAAAGATATCTTTTCTTATTTGATTAAAGATTCTCATGGTAAAGAAATAGAGTTAGTTAATAATCATTTTTTAGATTGGAAATTTGACTGACAGCCCTAAATGGCAAGAAATTCCTCTTATTTGGGCTGTAAATTAACCATAACTGTGAACCTAGTTGAGTGGATGTGTAACCCCTGTTCCCTGTATTCGTATTTTCTATTGTATTTTATTCTTGTACTCTATTTATCAATTTGAGAATCTGTATTTTGTTCCAGTTCTAATAAAAGTCATCTATTTTGTTTCGACTCAATTTTGTGCCAATATTTATTTCAATTGCATCTTTCCTATCTGCTTTAATTTATTGTTCTTCAAGGGGATTTGACTGTTTCATCTCATCTAATTCGTTTTTCCAAATTATAGTGAATTTTTTACTCAATCTCCTTTTGGATCATACTCAAACCCGTTAACCAATAACCCAAAGCCCAAAACCCTACACTATTTAAACCCTAACCTAACTTAACCCTATTACCCTAATACTATTTAACCCCCACAGTAGCCGCCAACCCTTTTTCCCCCACTATTCGTCTTCCCCACTCCATCGCCCTCCTGTCGCTTCATCTTCCTCCGCCTCGTCACTTTCCCCTCACCCTCGTCCTCATCCCCGTCTCCTCGACACCCCATCGTTGAGTTGCCACCGCCTCACCGCACCCGCTCATCGAACCCATCATCTTCATCACCGTCGAACCCATCAACCTCGCCACTCGACCTTGCCGAACCCATTGCCCACCACCTGCACCATCGACCGAGCATGCCGCCATTTGCCGCTCGAGTCCCCTGGGCACCTCGACTTATCATCTTCGTCATCACCTCTTCGAACCCACCGCTGTGTCGACCACCGAACCCATTACCCCCCTGCATGTGCCCATCCTCATCGTAATCCTCTACCTCTACTTAACCCCTCGTCGCCTCGCCATCCCCGAATCCCCGAAGCTCTCCCCGCCATCGCTCGCTCTATTTTTCTCCCAAAAACAGAGCTCCGTCGCCACCACCTTATCACCCTCGTTGCTACCTCGCTCGAACGTCGCCATCGTCGTCTTCCTGCGTCGAGCTCCCCTCAACACTACCACCATTCGTCGCCGCCTGTGCCAGAGCCGCCGCCGAAGCCTCCCGCCATTGCTGCGTTGATCAGAAGAGAAGGAAGGAGGAGAGTTTGAATTTGAACCTTAGCCACCCGATCTCATCAAGATCGTGACCACGATCTGATCTGATCTGATCTCCATCATCTTGATCAGATCAGATATGATCAAAGCCTTCGATCTTCATCAATATTGATCGCCATCAAGATCTGCATCGATCCGATCCATCCGATCTCGATCGTTGATCAACGCCCTCATCCAATCAAGACAAGTATCTTCTTGTACAATTTGTTGTTCTAGTACAAGCTTTTATTTGAAAATACTGCAAGTAGATCGTAGTTGTGACTTCCCTTTGGCTTATCGTTTGATGATCTTATTTTATTTCTTATCAACTCCATGATCATAAGAGACAACCTTTCGTTGATATATTCGTTTCAGAACTCGTTGGATCTAATTTATCTTCTAATTACTTGAGCACATGAAACTAAGAACCACTTTGACTTGTAAATGCATGTTGTATGATGTATGCGTTGATTCTACTTTTCTTTGAGTTGAAAAATAAATGTGACTTGCTGATTTGATATCCATTACATTCTATTTGTGTCACACACTAATTTATACCCATATTATTCATTTATCATGCCACTTGTTATATAAAAGAAACCGTCTATGCTGCTATTCCTGTTTTTACTTGCTATTTCGACCCTGATAACATCAGAATCCGGACTTGAGTTTTAAACATGAAATGTAGCATCAGATGTCTAGTTTACTAACCTTTTGACAGAATTGAGTTCCAAGTTTTGGCTTGTGATTTATCACAGTTTTACTGCTGCTGTGTCGTAAAATTTCAGATTCACAATTTTGCTGCGACACTTTGTTTTACAATTAATTTAACTATGCTACCTGTAAGATAATAACTTGAAATTTTGCATGCTGGTACTAGACACACTAGAGAATATTCAATAATTTTCTTGGAATTAATTAATGAAGTTTCAGACCAGTTTCACAATTAAAAACACAGTTTTACAAATTCTGGCTGAATACGAATCCTGTATAGTTTGCTGTTTTGACACCTGATGCTATCACTTTCATGTATCTTGTTTATATGCACTTGATTTGGCAGAGAGTCTAGTTTCTAGATCTTCTGACAGATCTAGATTTGCATTCTTTTAGCAACGAGAATCACAGTTTTGGAGCAGCAATGTCATGCTATCCAGAATTGGAATTCTCATAGTTCTTGATAATTTTAATTTGTTTTGACCCTCAAATATGCCTTATAATTATCTTAAACTTGTTTTGTGTTCTTGATCATGTTTACTTGCCCCTGTTTTGCATGCTTTTCATGCTTGTCTTGATAATAATATTAAATAACAAGTCGGGGTTTAAGGGAAAGATCATAGTAGTGGACAATATAGGTAAGTGCACTCATAAAGGGGCCCATGTTTCCCACATGATACTTGTCTCATGAACTAGTTATATTATTATTCGATTCATGAACTAGTTACTATTGATTCATGAACTAGTATATGATTATTCGATTCATGGACTGGTTATATTAACACTTGATTCATGAACTAGTATATGATTATTCGATTCATGGACTAGTTATATAAATACTTGATTCATGAACTAGTATATTATTATTTGATTCATGACCTGTCATGATATTACTTGACACATGAACTAGTTATATAATTACCCGATTCATGAACATGCTTGCTTGATACTTGATGCCTGAGTACACCGCCCTATAAAATCCACCACTAGGCCTAAATGTAACTATTTGTAAGTAGCAACCATGTGGTAAATAGTTGGGACGCATGAAGTGCTACCTAGATAGAATTAAACATTAGACTTAAGAATAACTTGTTACTTGTTCACACTTGACATCTTCCTTACTTGATACTTGTTACGTGATACTTGTTACTTGATGCTTGATACAATTACATGCTCACTTGCCACTTGTTCTACTACTAGTACTTGTTACCCAATCCTGTTACATGAGTTGTCTTACTTGCTAGCTAGTCTCTTGAACTTCACTGCTTGTTTCATCCCTATTATATAATATTATACATTCTTAATTCCAAATCTTGTTTCATATTTTCTTATACTTATTTTCATACCCTTGCTTCTACTACTTGCGGCCCTAACTTGCACTAAGGGTGTTTGTCTTTGTTTTTCCACTTTCTTCTGCATGGTAAATACAGATTTTGGAGATCAATTGCCTGCTGAAATTGGTGAGCAGACGTTCTAGGCTTCGCTTGGGAAAACTTGCTTTAAATATTTGGTATTTGATTTATTTATTTCTGTTACTACTAGAAACTTGTAACGGGCTTGTAGTCCCGAAGTTCTTACTTTTGATCCAGATCTGGAAATTATTTGGGATATTTATATTTTGTTTCAATTCTTTCATGTTGATTAATAAATTATTCATGCATGCGTGGTTGAGTTTATTTACTATATTTCTTGTTATGATGCTGAGTCGATCCTACAGCTTATGAATGATGAAAATCATTCGTTAGACTTTGTTACGTACTCGTATTCCGTATTCCTTTTGAGAAGCGTGGCGTGACATGAAGCATCTAGAGACGGCCCATATTCTTCTTGGAGTCTTGTAGTTGCTGTAAAATTATTGTTTTCCCCCTGAGAAGCTCTGAGATACATGCCGAGAGCTAGTGGCTTCGATTGTACCCATATCAAATAGTATATTCTTTTGCGACTTAAGCTAAAAAAAAAATTTGTACTTCAATGCACATTTTTGATACTATTGCTGCTAATTTCTACGTGGAAGCAAACAGATATGTGTAATCTTTTAATAAAAATAATAAAGATCAAACCTTTGTTGGTCGTCGGTGTTGACCGCCAAAAACTGCACTTGACTCCGAGATCTAATTGTCAAGAACTGCTAATATCACTCCCATGGACATGCAAACAAGTCTAAAACACCAGGGGTGGCCCCGGCGACAGACCCTCCAACGCCCGTCAGAAACTCAGAGATATGGTTGGTTTTGAGTGTAATTACATGGTTTCTGAAGAGGTTTTGAGGTATATATAGTCATTGAGGGGGGGGGGGGGGGACAGTTTCAAGATATTCTTCTATCTCTACTTTCCGGTGTTTAGATAGAGTCAGTTAACCTATCCATATGAAGAGATCAACTCAGGACTCTTCTCTTGATGAAGAGATGGAGTTTTCAAACTCTCTCGTGTATTAAGGGGCATGATCGGTTACCCCTATAAATAGAGGGTTTAAATTGGGATCTTCGGACAAATCTGGACTCCTTTGCGCTATTGTTGTTGTAGCAGTCCCTGTTACAAGCTGTATCAGGTCAGTGGACATGAAAATAGCCTAGCCTCTCTCATTCGGTCACTGAAAATTACTATTTTACCCTTGAAATCATTAAGATTCATTCCCAATTTGAACGATCCCAATTTTTTTGTATTTTTTACCCTATATCACATGTCCCCCACTTCCGAAGACTGAGTTTCACAACCTTTGAGGAGTAGTTCGCCAATTTTTAACGAATTACGGAACTTATCGGAGTCTTCGGGAACGTTTGAATCTTACTCAAAATGTAATAGCGCTATTCTAACTTTGTAAAGAATCTAGAAACAGGCTAATTTTTTTTTGAATTTTTTGTGATTTTTTCAGAATTTTTGAAAATTTTGGATTTTTCCCAATATTTAATCATTTATTAGAATTTTAATTAATTAATCTGAATTTTAAATTAATTTCTAGATTTTAATATTATTTTATCAAAAATAATAATTATTTTTTGAATTTTTAAAATAATATTCCAAATTTATAATTATATTTTAGATTTTCTAAAATAGTTTTCCATAATTTTTAATTGATTTTCAGATTTTTTGGAAAAAATATTTTACTGAAATTAATAACTAATAAAAAAAATTAAATAATACCTGAATCGATCTGGATTGTTGATCGAGTCGAGCAAAATTTTTAAAAAGTTCCAACAGCCAGGAACGTTCAAAGAAACCCCCCGCAGTTGCCTCAGTCCCTCTTCGCCATCCAATTGCCTCAAATTTCTTATCACACGAGATGGAAAAGCGGGATCGCTCCAATTTCCGCACTCCATGAAAGCACATGCAAAGCATGTGCTAAAATAAAAAGAAAATGAAAAGGAAAATATAGGGGAGCTGATGTGGCAGTGGGACCATGTGTCGGTGCCCACTCTCTGACACGCGGGCCCTACCTCCTCCCCGGTGCCATCTATCAACCTGGGACCGAGGAGGAGAGTGGGGCCCAGGTGCCAGAGATAGGGGGGTCTGACAATGGGCCCCATTTCTGCGTCCTGTTTCTTTTCTCTCTCTCCCTTTTTCTCAGTTGCAGGTAGGGGCCCACATTGCCACATGATGCCGCTTCCCACCTGACACGTGCGACCGCCTTCTGTGCTACAGATCCCACGTTGCCACGTGGCATCGCATGGTGCCCTACGCAGTGTGGTGCCTACACGATGCGTGGCTCCGTCTGCATAGCTGTGTGGCTCGCTTGCGCCATGTAGCGCCTTTCTGTTGGCTCACAAAGGTGGTACCCACACAGTTTTAAGAAACAATGAGGATTATTTTGTGTTGTCACGCTCTTTGCAAGTTACTTTTCATGTGTGTTGCGCGCGTTTTCTTATTTCTCTTTTATTCCGCATATTTTTACGCAGTACCGCGTATTTTTGCGACGAATTTTGGCATATTTTACGCATTTTGCACACATTTTTGGGCTATTTTACCTCCCATAAAATCACCACTCCTTCATTCTATTCTCCTCACTTCACTATTCACTTGTTTTCACTTTCAAGATGCTATTTTCTTCTTCAATAGCTTGATTTGTGTAGTATTGTTTGCCGTGTCTCACTTCAATGGTCAGGTAAAATTTAAAGTTGTAAGTTTCTTCTTGATCCTTGGTTAGGGTATCGTTGGGTAGCTCATCTTCCTCCAGTAGTGACGGATTAGTAATGATTTCGGTTTCCCAACCTCGCCAGGGGAAGGAGCCGGTCAGCTCCTTTGTTGTTGTAGAGGATATCAACCAAACAAGAGATGATAAAGGGAGTTCCCTTTCCCGGTTTCACCCTCTTGTTTCACTTCTAGTCCGTCAGTACATGGAGGACGTATCAGACCTGATCCACTACGGGTAGGGCTGTTCATACTTTAGTTAAAATCGATTACCGAATCGAACCGAACCGAAATTTACCAATTTGGTTCGGTTTTTCGGTTTTCGGTTCGGTTTTGATCCAAACCGAAGTTTTTTTAGAGAGTTCGGATCAGTTTTTGGTTGGCTTCTAAATAAACCGAACCGAACAAAAAACCGAACTTTTTTTGGACCAAAATAAATTTGCCACTTCTTCCATTTAATGTCGAGAGTGTTAATGCTTCTCTAACGTTCATTCTTAAAATTGGTGGAGTCTCAAAGCATCGAGATTTATCAGACATGGTGTATTAAGAATGTGTGTATTAAGAATGTTAATGCCTCTTTCTTTCGTATTTGTGTAATTTCTTGTTACCCTTGGTACATGGTGTATTAAGAATGTGTGAAGCCATTGTCAGATCAAATTTTTTATATACAAGGATGCCGCAAATGATTTCCTCACTTTCTTTGAAATCCTCCATGAATTGTAGCATTTTTTAATGTATTATTTTCAGCACTAATTAATGGGAAAAATTCTTAAATTATGTTTTGGGAAGTATAAATTCTCATTTTTATGGAAAGGTGATTTCCATGAGAACAACAATCCTTCTAAAATTACATCTTCATATTTAGTAAATTATTCCTTTTATAAGAAAATTTAAGATTCTCTGCACATTAACAATCCTTTTAAAATTACATCTTAATATTTTGTAAACTATACCTTTTATAAGAAAATTTTAGATTCTCTGCACGTTACCGCGAACTGAGAGTCTCCAACAATTTAAACTTCCGAGGAAATCCACTCCACACAAATTGTTGGGAGGAAAAACAAGGCTAACCCTATCGTATGTCAGCACTATCTAAACACAACAACAAACAAGCTTATAAGAGTTATTGGTAACTTTCAATGAACTTATTGTACAGAGGGGTATTTCAAAATATTAACTTTCTCTTTCAAAATTTCGGTTAGTTCGGTTATTAACCTGAACCGTTCGGTTCAGTTCAAACCAAAATTTATCAATTTCGGTTTGAATTTTGGTTTCAAATTTACCAAACTGAAAATTTCAGTTCGGTTCGGTTATTTTCGGTTCGGTTCGGTTTTGCACCGATGAACAGCCCTAACTACGGGGCTAAAGGTGAGGAGCCCAACAATTACTCGATCTTTGAAGACGATCATGTGAGAACTATCCTTGTGGGGGAGGATATCTCGACCATCAAACGCTATTTTGAGATTCCTCGCGAATATAAGTTGCTCATTCCCGATACTGGAGTTAGGGCTTTCTCCCAAATTTTGAGTAGGTATTGTGTGTTCTCTTTCGATACTTTCCATAATGGGTTGGCCTTGCCGATGCACTCGTTCATCACAATTGTGTTGAATTGGTATGACCTTAGTCTGATTCAGTTTGTGCCTAACTTCTGGAGGCATCTCACGGGCTTCATTCTGAGGTGCCAAGAAGTCGGGGCCATGCCGAGTCTATAGTTGTGGCAGAGGCATTTCAAGCTCCATAAGCAACGATCATGTGAAAACTAGTACTTCATCTCCCCTCATCCCAAAAGATGGGTAATTAGCGTTACGAACTCCATCAAGCATTGGAAGCGCAAATATTTTATTATTCAGAGTCCCAAACCGTGGGTGTTCCCAACCAGATGGGAGAGTTCCATGCCAAAGTGGTTGACCGTCGAACCGGAGATGACGGAGGAGGAGGAGAGGGTGAGTGGCTCTCTTCTTAAGGTCGGTGAGATGAAGTGGCAAGATGTGGAGGAGGTCCTTCGTTCATGAGGATTAAGCCCGATGGACCCTAGTATTGGTTTTTATTTCCCGCATTTTAGTACTTGCACTTTCGTTTCAGCACTTTCCTGCTTTCCATGTTTTGATATGTCCCACCCACACATCTCTCTTGTTTCTTTTTTCTTTCGTGCACAAGGAGCATGGATTTCAGCGGTCTCCTTGCGAATAAGGTCCTTTTACATAGTAGAGGACCAGAGGACAAGAAGAGGAAGGGGTAGCAAGTCGCCCTGGGATTCTGAAGTCTGCAAAGTATTCTTCCGCTTCCACCCTGACGGGAGTGGAGAAGCCATTGATAAATGCATCTGTGAGAGGGGGTTCGAGTTTAGACGTCCTCTTGGCCCTCCAGCATGCTCCTCTTACCACCACAGCCGACTCCATCTTTACTTATAAGGAGAAGAAGGTGTACACCTCGGGTTGGGGGTTGAAATTGTGTGACGCAATCTTGGGGGAGTCGGTGAAGTGCCTTGATATAGTGCAGAATCTTCTCCCTCCTCGGGACCAGAAGTTTATGGAGAAGGAGACGATCGATGGCTCCGTCATGGAGCTTTCTTGATGTGCTATTTCGGTGAGTTACTTGACTTTCAGTTTTTAAGTTATGTTTTAAATTATCTCTTTGAATTTCAAGTTTTTTGGAGTCATTTTCTTCTCTTTGCAGGTTGCTTGTCAGACCGGGAATCTAATTAAGCTGATTGTGACCCCTGTTTTTCATTTTATGTATTTTTGTCTGTATTTTTCATTTTGGCATATTTTTCTCTCTTGTATTTTTCTGAACCGTATATTAGATTTGATTTCAATATATATTCGTTTTATTTCATTTTGAGCTCATTGTGTTTGATTGATTGTCTCTTTTGTCTCGTTTTTCATTATTTGGATCATTTCCTCATTTTTTGTCTCGTTATCTTTATTTTCATTATTCTGTGGTGTTGTGGTGGTGTTTTGGTTGCCTTTTCCCTTTTCCATTATCTTTGATCCCTAATAAGATTTTTAAAGCCATAGATCTCGCTTCTAATTGTATCCCTATTTGTATTTGACCCAATATCCAATACCCATTGTATACCTATTGCTAGTTACTAATACCGACAACCCATTAACCCACATTTAAAGCCTATCTATAAACCCCTTCTAACCCTAACAACCAAAAACCCTACCCTCCCTAACTCTCTCCCTCTCTCCTTGCCGGCCTACACCCCAACCTGAGCACCTCACCACATCAGCCCGGCCTCCCCTACCCAGGCCGAGCATCACCTAGCCGACCACCTCCCCCTTGGCCGACTACCCCCCTACTCCAGCCATACATCAACACCTTAAACCCGAGACCCCTCTTTCCCTCTCCTTGCTTTGCCGATCACCACCACCATCAACAACATCATCCTCTTGCATCAATCCCTTCTCTCCTTGTGGTGTTCGTAAAGTGGGTGCTTGCCACTTTGATCGTTGCTTCAAGGAGGATCGTTCGTGGGGAGTTTTGTTCGTGGTTGCTTGTATTCGTGTTTGTAGCGGATTTCGTTCGTGGGTTTTGCTTCTCTTCGCGTTTGCATCGTTCTTCATCCCCAAATTAAGGCAAGTAACTTGTACTCCAATTCATTTGTTTGATACAAGTCCCAAAGTTCACCTATAGTGTAGTTGGGTCTAGAGACAACCTTAGATTGTGTTTTTCTTGATGGGTTTTGTCTCTATTGTGATATTTTGGCCATAGAAGACTCACGACACAAATCTTGACATGAAATAACCTAGGATTCGCTGTTCTTGAATTTGGATCGTGTATATGTGAATATTGCGTGTTTTTGTGTTTTGGTTGATACCCATGTGAAATAATAGGCGTGGACATGTTAATAACCCTAAATCATGATGTTTAGACACTTTGTAGGCTTTATTTCAAGTTTGGATGTGTTTGGACCAATATTCTTGAATCTATGTTGTTTTTGTTTTAAAGGGAAAAATCTGTATTTTCTGGATGTTCTGTTTTGTTTGCTGTTTTCGACTGTGTTTTTTTTTTTTTTGATTATACTGGGTTCCATCCCCCTCTTTTGGGTCAGACTAATCCCAGTCCCGTGACTAGGAGCCCCAACCTTTGGTTGGGTTTATGCACCAGCCCATCTAGCATAGCCATGGTGGTCACTGGCCACCCAGAGGTATTTAATCCCCATCTATGGGAACCGTAGGGTTCGAACCCAGGATCTTGGAGGAGCACACTCCAAGTCCTATCGCTCTTACCACTAGGCCACTTGTGGTGGTTGTTTTCGACTATGTTACAGTCAGTATCTTGATTTCGGTATAAAACATGAGTTTTAGATAATTTCGTCTATTTTTAAACCTCCACCAACCTTGCTTGATTTTGATTTCGTATGACTGAGTTATGACTGTTTTAGTACAGAGGTGTCGATCTTTTCCAGATTCTGTTTTTCAGTAATTTTGTTAACAAACTATTTTCAAGAACTATGTTATACATATTATTTTTATCCAATATTTTGACCAGTGTTTCTTTATGAAGTTAGGGATTACTCAGAATTTTGGTGAATTTTATTGATAAGTTTTATGTGATGTTTCATGCTCATTTCTAAAATCTATACATGCTGTATTTTGCTCGTTGTTATGTAAAGAACCCTATTTTCACTATGATTCCTTTTACTGTATGAAAATTCTTTGTGAAATGTGAAAGTTATTAAATTCTATCTATTTTCATATCCCTTTGGCGGAATTGGATTTCGTTTCACTGGTTGCGAGATATCTTAATTTTCGTACAACAGTGTTGGGAATTCCAGATTCGCTAAACTATGTTTTCTTGATGCTTTTTTATTTATGGCTAATCTATTCTTACTGGAAAATTCTGAAACTTTATATTTTGATACTGGACATATATGGAAATACCCTAGATTTTTTGTGGATTTATTTGATGTGTTTTCATACTGTTTTCATGCTCTTGAATTCGTTTACTTGATTTCTGGCTGAACCTAGTTTCTGTATTCAAATCAGTTTTGAGCTGTGTTGTTGTGAACTAGTATATGACTTAATCATACTCGCTGTATTTGTGTGGATGTCTATTTTCCAGATCCTTCGACGGATCCAGATTTTCTTGTTTGTAACTCTTGGAATCACTGTTTTACTACAACATGGTCTTGCTGTCCTGAACTTGAGATGTGTTTATTTTGTTCCCTTATGAGATATCTTACACTTGTACATGCTTAGTTTGCTACTTGAACTTTCCACATGATCATGCCATGCTATTTTTGATATGTTTTGCTTATTTACATGCTTGTATGACATAAATAATAAAATTTTCCAAGCCGAGGTTATGGGTAAGATCTAGCAGTGGATAGTGCAGAAACGTGTACTCGGAAGAACCTAGTGGTTATTGGAGCTTGTTTACATATGGAGCTTGACACGATATACATGACACGTACACACATGACACTGGAGCTTGTTTGGGTTTTGGTGCTTGTTTACATGATACATGATACATGATTACATGATACTTGGAGCTTGTCCCTGAGTATACTGCCCTGTATGGTCCCCTACAAAATCTAAAGCAAAATTGTTTGTTGTAGCAACCATGTAGTAAAAACCGGGATGCATGAAGTGCTACCTAGATAGTAAATCACTACAAGACTTGATACATCCTACTTGAACATGATACTTGAATATGATACTTGAACCTAATACATGCTTGATTGATACTTGACTACATGATACATAAGACTTGATTATATGAGACTTGAGACTTGATACATGATTACATGACACTTAACACTTGATGCATGTTTATATAATACTTGATTTCTTGACACTTGATTCATGCCATTTACACTTGTTCACTTTTGCCATGCTAGTTGTTTATATTGGACATCATGATTATACCATGCTAGGTTTGATACTTAGATTCACCCAATTTCCATGCACTTGTATCCTACACTATTTGTAACCCGCGACTTGCAATTGACGGGTACTTGTTTTCTTCTTTTCTCCTTCTCCTGCAAATTTATTAATTGCAGACCAGGATGGACGACTGCCAGATGGTATTGGCGAGATGATGTACTAGAGCTGGATTGCATGCTTTATTTAATTATTATTATTATTTGTTGCTTGAACTTGAATAAGATGTACTTGATGACTTGGATATTTATCTTGTATTTGGGCGATGTGACCCAGGATATTTGACTTGTTCAGAACTTGATTATTTGAGATTATTGTATTTGGTTTTCAAGTAATTTCTGTTGGTATCTTGTTTCAATTATGCGTGAATGGTTGTGCCTATTGCTTCCGACTCTGATTATCTTGTGAGGTATTGTAAAGATTCTTGAACAGTTTATGGATGATGAAAATCATTCGCTGGGCTTTTTTTACCTATCCGTATTTCGTATTCTTTTTGAGAAGAGGGACGTGACACTGATACAGGTCAAGGAGAAGGAGTAGAAGAACGACGCTGCTAGGGCCGAGAGGGACAAGAAGAAATCCGTTTAGGAGCTGGATGTGATGAGGGGCAAGGAGACGGTTCTCTTGGCCAACTTTGAGACAGAGTGGAGGAACTGAAAGGAAGAGGCCGCAAAGGATCTGGCGGCAGCAGTGGCAGCTGTGGTGTCCGAGGTTGAGGTGAAGGCCCTGGTTTATCTTAACAATGTGATGGATCAGTTCACGCCAAGGCCATTGCAGATGTGACGGAGGAGGTTCCCCACTTTGATGGGAGGGGTCCCGAAGCTTCTTCTCGGAATGGAGCCAGTGGTAGAGGAGGTCGACGAAGATGGGACTCAGGATGGCTCACCAGGCAGAGAGGAGGGGAATGAAGTGACTATGGGTCCTACCCCTTTGGCTTCGTCTGACGATGAGGACCCTTGATCTTGTAGTTTTAGTGCTTTTCCCTTTGCATTTAGTTTTGCACATTTTATAGTAGCTTAATAGCGGACTAGCTACCGCTTGTTGTATCTTCATATTTGAATGCATGACTTATGAAAATTTGGTAAAATTTGTGTTGAAGTGTTATACTTGTCTTTCCTCTTGTGTTGGATGTTGAACTTTGTATGTCTCCCCTCGTGTTGTTTGTGGCCGCTTGGAGCGAGCTTATAGAGATACTCTCAAGTAAGGGTTGCCTTCTAAGCCTGATTGTCGGCGATTTGACGTGTACCAGGGTGGATTCGAATGGTTGCTTTGAATTCCAAACCCGCATGTTTGCGTGCGTTCGGTGTTGCTGTGGCGTAATGCATATTCCTAGAGCTGTAGAGCTCTTATTGAGGCATATGAGCTATCGTTTCGATGAGGACTCAAATTTCTACTAGCTCTATTTAGAAATAGATTAAGGATTCATTCATCTTTGGGGTAGAAATTGGTTTGCAATGTCACTGTCACCCAAGAGCTTAAGAAGATAAGCTACGCCGTTGGGGAGTTGTTGAGCGGTTTAAAAAGTTTCAGGAGTAGTTCAAACGACCATTTTGAGCCTCAAACTCGTGTGTTTGCGAACTGTGGGGGCGATTCTGAGCGGTGATTGTGAAATCTGAACCTATTTTTCGAGAGTTTCAACGATTTGTAGGAGCGGTTCCAGATGGTTGGACTCCAAACTAAAGCGGCATTGAACCAAGTTTGTGCTTGTTTGTTTGCAAGCAACTAAAGCTACTTTGCGCTTGTTTGTTTGCAAGCAACTAAAGCGGCGTCGAACCAAGTGTTGGACTCCAAACTTGTTGTTTGGAAGTTTGAATTAGTTGCAGGAGCAATTGTGAATGGTGAGCTACTCTGCGCTTGATTGTTTGCTAGTGACTAAAGCAGCGTCGAACTAAGTGTTGGACTTCGAACTTTTTGTTTGGGAGTTTCAACTAGTTGCAGGAGCAATTCCGAATGGTGAGCTACTTTGCGCTTGCTTGTTTGCAAGCGACTAAAGTAGCGTCGAACCAAGTGTTGGACTCCAAACTTGTTGTTTAGGAGTTTCAACTAGTTGCATGAACATTTTCGAATGGTTAGCTACTCCGCACTTGCTTGTTTACAAGCAATTAAAGCGGCTTCGGATCAAGTGTTGGACTCCGAACTAGTCGTTTTAGAGTTTCAACTAGTTGCAGAATCAATTTCGAAGGGTGAGCTAATCTGTATTTGTTTGTTCACAAGCGACTAAAGCGGAGTCGAACTAAGTGTTGAACTCCGAACTGGCTGTTAGAGAGTTAGCCAGTTATAGGAGCAGCCCTTAGGGAGAAGCTGGACTTCGAACTTGCTGTCGAGTCATAGTCATGACTCAGGTAGACAGATATGAGGTCAGTACAATGATTTTTATAAGAAAAACAAGCTATGTTTTATTAAAAATAAAAACTAGGTGGCTGCTTCAATAGTGCTAGTCTTTATACATGCTTTGGTCGTATCACAAGTGTCAGCCTTATTGAAAATAGGAAAACTAGTTCTACTGGAGGGTGTTAAGCACCCTCGTGGTACTTCATCAGGTGTTCATATTCCAGGTCCTCGATATCTTCTTCCTCCCTGCGGGTCTTCAAGTCAGTACGCTCCTGGGCGAACTACTTTGGAGATTCTGTATGGTCTCTCCCAATTAGGAGAGACCTTTCCCTTCTTGCGAGGATCATAGATTTCTAGTTTGCGAAGAACTAGGTCTCCTTCTTTCAGCTTGGTCAGACGGACCTTCTTATTGTAGAACTTCTCTACCATTTGCTAATAAATTGATCTTCTCAAGGCAGATTTCTCGCGGACTTCCTCGATGAGGTCGAGGTTACCCCTGAGATCAGTGGAGTTCTGTTCCTCGTTGAAGGAGAGCAAGCAGGGAGAGGGTAGTCTGATTTCGATGGGGATTATGGCTTCAGAGCCGTAAGTAAGGTTGAAAGGGGATTCTCCTGCCAGGGTCCTCTTTGTGGTCCAGTATGACCAGAGGACACTTGGGAGCTCTTTGACCCATAATCCCTTGGGGGATTCATCGTCTCTTCTTGAGGCCGTCGAAGATCTGTCGGTTGACGTTCTCTGCTTGGCCGTTGAACTAGGGTGGGAGATGGAGGAGAACTGTTGCTAGATCCTTAGGTCGGCACAAAGTTTACAGAACACCATAGCCACAAACTGAGTTCTATTTTATGTTACTAGGATCCGGGGGATGCTGAACTGGCAAACGATGTTCTTCCAAAAGAATTGTTGGACTATGTTCTCCGTGATGGTTGCTAGTGGTTCTGCCTCGATCTACTTAGAGAAGTAATCAATGGCAACCAAGACGAAGCTTCTTAGCCCGGTTGTAGGGGGGAATGACCCAAGCAAATCCATCCCTTACATGGAGAAGGAGATTGGACTGGACATGGAACTGAGCTCGGCCGGGGTCGTTCGTTTGATTGATGAGAAACTGGCAGGAAGCACATTGGCAAACGTACTGCTGAGCATCATTGATGAAGGTAGGCCAAAAATATCCATGGTTGAGGATCATGCAGGCAAGGGATCTAGCTCCCATATAAGTGCCTCCAATCCCTTCATGGACTTCTTTCAAAGCATACTGGACCTCCTCGGGGGAGAGGCACCGCAGATAGGGTTTTTCGTCCACCGAAGTGTAAGAGCATTTATACATGACTCCTTTGATAAGTGTGTATCACTCTGGCCTCACTTGGATTTTCCTAGCTTCCTTGGGGTCAGGGGGAAGGATTCCCTTATCGAAGAATTCATACAGAGGTTTCATCCAATTGTTCTCAAGTACTGGAGGAGTGATCACCATGGGCTCTAAGACTTCTTCTTCAATGATGGGCTTGAACAGGACCTCAATAAGAACAATACGTGGTCAAGTCCTTCAAAGGGGGAGGATGCTAACTTGGATAGGGCATCTGCTTTCCTATTTTCTTCGTATGGGATGCGAGTAACCTCTATCCCTTGCAATGCAACTAGTAGCTTTCTGACATATGCTAAATACCTGATCATATGACCATCTTTGAACTTGGTTAAGAGATGGTCTCCCTAGACTTGGTTCACTACAAACTGAGAGTCGTTGAACACTTTGACACGCCTGGCTCCAGCTTTGTGAGCTTAGAGGAGGCCTGTGATTAGCGCTTCATACTCTGCTTCATTGTTGGAGGCTCAGAAGTTGAGTCGAAGTGAATATTGGAGGGTGAACTCGTCCGGGCCTGTCAGGATAACTCGGAACTCGATTCCCCTGAAGCATGAGGACCCATCGACGTAGACACTCCAAAATTGAGGGTTTTCACCTTCTTCAGGGGGTCAGGAATGGTGCTTTCCACAATGAATTTGGCTAGTGCCTGGGAATTGATGGTCGTCCTTGGTCGATAGCTGATGTCTTGCTTGCTCAATTCAACAGACCATTTCATGAGTCGACCCGAACTCTCTGGCTTATGTAGTACCTGCTTGAGGGGTTGATCGATGAAGACCACTACTGAATGCGCTTGGAAGTACGGACGGAGCTTGCGAGCAACCAAGATCATGGTGTAGGCCAATTATTCTATTTTTGAGTAACGGAGTTTGGCATCATGGAGGACTTTACTTATATAATAGATTAGCTTTTTGGGTTTTTCCACTTCTTTCACCGAAACGGCACTGAGAGTCAGATCTGAAGTAGCTAGTTTAAGGTAGAGCGTCCTAACTCGGGCTTGCTCAGAAAAGGGAGAATACTAGATAGGCCTTGAGCTGTTCAAGGACTGCTTGTTGTGCTTGTCCCAAATCGAAGACTTATGCTCCCCTAAGCACTTTGAGAAATGGGAGACACTTCTCCCTTGATTTGGATAGAAAACGTCTGATGGCAGCACGACGACTTATTAGTCTTTGGACTTCCTTAATGCTGGATGGGAAAGCCATGTCCATTATGGCTTGGATCTTTTCTGGGTTGACTTCAGTCCCCCTCCGGCTGACCATAAACCCTAGAAATTTGCTGGAGGACACCTCTAAGGCACATTTAGAGGGATTGAGCCTCATATCGTGCTTATGTAGGACATCGAAGACTTTGTGGGGGTCGATCACATGGTCTCTTTTGCAAGCGGCTCTTTACCAACATATCGTTTACGTAGATCTCCATGTTCCTTTCGACCTGTTCCTTCAACACTTTGCTGACGATGTGTGGATAAGAGGCTCCAACATTCTTCAGCCCGAAGGGCATGATCCAATAATAGTAAAGACCTTGGTCGATGATGACATATGTCTTCGGAATGTCGGGGGGGGGGGGGGGGAGGATCCTAATCTGATTGTATCATAAGAAAGCGTCCATAAAACTCAATAGTTCATGGCCGGATGTGGCACTGATTAGGGCATCGATGCTTGGAGGAAAAAACGAGTCCTTCGGGCATGCTTTTTTCAAGTTGGTGAAGTCAATGCACATTCTCCATTTGCCATTGTCTTTCTTCACCATCCCTACGTTCACCAGCCATTCAGGGTAGCTAACTTCTTTGATGAAACGGACGGCTAGGAGTTTATCTACTTCTTCCTTGATGGTTTGCTTTCAGTCACGGGTGAACTTGCAACGTTTCTGCTAGACTAGCTTGATTTCTAGATTGACACTGAGGCGGTGCATGATTATCTCCTCCGAGATACCGACATGTCGGTAGCGGTCCAAGCGAATATGTCTTGGTTCCCCCTGATGCATTCAATGATCTGTTCTTTGACCTAGTGGGGGAGGGCCTTGCCTACTCTGAAACTATCACGCTCCACTTCCCAAAATACAAAAATACGGGCATGCAACCAAGGCCCAGCGAATGATATAAATAATCCAACTCGCATCATTTATAAGTTGTACAGTTAACTCAATAATATAAAACATATCCATTCAGGAAATAATATAATTATATGAACAAGAAATCGCATGAATAATCTTTATACAATAACCAACATCTGGAAAAACATAATCTTCGGGTCAAACGCCCGGACATACAATGTACAAAATGACAATAGTAACCGGGAATAAAATGTAAAAGAGATAAACTAATACATGCTAGAAATTTGGTTCCGTCCTTTAGAAGATTTGATTGCCAAGTCCTTATGTTGGTTGAGTTGGGGAAGGGGGGTCCGATAGAGCAAGCTACAAACGGCTAGTAGTAACAAGCAACAAGATAACAAAAACAATGTATAACAAGGAAGTAAGCAAGAACTGGAAATACAATTGTGAAACAACATGATCGGGCGTAATGCAAGTGACAACCAAAACAAGTCTCAAAATGTATTCAATCAGGAACAAGGAATCATGTATACAGGGAAACATGTCATGTCAAAAGGAAACATGCAAACTTGTAACGGGAATCATGTAAACTTTGTAAATAGGAAATATGCACGTGCTCAGTGTTAATCTTAAGTCTATCAATCTTTTATCAATCCTAACTAATGCACGCAATCCTGTGTCTCATACCACAGGTTCGGGTGCATACAATTAAGTGAACGTTTAAACTCAAGTGGTGAATTCTACATGGTCATGTACTCGGAATCATTCAATAACAATAAACAATAACCTGATGCAATACATGACAATCGAGATACCGTAGTCAGTAATCCGCAATTAGTCAATAAAAAATAAATAATAACAAGACTGATAACAATAATCAATACGAAAAATACGGGCCCCATTCCGAGTTCACTCTCTTATATTGTCCATTACTATGTCGTACCCTTATTATCCCAGCTTGTCATCTATATAATAAAACACAAAGAAAGCTATCAAGTGGCTTTCATTCAATAAGGTTGAAATCAATGGTCTAACCTCACAAAACATATTTTCCCGCCCACCCCAAAACAACTCCTTTATTTATTTATTTATTTATTTCTTTCTTTCTCTCTCTCTCTCTCATTCTCTCTCTATTTACTCAGAAATTTATATTTTTAGATTTCAGGTTTGTTAATTTTCAGATTTGTTATGCCTTTTTTTATTGCTCATGTTACATTGAAAATAGCAAATATCTCATCAACAGTTAAATTTCATCATTTTCCACACTCAAAGTTCTAAGAAGTTGGATTTTACATCCCCATTTATAATTATTTTTCAACATATACTAATGGAAATTTGGACTTTTATTTATAACTAATTATTGTTTTACTATTCAAACTTGAGCTACACAATTGTTGTTTTACTGTTTACAAGACTTTCATATGTTGTATCGTTTCGAAGACGTGCCGTAGGTACGTGCCCATGGGTAAATCTAGTTATTTTACTATATTCAACCATGAACATGCAATGGGTACAATCGATGAGAACGATATTATCATGAAGATATCAAGAAAGTGTTAAGGGATATGCAATGCATTGTATATAGTTTAATTCATTAAATACGAACAATAAACATGTTTATATATATATATATATATATATATATATATATATATATATATATATATATATAAACATAAATATACAATTCTGGACAGCAATATGTTGCTGTACAAAACTAACTTTTCCGCTGCTATGGGAAAGAGAATTCGATTCCATCAGGGGTTCTAGAAAATAGAATCCCTACCGGTTCCAACGTGTATTCAAATGATACATTCTAATTACAGTATCTATGTCTATCAGTCGATTCTTTACGAGTCTAGTGTTTAGGCAGCTAGTTAGGGTCAAGTTCTTGTACATATAATTCAACTGAAAATTCATTAAAAAATCTTACAAAAATCATAAATTAACTCCTAACCATGTTCTGTAACATACTAGTAAATCTCAGGTCATAATTCCGCTGTTACCTATCATTTCAATCAGTTAATTATGATCATACAATTTTAAACAGTGTTCTCGAACTAAAATGCCGCAGTCCTAAAATATTAATATCTCGCAAACCGTAAGTCGGTTTTCGAATCTGAGAGTTGTTTTGGATTCTGCATTCATGGAGCTACAATTTTCATGTATAAATTTCTAAATTATATTACATGGAACTAGGTCAAATTCTCGGTGGCAATTTTGGTTAATTAACATGGCAAAAGTCTAAAATATTCGATAAGACGATGAATTAACGGTTCAAGACTTGAATCAATAACAAGGCACAATAAGAAGAACTATGAATCAGATTTGCCAATGAATCAAAGATAGAATTCAATGAGGTACGAAATCAATTCAAGAACTACTTATGGGAGTTCAATAAATGTTTGCTCGAACATGAACAATAAATGGGATACAAGAGATGCATGCCTTTATACGGTGAGTGTGGGCGTGCGAGTGCTAGTAACAATGAGCGAGTGCAACGACAGCGATGAACAAACAAGTCATGGGCAGCGAGTGACAACAACACAACAAGAACAACAACTAGGCAGCAATGTTGATGAATTTGAGCGGTTGTTCAGTGGTGTGCTGAGCTTTTGTTGGTGTTGTTGATGTAGGAGGCTGTGGGAAGCAGCATGTAGCGCCCTGATTTCCTAACAATGAAACTCGCGACACAATCCAGAATCTTTAATCAAATGAGCACATAACACAGTAAAATCACAGGAAATTTAAAACTTTTATTACATCAATAAAATTACAGTGTGCAAGTTGCTTACAAGATATTACATCGTGAATTACAATTGTACAAAGTCTACATCTCTTTTCACTTGGATGCTCCGCACTACTCGAGTCCCTGCTCCGACGATCAAGAAGTCCTACAACTAACCAACTGTGGGCACGTCAGTTGTATGCAACTGACGCAATACTGATAAAACCAGCGATCTTCAAAATCCTCAACAATCAATATTAATGTAAAAAATGTGAAAGTCATACAACAGAAGTGTCAGTGTATGCCATGACACGATGGTCTTATTCTAATGCACACTCGATTGCACACTCGATTGGTATGCATCTCATACTACATACTTTCCGATCAAGCTCACGTCCTTCAGATTATAGGGTTCGATCGTCCGCAATGCAAACCTACTCTTTTACTCTTAATATGTTCCTCACATTTATCTAGTGACTGGTAGAGTTGCAGTGTATGCATTCCATTTCCGCTTCTGCATAGGATCGGTGGTCTCTCTCTACTCCCGAACGTCGGTGATCACTCCGATCGATCAGGATCGGTGGTCTCTCTCTACTCCTCCCCGGCTGACGGTCTTTCTTATAAGATCCCGCAAAATAGTATATAACTATTTTGTATATTAATCCGTGCACAATTCAGAGTCGCACATATTAATGGATTCTTCTTATTTTTTTAATTGAGTAAATATTGAGACATATTATTTAATATGTTTTGAACCCAACAATGGTAAAATTATTGAATCGGAGTTAGAATAATTTCTCAATTAAATTGTACGTTTGTCTCAACTAAATTTGAGACGGAACATATAGTGTTTCTATAATAATAAACTATTTTTGTGCATAGAAATATTTCTCTTTTGAGTATGTGTATGCAATTATTCTGTATGTATGTATGGATACATGTATATCTGTATAATAAAACACAAAGAAAGCTATCAAGTGGCTCTCCTTCAGTCCTCCTAAAATCAAAGATCTAGATCTAACATTACAAAATACATTTCTCCCCCAAAAGTTTCCCTCCAAAACTCAAATTCAAATCCCCCACCCAAAACAACTCCTTTATTTATTTAATTATTTCTCTCTCTCTCTCTCTATATATATCTTTCTCTCTCTTTCTTCCATTAAAAAAATTAAGAAAATAATTTTTTAAATTTTTTTTAAAAAAAATAAAAACATAAAAACTTAAAAATTTAAAAATTTTAAAACTTTAAAAATAATTCAAAAAAAACCAAAAAATTAAAATGGTTAACTTTTAAATTTTTTTTAATTTTTTTTTAAATTTTGAAAATCTTAAAAAATTTGAAAATTTTGAAAATTTTGAAAAATTTGAAAATTTTGAAAAATTTGAAAATTGGAAAATTTGAAAATTTGAAAATTTGAAAATTTTGAAATTTAGAAAATTTTGAAATTTAGAAAATTTTGAAATTTTGAAAATCTCAAAGCAAATCCAATGTCGAACCCCAATCAAGAGGCCGTCGTCGATATCTAATCCGCTGCTGATTCCGTATCGGTGGCTCCCCTCCACCAAATCAAGCGTGAATATCAAGCGACTCCGTATCGGTGACTCCCCTCCACCGAATCAAGAGCATCTATATGCGATGCGACGACTCTAATTTCATTTCATTAATCGAATTCTCATTCTAATTTTTAATTTTTTGTGTGCAGGGGATTACTCAGTTTTTTGCTTACTCAAATTTTGTGTGTGCATGGAATTTAAGTTCAGAGAGGTATGATTGTTTTATTTTTGGGTTTAAAAAAATTTAAATTTGGTGATTTATTTGATGAGTTTTCTATTGGTTTTGATTTAAGGTGTACGCAAGTGAGAGATGGATTATTTGGTGGCTTCAATTTGGGCTTCCAAACTATAGCAGGACAGGTAAGCTAACTAGCAACCTAAAATAACTTGGCAAATATGTAACATTAATTTCATTATTACAAGTGAAAATACTATCGTGAAGTGTTCCCTTCATTGGTTATTAAAAACCATGGATAGCATAGCATATAAGAAATTTTAGTGTATGTTTGGATATATAGGATTGGGATGACTGGAGTTTACTAGTGAAGGGTGCAAATTCTCCACTCAAGAAAGACAGCTAAAGTAAATTTGTTATTTATCCATTTTGCTTTTTTTATAAAGGTACAATAGGGAGATAAAGTGGAGATAAAAGAAATGATTAGCTTGGATAAGAGTTTTGAAAACTTCATATATTTCATTTTGGATGAAATAATAATAAGAGACATTTCAGTAGCAAACCGAGTCTCAGACAAACAAATGTTTAGATTATTGGTATTATAGATACCTTCACACATACACTTGCATTACCATTGTATTTAGACATGCTCATAGTGGATATGAGATTAAAGTAAGCTCTATAAAACATATATGATAATGTCCTTGCATAACTATTATAAGCATCTAAAAGTGATGCTGAAGTTAAAAAAAAACTTTATGAAGTATTTCTAACAAACTATATGCATTCCAAGTAAGTTCAAGGTAATGATCAAGAAGGCGATGGTTGAGCTTAAAGGTAGATATACTGCTTTCTCGTATAATATGTTTACTAGAGATGGTTGAGCTTAAAGGTAGATATACTGCTTTCTCGTATAATATGTTTACTACTTCAGTTAATTTGCTAGACCTCCAAAACTATTATATATAATCAAACCAGGTGCACCGTTCCGAAAACGTGCCGTAGGCACGTGTCAACGGGCAAACCTAGTGTATATATAAATAAGTATGTGTGTATGTGTATAATTATTCATACAAATAAAACACTAAAATACTAATCCAAACCCTAAACCACTGATCAAAACTATGGGCATGTTTTGGGGTATGGTCACCTCCACCCTCATCTCACCCCCCTCTCACCCCATGTCCGGCATCCACCCCCCCCTCCATTTAAACACCACTGATCATCAAGCTCATTTTTCTTCTCATTTTTCAAACCCTAAAAACCTTCTTTTACTTCAAAATCTACATTTTTCTCATTTCCTAGCAGTTCTTTCACTTCAATTTCTTCTCATCAAGCTAAGTTTGGAGTTGGAGAGCAAGCATACAAGGAGAAAGAGGCTAGGTGATGTGAATTTTTGCAAGAGTACAAAATCGCAACAAGTAGTATAGTTAGGTGAAAAGAGTGTCGAACCCACAAGAACTAGTTATTTTATCGAGTACCGAAATTTCTAGATTAACTACTATTTAGAAAATCGAAATTAATAAAGAAAGAAACTAAATTAAGTTAATCTAAAGACTAACTAAATTAATTAAGAGAAGCGGAATCTGAAAATTTTGTGATTTGTTAATCGTAAAATTAATTCTAAGGCTTTTGACCTCACCTAGTTAATCCCACACAATTTATAATTGCATGTGAATAAAAAGATTATTTTTCCAAGTTGTAGACCAAAATCCCAAAATTATTCAATGCTTTTTCTCGAACAACACCAAAAATATCTCCAACTAACAGTTTGTCATAGTTCATGCACAAATTTAATTAATTGAAGACTCATTAAGTTCTGTGGATTTCTTAACGGTCATATCAATCGCGGTAAATCATCTCTAATTTCGCTCAATCAATGGTGTTTAATTCTATAATTTAAAATCACAAATTACCAGTTCCAGCTCTCCATGATTTAATAGATCATACAAAAGTTGGTCAACTAATTGTAAGCATTACGAACAAAAATTAAACACACAATCATGGAAAAATAGAAAGATAATATGGAATAAAAATTATGTTATCAAAACTAGGCTACGTCAAAGCCCTATAAAAATAAATTTAGTTCATAAACAAATTGCAACTAACAATTACTGTATTGGATTGCATAATAAAATTAGACAGAGAAAAGAGAAAGAGGAAGAACAATTTTGAAAAAAAAATTTGCAAACCGAATGCCTTGAAAAGCGCACAACCAAAGTCAATTCCCCTCTCTCTCTCTCCTCTGTATGTCCTGATCACCGTGCTAGCAAAACAATGCCTCCCACGTCAGCGAGCTGACGTCACCGCACCGAAGTCATGCTGCTTCTCTTCTGCTTTGTCTCGAAGTGCGCGCCGATCCACGTCAGCGAGCTGCTTCGCCTCTGTCGCCGAGCTGCACGCGCAAGGAACGCCACGTCACTGCATGGAAGACCGCGCCCAACTGAATGTCGCACGTGCCTGCCTCCTTCCTTGTCGTTTTTCGCACCGAAGCCCTGCTATTTTGTTTTTCGTTTTGTTTTTATTTCTTTTTTTATATTAATAATAGGGGTAAGCCGTCGCTCTTCCTCTCCGTCAAGCGCTGCCCCTCCTTGAGTTGTATTTATAGGAGCACGAAAAGGAGATTTAGGGTTTATTTTTTGCAGGAAACCCCCTCTTCTTCATTTATTTATTTCCTTATTTGATTTGATCTTTATTTCTTACTCCTTTTTCTTCCCTTTTTCTTCTTGAAGTACGTGCTGCATACACAAAAAATAAATTCAAAAATTAAGATTTAAAAATAAAATAAAATAAATTAGTTTAAATTAATTAAATTAACTAATAATCATATTAGCTCATTTAAACCCTTTTAAAATTGTTTATTGCACTTTCAGCTCAATTGGCAAATTAAAATTTTTATCTTGCTTTTCACATGCCCAAATTGTAAATTTTAAAATTTAAAATTTAACAAAACAATAAAAATTAATAAATCAATAGGTTTGTTTAGTTTGTTGATTTTTACCAAAAATATTCACCTTTTTGCATCAAAAATCTTATTTCTTCAAAAATAATTAATTAATTGAAATCAATAGAAATGAGATGAATTATAAACAAGATAGGCAAATACAAGTACTTTTTATGGGTAAATGAGTTCAAATATTTATATAAAATTAGACACATCAAATACCCCCAAACTTAAGATTTTGCTTGTCCTCGAACAAAAAGTAGAATCATGAATAAAGGAATAGTAATCAATAATAGGCTCAACTCATCGCACTAAGAGATCTCATCAAGCAAGCATGAAAATTTCAATTAAAAATATAAACAATAGCAAATAAAGTAAAACCAAGTATACCCACTTTCTCCAGTGCAATTATTCATTCATAATTCCCAACCCATTCGTATTTTTCATGCAATTAATGTAATTGTAGTATGTAACAACTTCATCTGTGATTTTCCCTTCTCAATACTACAAACCGAGTAGCAAACTAGAGTTTTTTTCTCTCTTTCTTTTTTGGTCTCTTCTCTAAGTTGTCACTTGCCTTTTGATGCGAATGTAAACATTTGTGATGAATTCACCCGGTTACTCAACAAGTCACAAACTTAGAGTGCTTTACATACTCATATTTCAAGTTGCCGTTTGACATAAAAGTAAACATTTGTGATGAATACCCCTAGTTACTAAGCAACTCAAAACATTGGAGTAGATAGACTTTATTTATTCAATTATTTGATCATTATTACTCTATTTACTCAAACTCTGTTTAGGACTAGATCAAAGGGGATAATCACAAGAAGAAAAAAAAAATCACATTTTTCTTTTATCTATAATCACATGATTTTCACAATTGTGTAAGGAATTTTGAAATTCAATAATCCTAAAGTAAATAGGGATGCTTAATTTTTCTTTATAAGATATTTTCTATACTAAAAAAAAAAATATTTTAATGCTTTAGCACAATAAAGAACTCAAAAGTGTAATGGTAAGCCTAATTGAAATCTCTTTTGTTTTGTTTTTGTTTTTTCAAAATTATATAAATAAATTAAAAATAAATTTGGACCCCTTCCCCCAAACTTGAATATCACATTGTCCTCAATGGGAAAGGAAAAAGAAAAATAAAAAGAATGCAAAAAGTTCAGAATTTCTCCCCTGATTCGTCTTAAAATTCTGCACGCGCGACGTTTAGTATTTCAGAGATATCTGGAGCTGTAGATGTCCAAATGGGCTGATTCTTTTTTTAGCTGGAAAGCTAAGACAATTGCCTACAATCTCTCTTTGAAATACTTTTCCAGATTCTGACTCCATACTGCTAAAAAACAGCTATCAATTCAGGTGTAGAAAATAGCTCCTCTTGGCGACTTCCAAACTTATGCAATCCTGCAAAATAAGATAAAAAATTAAAATTATAATAAACTAAAAGAAAAATCAAATCTAAATGAAGTAAAAGAAAACATGGGTTTCCTCCCAAGAAGCGCTAAGTTTTAAGTCTCAGCCAGACATGATGCTGCGATGGTTATGTGACGCCAAGATCCAACAACATCAAAACATCTTTTCTAATACTTCTCTTCAGGTGTGGATTAGGTTCAAGCTCTAGTTTGAGTCGTTTCTTCCTTGATGATGACGTCTTTGATATCCCCACCTCTTTGAATTTTTGCTGAGAAAATGAATGAATAGATGGTGCAGCATCCAAATACATAACACATTCTGAAATTTTTTCTTTCTCAGTTTCAAGAGTTGCTGAATTTGTTGGACATACTTTTATAGGTAACTTTTCAATTTCAGAACTATGTTTCTCGCCCATAATTAAATCAGTTTTACTTACTTGATAACACGACTGTTCTTCAGGAGGAAACTTTATGGATTTAAAAACATCAAACGTTACTTGCTCATGCTATGTTTGTTCCTCCACAATTGGTTCGTACTCTTCTTCCTTTTTCAACCACATTTTGTTCGCCATTTTCTTCTTGTGGTTGCTCAATTGTCCTCCCGCTTCTTAGTGTTATTGCTTTGACATGGTTCGTGGGGTTGGTCACGGTGTTGCGGGGTAAGTTTCATGTTGTTCTCTTTGTAAGAATATTTGAAAGCTGACCAATTTGAGCCTTAAGATTGTGAATTGAAGCCGTATTATTTTGTATCGCCAAATCTGTCTTCTGCATGTATTGCTCTGTCTTCTACATGTATTGCATAAACATATCTTCAAGTGTCGGCTTTTTTTCTTGTTGTTGAAAATTTTGTTGTGGTCTAGCTCCTTGATTGTTGTTTCAAGAAAAATTGGGGGTGTTTCTCCATTCTTGATGATACGTGTTCGAATAAGGATTGGTTTGATGTTGAAAATTGGACACGCAATTTGCTTGATTGAAATTTGATTGAGCAAAAGGGTTCCGCACTTGGCAATCTGTACTTGAGTGATTTCCTGCACAAAGATCACAAATCATATTAGTTTGAATATAATTAACATTCATATTACCTAATTGTTTAGATAAAATATCAATTTGTGCAGTTAAAGTAGTAATAGGATCAAGTTCAAAAACTCCAGCCACTTTTCTTGGCATTGTTCTCTCTGAAGACCACTGGTAACAATTTGATGTCATCTCCTCTAAAAGTTCATAGGCTACTTCGTGAGTTTTTCTCATTAGTGCACCTCTCGCTGCTACGTCAACCATATATCGATTTGTAACTCCCAAACCATTATAAAATATTTGAATTTGTAGCCATTTTGGGAGTTCATGATGAGGACACTTTCTCAATAACTCTTTGTACCTCTTCCATGCATCATACAAAGACTCGGTCTCAAATTGAATGAAGGTTGTAATATCATTCCATAGCTTCGCTGTCTTTGCCGGCGGAAAATACTTAGCCAGAAATTTTTGTGCAAGTCCCTCCCAGGTAGTAATACTACCACGTGGTAAAAAGTTTAGCCAAGCCTTCACCTTATCTCCTAGTGAAAAAGGAAAGAGTCTCAATCGAATTGCATCATCTGATACTCCGTTGTGTTTAAAAGTGTTACAAATTTTCAGAAAGTTTGCAATGTAAACATAAGGATCCTCGTGCGGTAGTCCCCAAAATTGAACAGTCTGTTGAATCATATGAATAATTGTTGGTTTAATTTCAAAGTTGTTTGCTTCAATTGCAGGCCTTTTGATGCTTGATATTGCTCTATTAAGTGAGGGCATCACAGTGTCTCTTAAAGCCTTGTTCTCATCGTTGTTCGCCATTGTGATACACTTGAAATATAGCTAAAAAATAGAAAAACTAAAAATAAAAATAAATAAATAAAAAAAATAAAAGTAAGTCAAAATAAAATAAAGAGGTAAAATAATAATAATAATAATAAAAATCCAAACTAGTAATAATCTAGCAATTTTCAATATCAATAAAAGAATAACTAGTCCCCGGCAACGGTACCAAAAACTTGATGTGAATATTTGCAAGTGTACAAAATCGCAACAAGTAGTTTAGTTAAGTGAAAAGAGTGTCGAACCCACAAGGACTAATTATTTTATCGAGTACCGAAATTTCTAGATTAACTACTATTTGGAAAATAGAAATTAATAAAGAAAGCAACTAGATTAAGTTAATCAAAAGACTAACTAAATTAATTAAGAGGAGCAAAATCTGAAAATTTTGTGATTTGTTAATGGCAAAATTAATTCTAGGGCTTTTGACTTCACCTAGTTAATTCCACACAATTTATAATTCCATGTGAATAAAAATATTATTTTTCCAAGTTGTAGACCAAAATCCCAAAACTATTCAATGCTTTCTCTCGAACAACACCAAAAATATCTCCAACTAACAGTTTGTCATAGTTCATGCACAAATTTAATTAATTATAGACTCATTAAGTTCTGTGGATTTCTTAACGGTCATATCAATCGCGGTAAATCATCTCTAATTTCGCTCAATCAATGGTGTTTAATTCTATAATTTAAAATCACAAATTACCAGTTCAGTCTCTCCATGATTTAATAGATCATACAAAAGTCGGTCAACTAAGTGTAAGCATTACGAACAAAAATTAATGACAACCATGGAAAAATAGAAAAAGAATATGAAATTAAAATTGTGTTCTCAAAACTAGGCTACATCAAAGCCCTATAAAAATAAATTTAGTTCATAATAATATTGCAACTAACAATTACTATCTTGGATTGCATAATTAAATTAGACAAAGAGAAAAGAGACACAGGAAGAACAATTTTGAATTTTTTTTTGCAAACCGAATGCCTCGAAAAAATGCACAGCTAAAGTCAATTCCCCTCTCTCTCTCCTCTGTCTGTCCTGATCACCGTGCCAGCAAAACAATGCCGCCCACATTAGTGAGCTGACGTCAGCGAGCTGCTTCGCCTCTGTCGCCGATCCGCACGCACAAGGAACGCCACGTTTCCGCGTCGAAGACCGCGCCCAACTGAACGTCGCACGTGCCTACCTCCTTGCCGTTTTCCGAAACGAAGCCCTGTTCTTTTGTTTTTCGTTTTGTTTTTATTTCTCTATTCATTTATTTATTTATTAATAATAGGGGTAAGCCGTCACTCTTCCCCTCCGTTAAGTGCTGTCCTTTATAGCTTCTCCTTGAGTTGTATTTATAGGAGCACGGAAAGGAGATTTAGGGTTTATTTTTTGCAGGAAACCCCCTCTTCTTCATTTATTTATTTCCTTATTTGATTTGATCTTTATTTCTTGCTCCTTTTTCTTCTCTTTTTCTTCTTGAAGTACATGTTGCATACACACAAAATAAATTCAGAAATTAAGATTTAAAAATAAAATAAAATTAATTAGTTTAAATCAATTAAACTAACCAATAATCATATTATCTCATTTAAACCATTTAAATTTTTTTTATTGCACTTTCAGCTCAATTGGCAAATTAAAATTTTTATCTCGCTTTTCACATGACCAAATTGTAAATTTTAAAATTTAAAATTCAACAAAACAATAAAAATTAATAAATCAATAGGTTTTTTTTGTTTGTTGTTTTTTACCAAAAATATTCACCTTTTTGCATCAAAAATCTTATTTCTTAAAAAATAATTAATGAATTGAAATCAATAGAAATGAGATGAATTATAAACAAGATAGACGAATACAAGCACTTTTTATGGATAAATGAGTACAAATATTTATATAAAAATTAGACACATCACTAGGATCAAGGAGTAAGGAGCTAGGAGAAGGAGTCCAAACAAGGATAAAGAGAATGAGAGAAAATCATTAAAAGCTTCAATTGTGGGTGTCTTTCTAACTCTATACATGTTGAATTTTTTATGAATGATGAATGATTAATATTACTGATTTGGGTTTCTAGATGATATGAATGAATATTTTTGTATGTTTATAGTTCAATACTTGTGGTAAGAATTCTAATTGTTAGATAAAGGTTGAATCTTGTGAAGAATTAACATGGGTTGATTAGATAGTTCATAATTATGTGCAATGTTGGAATTTAGGCTTGAAATTTCTATGGTAGCATATTAACTATGTGCCTATGAACTCCACCAAATTTTGTGAATTTTGGATGTGGTTTGATATTTTAATACATTCTATCTTTTTGCTGGTTTGGGAAAAAGTTTCTGCTATGTTGAATTTTAGCATGCTTGACTTGCAGAAATCATATCTCCTTGGTTATTATGAATTAGAGCTGAAAATTTTCCTATAGCTTCTCAAGTATGTCTATCATAACTCTACCAATTTTCGTAATTTTTGGATATAGTTTGCTATCTTAATAAAATTCAATCTTGCTGCTGGTTTGGGGATAAAATTTCTGCTCTATGAGTTTGACTTGCTGGACTTATAAAAATCATAACTTTGTGTCCTTTTGGAATTTGAACTTGAAAATTTTATATTAGTATACTAAATCATTATGGAACATTCCTACTAAGTTTCATAATTTTGGAATAATAATTGTTATCTCTTTAAAATGCAAATTACCGCTGTGGTTGAGAAGCAGTGCAGTTGCTGTTGTGTAAATTGCATCATGTTCAAATTGTTATAATTTTCTGTATACTTGGAGTTTTGAGATAATTTTTGGATATGTACTACCTCTATGCATATAGATTATGCATACCAAATTTTTTGAGATTTTGAGAAAGTGGTTATTTTTAACTGAGTTTTAATCATACACTGGTAGATAGTTTCTGCATATCCTGAGAATGTGTAAACGTTTCAGTATAATGTCATTTTCATCACTCAAATGACTTATTTAGAGAAAGTTTCCAACTGAGAAGTTAAATTATACTTGATGATCTTTCTAAAGAATCCAAGAACATGAAATTTAACTGTGTATATTATTTATGATTATTTTTCCAAGCTGCACCGGATGCAGGTTGTATAGTTAAGTTCACTGTTTTGGTTGAATGTGTGTTTTCATCTTACTTGGGCTTTAGAATAATACTTAGAATGTTTTTTGTCTGACTTTTGAGTCGGGTTTGATATTGTTAGAGTTGTGCTTGTATATATCTATTGCATTTTAATATTAGATTAACTCTTGCCTTATCTTTGCATTGGTGCACATGATTGTTATTTAATTTTTCTAGCTTGTTAAGAGTTAGATAGTTGTTAATTAGCTTGTGAAACATGAATTGAACGTATTTGAATCGGACTTGTGAATGTCCACTATTTGATAGGTGTTTGGCTATGTTTATTAGCTTGTTGATGGTCTAGGGTAATGGTTATCACCTGAAGACTGTCAACCCATTTGATCCTTAATGATTAGTAACTTTTGTAACACCCCAAATTCCAAGCACATGTAATTCGTAGCAAAAACAAGACCTTTTACTTTAACTTCGTACAAATTTACAAGGAATTTAAAATATTTTCATTTACAATATTGTTCTTTACAATAACACAGCAGAAATGAATAAGTATAATACGACGTATGATAATGAAAGCTTTTCAATCTTTTGACATCTCTCACAGCGACTTTAAGTCTATACCAACCTACAACTAGGAAACTGTGGGCACGTCAGTTTCATACAACCGACGCAGTGCTATAATACAGCGATTCTTCTACTTTAGTAAACACAAACTTGAATGCGAAACAAAAATATGGGAAGTGACTATCCTAAACATGTCAGTGTATGATATGAACTTAATGCCTAATGCAGACATTTATAATTACGATGACACTAATGAACACTTGTTCGGATTCTATACATCCCATACTACATAGGTCCGAGGGCAAGCCCTTAACGTACTCCTCATTATAGGGTTCAATCCTTCAGTATGAAATCCTACTATGGTGACAAAACAAGATTTAGACATTCCACGAGTATAGGTTCCAGTCCGGAGTACATCCGCCCGACCATACAGAATCCTCACGCGCAAACATCCCGTAAGCGTCGCTCTAGCTCAGAACACTGGAGACTCGTCTCCCTTCCGCCCGACTATTCATAATCCCGGAGTACATCCGTCCGATTACTCAGAGTCCTGGAAGTAATTGAGACTCATCTAGCATAAAACTCGCAGTCCCGGAATACATCCGCCCGACTGTAACCATAGTCTCGGAATACATCTGCCCGACCATGTTGAGCCCAGTCCCGGAATACATTCGCCCGACTATAACCATAGTCCCAGAATACATCCGCCCGACCATGTTGAGCCCAGCCCCGGAATACATCCGCCCGACTGTAACTATAGTCCTGGAATATATCCGCCCGACTATATAGAGCCGTCTCACTCACATTTGCTCAAGCTTCATCATATCTCCTTTTCTAGTGCATGTCCTTAAGTTTAAACATAAAAATAATATCACCTAGAGCTAGTTTACCCTCCTACCGGACTTAAAATCAACACACGAGAACATTAGCCCATACTGGTAATTTCTCAAATTTTCACATATCTCAACTTGTCGGTATTCTGAGTCTCGCTCAGCCTCTTGCAATCAACCATCAACATAGCGATCATCTAGGTTACATCTAACCTAATCATAACCATCGTATTCATTATTCATCATTCCTTCTTAATCCATTCTCTTTATGTTTATCATCTCAATGTAACTAAATACTTATTATAACAACATTCAATAACACTTGATGAGTTAAAATCTTTATAAACATCACATGTTTAATATTCCAACTTTATTATTTAATTACCTCTTAATTCCTCATAAGGTACATCTTACTAACATTCCAATTTTAAATTCAATTTTATACATTGTAAAAGTTTTAGGACAACTAGATAAAAGACAACAACCTAATGATATTGAAAAAATCATATAAATTCCAATACTACTCCAAAAATAGATTTACTAGTTTTATATGAATCATAAATGAGTCTACTACAACTATGTAGTTAAGATCATCTACTTTCATCCCCAATTACTTCATCTTATATTCATTTGCAAAACAGTAGGTTCACAATCCGAAAACTGCAGGTCATGCTACTTGCAAAAATCATAGAAAATTCTACACTTCATGAAACTTTGTGTTCTTGAGATCAAATTAAAGGTATACAAGTCTACTATAACTTTGTAGTTACAAGTTTTCCCAAAATATTGTTACTATAACCCTGAATTCTTTGAAATCTATAGTAGGGTCTAAATGTTATACAGACTGCTACTGTTCAATCTTGTAAAATTCAGTATAAATTCTATTCTTCATGAAAAATTGATTTCTTAGACTCTGAAGAAAGGTTAATGTGTCTACGTCAAGTTCTTAGTTTTTTACTTTTCTCAAAATACTTCATCTAGAATGCTGAAATGATCAAAATCTGAAATGTGTATAAATTTCCAGCAACTAGCCAACTGCCAACCACTCGTAAGTTTGGATTATATTAAAATAGTAAACGAAATTCAAATATTATGAAACTTTAAGAAGATGTTTCTGGCATATACAAGATGCTCCTATAAATATTTTAACTCTAGATTTCATTTAGTTTAATAGATATGATTTTTTTGAAGTACAACTATAACTTAAAACAGAAACTTAAAAATTTCTCCAATCAATCATATTGTAATTTCACACATTCAATCAACAACAAATAATCTAAACATGAATGTTCAATCTATATAAGTTATCATGCATCTAACAATTCACACATGTCAAGCATTCTACTAATAAAACTAGATTAGAAAGTTGAAGAATCACCCACCTCAAATGTAGACTTTGCTAGTAGTAAAACCTCACAAAATGCCCCAAGCTCCCAAGCACAAAAATCCCGGCCTAGCTCTCCAAGCCGCAAGCCTTCTTCTCTCTTTCTCTCTTAATTTTGTTTAGAGTTTGTGTGTTTGTTCATGACAAAGGTAGGGACTATTTATAGGATAATTGTATAGTCAAAATAGCTTCCCACTGCCCAAAATAACTCCACACTTCCCACTAACTCACACCACTCCCCCTCATTCTCAACCATGATGAGAAACATGTGCACGTGTACCCCATGTGCACACTCGTTCATACAACTTATATTATAAATTTTTGTTAAGTTAGATGTATGTGTGTGTTACACATGGCAAGTGTACCAAACTAACTATATTTTAAATGTACACTTTAGTGCACAAAATCAATCACGGGCTTTAAATTCATTTTAGTGGGCTACAAAATGGATTTAGGCCTAATGGATTTTAAATAATACAAGTGTGACAAATAAAATGAGAAAAGTGTGCATGACTCTTAGAAAATTTTAGGGACTAAAATGCATTAAGTTTTACGTGCAATGCACACATAAAAATAAATATTCAAATACGAAATAGATTTGAGTAACGGAAAAATATTTATAAATAATCAGAATATAACATACAAAAAATATTTATTTGGATAATGTTACGAATATTTCGCGTAACAGTGAAATTTATGTAATTGACACGTGTATTGAAAGTACGTGCAATGTACGTAAAAACGTAAAGATTAAAATAAATGTTTGAGTTGGCTCAAAAATAGGATAAAAATAAATTTTGAGACAACAAAAAATGTATAAATAATTGAAATGCAGAAATACGTTACGAATATTACTCGTAACAGTACGAAATATACGTGCGTAACACACGTAGAGCAAAATTATCATAACTCAATTTTGCGCGGTATTACAAATTTCTTACCTCGAGTGCTATGGATGAAGATGGTCTTCGTGCACCGGTGGATCGTTACCCATTGAGGGAATGTTCGCGGAACGGAAATGGGGTCGAGAACCAAGCAAGAGGGTGGCTGGCGATTGATGGAGGTCGAATTGCCAATGTCACTAGGTCAAGTTTGGGCCGAGTTGGGCCAACTCATGAGCCTGGTTTGGGGGCCATGTTGGACTCCCTAGAGCTTTGTGATTTTGGTTAAGACTGGGTTTTACAAGTAAGTAATCGGCTGGTAGTCTATAATCTCTGCTCATTTAAGATCTATAGTTGCTTAACCAGGGCTAGCAGTAGTATCCTAAGACCAGTGTATGTCATTGACTCATAGGATAGGCACTAGTCGGGTGGTTGTACTCGCCTGTCAAGGGGACATGTGCGGACACCGTCTCTCCTAGTAAGGGGGATAGGCAGCATAGTCCCGTCTGTTAATTTCTGGGGTCTAGTGATGAGAACGGGAAGTGCGTAATATAAATTCTCCTTTCGGATGTTTAGGATGGACACTAAGACTCCATCAGGTTCTATGTTGTTTAATACGGTCAGGGAGCTAGAGTAAGACTCAAAATTGCGACTAAGACTAGAGGCGTCCTGGTGAACTTGTGGCCTACCTTTATTTTCGTAGCAACTTTTGAGTGAGGTCCGACGCAATAAGCGGCAACCGGGCATAGTGGAAAACAGGGACACCACTACTGACTGCAATGACGGAATTAGACCGACCAACTGCAACCTCATCAGTTACTAGATGAATGTCAGGAACGAAAAAGAGTACAAAAGTAGGATGCATGGTGAGGGATCGAACCCTACAATCTGGAGAAAGCGAACTCCTTGGGAAGTATGTAGTATGTGATGCAAACGTTTTCATTGAATTTGTGTTTAGGAAGTAAGTAGTATGGGATGCATACAGTTCCAAATGAATTGCATTAGAGTAAGTGCATCATGTGCATTTATGAATTGTGCATTAGACTCTAGGGCAAGGCATACTCTGACACTTGTCGATTTATCTGCACGTTTTCGTTTGCATCTAATATTGATTGTTAAGTTTGGGAAGTTGCTGGTTTTATCAACATTGCGTCAGTTGCATTCTACTGACGTGTCTACATTTTGTTTAGTTGCAAGACATCTGGATCGCGTAAGCAGGAGACTCAAGCTGCGTGGAGCGTCAAGTGGAGATTGCAAGATTTGTACAACAATTTATTTGATGTAATTTATGTGAATTCAGAATGTAATTCATGATGTAAGATTGTATTGTACAATGTAAATTTCTGGGATGAAATAGAAGTTTTTAATTTCCTATATTTCTATGTTGTGAGACTATTTGAAGTAAGATTCTGGCTTGTTCTCGAGTTCCCAGTATTGGGAGTTCGGGGCACTACAAAGTGGTATCAGAGCCGAATTCAAATTGTAATCTAACGCGGTAGGAAATTAGACTTGGATGCCCAGTTAGAGTAGGGTGTATCGGATAGTAGGAGGGTCATAAATTATATTGTTGCACCTTCAACACATGTTTATGATTCCTCCATATCTGGAATTAACCCTGCAAATGTTTTTCTTTTTTTGCTGGATGGCATTTGAGGATATCCTTGTCGAAGATGTTTTGGTAAAGGAAAGTGAGCCAATATGTACGGAGGAACCGATGACCGTGGACGAGGAATCGAAGCCACCACAGGCCAAGCGAGGGGCGAACTCACCTCCACCACCACTAGAACTAACTGTGGAGCAGAGAGCGGCGGCCAGCCTACGTCTGGAAGTTAGGAAGCTAAAGAAGTACAAGGCAAGGGCAGTTTGCCAAATTAGTTAGCTAGCAAGCACTTGCACAGCATAAGTAGCATGCCTAGAGGTAGAACAAGAACAACTTCAATTTCATATGATATGCATACACGAGCGTCGGGGGCAACTCCAAAAGACTACCAAGCCAAAAGCGACTACAAGGGCCACCGGACCATAGGAATGATGCTATTGTGGAGAGCAATGACATTTCAAAAGCAAATGCCCAAGGAAAGTCGTCAAGCCAGTGAAATTTTTTAAGTGCGGAGAGCAAGGTCATTACTAGAATCAGTGCCCAAAGAGGAACGCTCAGGGTATCACTTGCTTCAACTGCGGGAAGACTAGGCATATCAAGCCGAATTGCCCACAACGATAGAATAACGATAATGGACAAGTTCAGAAGGTCAACAACGAAGGAGGCCGCTGAACTGCAAGAATGATGCCACATGGATTAATATGATGTTAGTTCTGTTAGTAGTGATAAGGTGTTAGTATTGTGTGTCCCTTTAATGGGATGTGTTTTGCAATGTTATGTTTTGGTGGTGAGCGGAAGGATGTAATCTTCCGTATATATTTGGATAATGAATATGTGATTAAGTATGATGTTATATTTTGAAATCAGTACGTTACATTGTTTTTTTCCTGATGTTAAATTATGTCAAAATATCATATGTTTACCATCCCATGGACATAGCACAATCGGACGTATATGGAGGCAAACACTCAACACAAAAGTTGAGGAAGGGAGCAGCAGAGCCAGCGGTGGAGACTCTAATGTCGGGACGAGATTTTGCCAAGATATACCAGATGAAGGGAGCACTCACAAAATTCAACAGGAACCAGATGCCACAAGCCAAAGTCACAGGAAGAAATCCAGGAAATGGTGTACCAGATCTTATCCTGATAAGGTCAAGTCGTTCAAAGGCCAAGAAGACTGAAGAGATACTATTGGAGAGATTCATTAGGCCTAGTGCTTTGCCTTAAGAAGCACTATTTTTGCTTGTAGGGAATGAAGAATGGACTAATGGGAATCCGCATCAAAGCAACTTGAGTGAACCAGGGTGTGGCTCGAGGCGGGTATCCATCAATGACTTGTTCGATCAACTTCAAAGAGGAGCCGTATGAGATGAAAATCTCACGTACGGTTCTGGAACGGAGATTTTTTTGAATAAAATGAATGACCGTAACAGATGTCAGCTCAATCTCTACGGCCAACCTACATTCAGGCAAACACCAGGTCCGCATCAAGAAGGAAGTAGTACCGAAGATGGTGGAGGATCACGCCAAGCATTAGCAGGAGCACCAAGTCTGCAGCGGCATTTCTTGGCTTTGTCATTTTTCTAAGGAGGGAGTGGCCACCGACCCAAAGAAGATGTGTCGTGATGTGAAGCAGCATTGCTGGCAAGCACGTACAAGAATGACATTGCTGACCTTGTGGTTAAGTATTGCAGGTATCAGAAGTTCAAGACCAGAGACCGGAGGATCGCATCGGCCGTCATCTACTTAGGATGAAAGAGAAAGATTATCCTTTATCAACAAGAATTTCACCGCAAGGCTGCTTCGAAGTCCAAGGTGTGACAACTTGATTGAGTGAAAGTGAACCAACTGGCGCACTCTCTGACGACAAGTTATCAGTCATTGAGCTAGCCAAGGGATATATCAAAGGCTTTTGAAGATTCATGGAGTGCCCATATCATCAGCCTTCAACAGAAAGCCAGGGTCTACTTCGCATCTCTGGGAAGACCTACGAGCAAGCAGGGAAATGTAAACCGACTACAACACAACTTTCTCCATGGGCGGGTTGGCAGACAAAAGGAGACACGACGAGCACTGGGAGCGTGTTGGGCTGGCATCGAGCAATAAGAGCACCTGTTCGACAAGAGTCCCTCAGAAATCTGGAGATGGTTGAGGAATACACTTCCTGAACCGTTGTGTATTCTTTTACCCCCACTAAGAATCGTTCTGGGGGTAGAACAATTCTAAGGGGGGAGAAATGTAAGATCCCACAAAATAGTATTTAACTATTTTGTATATTAATCCGTGCACAATTTAGAGTCGCACGAATTAATGGATTCTTCTCATTTTTTTAATTGAGTAAATATTGAGACATATTATTTAATATGTTTTTAACTTGACAATAGTAAAATTGTTGAATCGGAGTTGGAATAATTTCTCAATTAAATTGTACGATTGTCTCAACTATATTTGAGACGGAACGTATAGTGTTTCTATAATAATAAACTATTTTTGTGCATACAAATATTTCTCTTTTGAGTATGTGTATGCATTTATTTTGTATGTATGTATGGATACATGTATATGTATATATAAATAAGTATGTGAGTAGGTGTATAATTATTCATACAAATAAAACCTTAAACTACTAATCCAAACCCTAAACCACCAATTAAAACTATAGGCTTGTTTTGGGGTATGGTCACCCCCACCCTCATCTCACCCCCCTCTCACCCCATGGCCGGCCTCCACCGTCCCCCTATCTATTTAAACACCATGGATCATCAAGCTCATTTTTCTTCTCATTTTTCAAACCCTAAAAACCTTCTTTTACTTCAAAATCCTACTTTTTTTCTCATTTCCTAGCATTTCTTCAGCTTCAGTTTCTTCTCATGAAGCTAGGCTTGGAATTGGAAAGCAAGCATACAAGGAGAAAGAGGCTAGGAGCAAGGAGCAAGGAGGAGGAGTCCAAATAAGGAGAAAGAGAATGAGAGAAAATCAACAAAAGCTTCAAATATGGGTGTCTTTCTAACTCTAAGCATGTTAAATTTTTTAAGAATGATGAATGATTAATATTGCTGATTAGGGTTTCCAAATGATATGAAAGAAGATTTTTGTATTTTTATAGTTCAATACTTGTGCTAAGAATGGTAATTGTTAGATAAAGGTTGAATCTTATGAAGAATTAACATGGGTTGATTAGATAATTCATAACTTCGTGCTATGTTGGAATTTGTGCTTGAATTTTCTATGGTATAATCTTTACTGTGTGCCTATGAACTCCACCAAATTTTGTAAATTTTGGATGTGGTTTGATATTTTAATAAATTCTATCTTTTTGCTGGTTTGGGAAAAAGTTTCTGCTATGTTGAATTTTAGCATGCTTGACTTGCAAAAATCATATCTCCTTGGTTATTATGAATTTAGATCTGAAAGTTTTACTATAGCTTCTCATGTATGTCTATCATAACTCTACCAATTTTCGTAATTTTTGGATATGATTTTCTATTTTAATAAAATTCAATCTTGTTATTGGTTCGGGGATAAAATTCTGCTCTGTAAGTTTAACTTGCTTGACTTATCAAAATCATAACTTTGTGTCCTTTTGGAATTTGGACTTGAATATTTTTTAGTAGTATAATAAGTCATTATGGAACATTCCTACCAAGTTTCATAATTTTTGAATAATAATGGTTGTCTCTTTAAAATGAAAATTGCTGATGTGGTTAAGAAGCAGTGCATTTGCTTTTGTGTAAATTGCATCCTATTCAAATTGTTATAACTTTCTGTATACTCGGAGTTTTAAGATATTTTTTGGATATGTACTACGCCTATGCATATAGATTATGCGCACCAAATTTTATGAGATTTTGAGAACGTGGTTATTTTTAACTGAGTTTTAAGCATACACTGGTGGATAGTTTCTGCATATCCTGAGAATGTGTATAAATTTCAGTATGAGGTCATTTTCATCACTCAAATGACTTATTTTGAGAAATTTTCCAATTGAGAAGTTAAAGTAGACCTGATTATCTTTCTAAAGAATCCAAAAACATGAAATTTAATTATGTATATTATTTATGATAATTTTCCCAAGTTGCACCAAATGCAGGTTGTATAGTTAAGCTAACTGTTTTGGTTGAATGTGTGTTTTCATCTTACTAGGGCTTTAGAATAAGACTTAGAATGTTGTTTGTTTGACTTTTGAGTCGGTTTTGATATTGTTAGAGTTGTTCTTGTATATATCTATTGCATTTTAAGATTAGATTAACTCTTGCCTTATCTTTGCATTGGTGCACTTGATTGTTACTCAATTTTTCTAGCTTACTAAGAATTAGATAGTTGTCAATTTATTTGTGAATCATGAATTGAACGTGTCTGAATCGGACTTATGAATGTCCACTATTTTATAGGTGTTTGACTATGTGTATTAGCTTGTTGATGGTCCAGGGTAATGGTTATCACCTTAAGACTATCAACCCATTTGACCCTTAATGATTAGTAACTTTCTTACCTCGAGTGCAATGGATGAAGACGGTCTTCGTGCATCGGAGAATTGTTATCCATGGAGGGAATGATCTCGGAACGGAGACGAGGTTGAGATCCAATCAAGTGGGTGGTTTGTGATCGACGGAGGTCGAATCGCCAATGTCACTAGGTCAAGTTTATGCCGAGTTGGGCCTACTCTTGAGCCTGGTCTGGGGGCCATGTTGGTTTTCCTAGGGCTTTGTGATTTTGGTTAAGACTGGGTTTTACTAGCAAGTAGTCGACTGGTAGTCTATAATCTCTACTGAATTAAGATTTGTAGTTGGTTAACCAGGGCTATTAGTAGTATCCTAAGACCAGTGTATGTTATTGACTGGTAGGATAGGCTCTAGTCGGGTGATTGTACTTGCCTGTCAAGGGAACACGTATGGCGCCATCTCGCCTGGTAAGGGGGACAGGCAGCATAGTCTCGTCTGTTAATTTCTGGGTTCTAGTGATAAGAACGAAAAGTGCGTAATATAAATTCTCCTGTCGGAAGTTTAGGGATAGACCCTAAGACTCCATCAAGTTCTATGTTGTTTAATACGGGCAGTGAGCTAGAGTAAGATTCGAGGCATCCTGGTAAGCTTGCGGACTACCTTTATGTTCGTAGCAACTTTTGAGTGAGGTCCGGTGCAATGAGTGAAAACTGGGCTTAGTGAAAAATAGGAACACCATTACTGACTGCATTGGCAGAATTAGACTGACCAACTGCAACCTCATCAGTCACTAGATGAAAGTCAAGAACGGGAAAGAGTACAAGAGTAGGATGCATGACGAGGGATCGAACCCTACAATTAGGAGGAAGCAAACTCCTTGGGAAGTATGTAGTATGGGATGCATATATTTCCATTAAAGTTGTGTTTAGGAAGTACGTAGTATGAGATGCATACGTTTCCAAATGATTTGCATTAGAGTAAGTGCATCTTGTGCATTTTTGAATTTTGCATTAGACACTAGGGCATGTCATACTTTGACACTTGTTGATTTATGTGCACATTTTCGTTTGCATCTAATATTGATTGTTGAGTTTGGGAAGTCACTGGTTTTATCAGCATTGTGTCAGTTGCATTCAACTGACGTGCCCACAGTCTGTATAGTTGCATGATATCTAGATCGCGGAAGGAGGAGACTCGAGCAGCGTGGTGCGTCAAGTGGAGATTGCAAGATTTGTACACCAATTTGTTTGATGTAATTTATGTGAATTCAGGATGTAAGATTGTATTGTACAATGTAGTTGTAGTGCCCCGAATTTCCAATATAATATCTCAGAAATACGTGGCACAATTTCAGAATCAACTTCAATGTAATCATAAACATAGCAACTAAATATAGGGAAATTTAAAACTTTTTATTACATCAATTGTTTACAAAGCACAGCGGAAAATAAAACACATTGAATTACATTTTCTTTCTTTTACAACACATTCTTTTACAATTTGTCTAAACCATATTATCATTCTACCACATGCATCCATATCCCAAGATATAGGCACCTACCTGTAAAACATGAGGCTAGAGATAACCCTAACTCCAAAACTACAGGGGTCAGCCATAACGGTGTGAGTGACATCATAAGAAAAGCAACATAAATAAAGCATAAAGAATAAAGTCATAAACATCATGTTTCAACAGTATGAATAAATGAAAAGAATATGAAATAACAATAAATAAACATGAAAACATCAAGTGAAACTAGACTAAGTGTCAAATGTAGAAAAACAAGAAACAATATGCATAAAACCATGTCATGAAAACACCAATGCTATATGCTGACTCTCTAATGCATACTTGTCGGATTCTATGCATCCCACTCTACATAGGTCCAGTGCAAGCCCTTATCGTTCTCCTCTTGATAGGGTTTAATTTCTCGATATGCAACTAATCCTACTACGATGAATACTACGAGAATTAGACATTTTGCAAGTATCGGTTCTTGTCCTTGTAATACTGGAGGCCAATCCCACTCCGCATATCATTCTGTGGCCTTTACGTCCATCGTCCCTGGAAAAGTGGAGATTGCCTCACTCCGCAGGTCATCCTAGAACCCTCATTGCACAAACATCCCATGAGCGTCGCTCTCGTCCTTGGAATACTGGAGATCAATCCCACTCCGCGGATCACTCTGTGGCCCATACGTCCATCATCCCGGAAAACTGGAGAATATCTCACTCCTTGGATCATCCTGGAGTCCATAACTCACGTTTGCTCTCATTTCATCATATCACCATCTAGTGCCTGTCCTTATCTTGTTAAGTTAATTACTTATTTAATAGATTGCGAATCTCATAGAGTTGGTGTATCCTACCGGGCTTAACTCAACCGAACAACAACCAAAATCTCAACCGCCGGTAGTTAGGCCCCCACTCAATCTCTAAAGACTCATAACTCAACCATCAATACCAAAAAATTTAATAAAACTCATAAATCTATCATCAAAACGTTTATATGAAGAAAACTTCTTAAATCCAACAAAATCCTAAACCATATAATGTACTCGTAAAATTCCAGAATTCAAATAAAATATTAAATCCTTTAAATAACAGAAAATCATATTTTGAAGTCGTAGAATATCACAAAACATCAATTACTTCAAAGAAAACATATATATTTTACTATATGAAGTTATAGAAATACAGGTTTGAATTCTATTATAAACAAAATACAACTCTTCGTAAAATACTGTAATCTGTAGCGAAACATCATCTAAAATAGTAGATTAATAATCCATAATATCGAAGAAATAATCGTTTAAAGAAACATCAGAAACCTCAAGAAATCCATCAGCCAGCAATGACAGTCGACTGTCGCAAATGGTCGGTCGACTGTCCTGCGAAAATTCGAAAACTCAAGAAAACCCATCAGCAGTGACAGTGACAGTTGAATGTTGAGAATGGCCGGTCCACTGTCCTGCAAAAATTCGAAACTCAAGAAAACCCTCAGCCAAGATAGTGACAGACGACCATTGAAAATAGCCAGTCGGCTGTCCTGCGAAAATTTGAAATACGATAACTGACAGTCGACTGTCGACCTCAGTTCGGTCGAGTGACAGTCGACTGTCGACCTCAGTTCGGTCGACTGTCGACTATAACAGGTTGCAGTTTAGAAAATTTCGTGCATGTTTTAAACTGATACGTCGATAAATCTTTGTAAAACCAAAATTTAACTTCCTGAGATGATCAAATATAACTTGTATGACATATAAGAGTTTATAAAACACGTCAAAATATATCAAGATCTTTAAAAGAGTAAATCTTTCACAAAATTGTTCAAAAAGCAGTAAAAGTGTATATGTGTGTATATAGATCAGTTAAAGCTTTGAAATCTCATCAATTAAAAGTAGTATAATCTTCAAATCAACTTCAGAATCAAAACAAATCAATCTAAATCAAAAACTTCATAAAAAGTCACAAAAACAAGTTTCGGCCATTCTCTATCAGACCCAAAACAAATGCTCAACCCCCAACTTCAAAACTTGATTATTTTGTTCCAAAACCCCTCTTGAACATTGTTAAACACGCACACAACCCTTTTCACTGGTTAGCCATGAATAAAAGCAATTATAACAACCATACATCAAGTTTTACTTCATCAAAAGCCTCAAACAGATCACATGTATGGTATACACAGTTTAGGCCTAATATTTATTTATTCTTTAAGCAGTAACTATTGTACAATTCATAATAATTATTCAAAATAGCAAGATTATGAAGGAAAACAACCTTACTCATGATTTCTATTAAGTTCTTTAATAATCTCAAAACATCTAGGTGTAGTTTACTCATCATTAGTATAGTTTCAAGTAAAGATTCAATTTTTAACTCATCTACTCATCCATAGTTCATTATATCAACATACAATCCCTAACATGCTTTCTAATAGTCAAATCATCACATACGATATGCTTAGAACAATAAGAAAACAAACATATATCACTCACCTCATTGAAGAAGTCAAACGAAGATAATAAAGAAATAAGAAAATCCCTTATTGCACAAGAAAATCAAGATCCTCGCATTGAAACTCCAAGAAAATAATAATAAAGAAATCTTTTGTGTTGTGCAGCAAAGAGATGGCTGCACCCCACCTTTTATAGGTCGGAAATCCAATTAATTAGGGTTTTGAATAGATTTGTAAAATACCTCTTTTAAATATATCTTTACATATATAGATCCTTATACTTGGAAATTAAATAAAACCAACTTAATTGAGATTTAAAAGCAAGAATAATCCCTTTATTGTCAGCCAGGACTGTTTTGAAAACCCAGAAAAATGAAATTGCACTTTTGCCCCTCTAAGTGGCAATTTTGCAAAAAACCCTTCTTTATCAAAACTTGCAAAATATACCAAATTTATTAAAACAAAAAGTAAAATCTTTACCTCTGAGTTGACTAAGCATCATGCCAAGCCCAAAAATCTGAAAATATGGAGTTTTCACTCCAAGTGGTAATTTTGCACAAAGTCCATATTTTTGTAATATTTTCAAATATGTCATAAAATATTCGTAAAAATAAATAAAATTCAGAAATAATATCTACTAATAAATAGTTTATTTTCCAATTAAAATTTCTGACTTTAATTTCCAAGAAAACATTTGCACAAGATCCACTTAAATTCCATATTTAAAAAAACACCATATTTGTTTAAATCTTTACTAAATCAATTCTAAATAAAATTTAAATAGATTTTATTTTCAATGGTGACCATGGAAAGCCCAAAAATCAGTAAAAATGAATTTTCATTATTTATTTGAGATCCAAATGACTTTTTACATAAAAGCCCCTCTCTTTCGAAGTATTTATAAAAATAGTTTCTTTACTAAGAAAAATCACAAAATTTAGGATATACTTAATTATAAATAGGAGAATGTATCCAGAAATATAAAATTGGAGATTTGCACCAAAAAAAATATTTGCAAGTGTTTTGCACGTGTAAAATTGAGAAATTCATAAAAAAGTCAAATAAATCTGAAAATTCAAATATCATAAATAAATGAGGAAAATCAATCATTAACCATAAAATTTTAAAAATTCAAAATTTTCTAACTCTCTGCACGTGTGTTGCACGTACAAAATTACAATTTCAAGAAAATAGTCAAAGTAGTCAACTTTACCAATATAATATTATTTAATAATGCAAAATAAATTATTTTATTTTGCAGGGTGTTACATTAGTTTTCTGGGATGAAATAATTTTTTTTTAATTTCCTGTATTTCTATTTTGTGAGACTATTTAAAGTAAGATTCTGGATTGTGTCTGAGTTCCCGGTATTGGAAATTCGGGGTGCTACATTTCTCCACTCTCAGACAGGCTGGTGATCAATCAGCTCTGTTGTAGCTCTGCCAAAAATAGCGGTCTTTCTCTACACCCAGACCCTACCAATGGGTATAAGATAGATCGACGTAGAGAATCGGACTAGAACTCTTGAGTTAACATTAATCTCTAGCCTTGTTAATCTAAATGGTTGGACTCTTGTAATAATGATGTTTTAACCAGTAGGTTAATATTGTGATATATGGCTACGTGATTTTAGAGGCTAGGTGGGACCCAAATCGCCGGCAGTGTTGATGAGTAGTGCCTTCCGAGAAAGTGAAAATGGACTAATTGGCAAGATTTATATTTTTTGAAGTAAGTCCAGTTGGGTACACTAGCTCTAGGCTATGTTGTTACTCAGCAAAGAGTTTCAGAGTCAAACGCTTGCTCCCAATTTGTATTAATAATATTGAACATCCCCATTTGTATTGATAACATAGAACATAGACGGTCAGTTAAGGGTCTATCCCCTAGCTTTTGATAAGAGTTTACGGCACATACGTACGCCTCCCCGTTCTTACACTTGATCCCAGAAATTAACAGGCGATACAACGCTGCACGTGTCCCCCTAAGAGATAATATGAGATGCACGTGTCCTCTTGACAGGTGAGTACAACACCTAACTAGTATCTGTCCTTACAAATAATAACAACATAGCCTAGAGCTAGTGTACCCAACTGGTCTTACTTCAAAAAATATAAATCTTGCCAATTAGTCCATTTTCACTTTCTCGGAAGGCACTACTCATCAACACTGCCGGCGATTTGGGTCCCACCTAGCCTCTAAAACCATGTAGCCATATATCACAATATTAACCTACTGGTTAAAACCTCACTATTACAAGAGTCCAACCATTTAGATTAACAAGGCTAAAGATTAATGTTAACTCAACAGTTCTAGTCCGATTCTCTTATTATCTAGCTTTACCCAATTCTAATGGCTCTAGTCTTTCTATTATTACAATTCTAGCTTCTTATCAACTCACAAATTCAATTAACCCGTATTCTAGCCTTTTGTTATCCCACTAGTTTAGTCAGTAAGTGATTTACTAGGCGGATCTAGCTCTACACTATTAAATAATTGTTTATTACTAAGTGGTCTACCATTTAGTTATAAAATCAGCGAGCGGAATCAGCCAACAATGACAACCCAAAAACAACGATTAAATTGACTTTTTGAGCTCGTTTTGGTGATTAAATCAGCATTTAAGTGGCCCTACACTAGCAAAACACTATAGGACTTTAATCCATATGATAATTATGCAAAATAAATGATTTAAAGCCCTAAAACAGTGAATTACATATTCCAAACAGCAAGCATTATAAGGAAAAATTGCCGTTATGGGTTCTTTCCAGACCCGTTTGAAGGCTAATCGAGCCCAAACAAGCCCCAAACAATTACACATCATAGACAACAAACTAGAGTATGGAATGGGGGGGTATTTTCATCCCCTAAATAGCAAGAATAACCAACATGAACAACTATCTAACACAAGACTAAATTACATCTTAAACAGTGAACAAATATAATTTGTTTGGCACAAATGTGCTAGAATAATCACTTTTTTTCACATGCAAATTAAAATCCATTGATTTAAAAACTTATCATCATCTCATAACATGATTTTGAAGCTAAAAATTTAGATTTTTAAGATCATATGAGGTTCTAAAGTGGTGACAACTTGTATGTGTAAAAATAGTATCATAGACTAAACATTTTGATTTCATGAAGTATAAACATGCTTTAATCACCGAATATTAGATTAAATTACTCAAGAACCTTCCTAACACATTATTGCATTATTATTACTTATTAAACTCAAATTTAAGTTAAAATTTCTATATTATCAACATGCATGAACATATGCTCCAAAAAAAGAAAATTGTAGTCACACAATCACAATTACAAGCTAAAATTCATACATATCACACATGCAAATTTCTTTCAACTGAAAGCAAACTATTGTCAACCATTTGGCAATGTTATTATTAGCTAAACAAGTGATCTTGCATGACACTAATCCTTTTAACAAACAATTCCTACAATCAACAACTACAACATATTCTCTAACAATTTGTTCACCTAGTTTCTTTTAAATTATTAGGACTTTATGTAGGTGTTTGTTTATTTATCATGTCATCTCAATAGCTACATACAACATTCATGACACAAACTCATTCAAAAGAAAACATAAAAGGGGAAGAACACCCACCTTGAATGAAAGAAAGTAGTACAAATACGACTAGTCTCCAAGCTTGCACTCCTCCTAGCCTCCTTGTTCTTTTCCTCCTAGCTTTGCTTATCCTTTTCCTCCTTGTTCTTTCTCCAGATCAGTACCTAATGGATGAGAGTTTTTTTGGAAAGTTGTAGAATGGAGGGGGTAAAAAATGTGTTAGGGCCTCATGCCCTTGCTCCTTCTTATGCTAGGCCAGCCAAGACAAGGGGAAGATGGAGTGTGGGCTTGGTGTGGCTTAGTGTTTCCCACCCACTAAAGTGCCTAGGTCTCTTCATGACATGGGGCTACCCCAGGATCCCTATCCACCCAAAAATCAATTCAAATCATCGTCCCCCTAGCCCATAACCGGCCACACTTGTCTCCATTTAATTTTTTTTGCTTTGTTTGTGTAGTTGTAGTGTACACATGTAAGTGTATTCTAGTGTACACATGTGCACATGAATAAATGAGTCAATCCACTCCAATCTTAACCATCCAAGTAAATATGGTTAGATTAGGTTGAACCCAAACCAAAAATTCAATTGTGTTGGGTCACAACAAACACTACAATTTAGTTGTCCCATACAATATCAATTAAAATTAATATCAACACAAATAATTAATTAAGACAAATATTCATTAGTACATGCAACCATATTCATATATAAAATGTTTATTATACATAATAATTGTTACTTATTTTAAGGATATTATACATTCTATCTCAATTTAATTGAGAAAATATCCTAACTCTGGCTTAACAAATAGACCTTTGTTGGGTTCAAAACATATCAAATAATATGTCTCAGTACTTATTCAATTAAAATTGAGAAAGATCTATTAATACATGTGACTCTCAAATGTGCACGGATTAATATAGAAAATAGTTATATACTATTTTGGGAGTATTATACAGCATCGGGCGTGGGTTGTAGGAGTTGTAGGGGTTGTCTGGGGTTGCCCGGGATGATGGTGAGCATATGATGGTGCAACAATGGAGATGGTGGAGGGCAGGGGGCTGTGTTGGACAGAATGAGGAGGTCGGGGTGTTGGTGATCGGCAGTGGGTGAGACGGAGCTCGAAGGAGGTCGGGGTGTTGGTGATTGGTAGTGGGTGAGACGGCGCTCGAAGGAGGTCGAGTTGAATGGCTTGGTTGTTAGAATTTAGGGAGGGGATGAGGCAGCAACAGGTGCATAGGATTTTGGAGGAGCTGCGAGGAGGAGGTGAGCTCAGCTGCGGGGGTGATGGAGGAGTGGAGGAGAGGAAGAATTTGGGAGCTTCGGGTGTATGCAGCAATGGCAGTGGGGCAGCAATAAGGATAAGGAATGCGGGTTTCAGTGGAGGATGAAGGAGTTGCAGTAGAGGTGATGGTGAAGAGGCTCTCGGGGTGATGGGGCTGTGTGTGGTGGCAAGACAGCGCTTCGGGGTTGGGGTGTTGACCGACGGTGCTCGGGGTGTAAAAAATGGCAGCGGGGTGAAAGGAAAAGGAGGAAGGAGGGCAACGGGTTCCGGGGGTGGAGTTTGGCAGTTGAAGAAGGAGTAAGTGATTAGATTATGGTTAATTAATAGGTGATTATGGGGTTTAATTGAGGTAGTAACTAGGGATAATGGTGGTGGGTTGGATCATGTGTTGTAACAACAATTATTAAGAGGATTAGTAGGGGGTTAAATGTAGATCAATTATAGGAGAAGAAGAGGTAGTGTAGTTGGCTGTTTGGTTTGATATTTTATGTTTGGGTTTGGTCTCATTATAATCATAAAAATAAAGATATAGAATGGGTTAAGTTTGTATGCAGCTAGGCTTGGGTTGTAACCCCTGTTCCCGATTTTTTTGGATTTTCTTTTGTAATTTTTTTCTCTTCTCATTCCTGCGATCTATTTATTTTAATGATAAATCTTGTTGATTATAATCAACCAAATTGTATTCTTTCAATAAATATTATTTTCCTATGTTGAATCATAAGATTCTTGTGCACTCTATTTTATTTTTATGATCTTTGTGTTTTGGGTATTGTATTAACCCACTATTTGATTTAAATTTTTAGCCTAAACCCAAACCACATCTTAATCCCTTATATATATATATATATATATATATATATATATATATATATATATATATATATATATATATATATATATACAAATTAATATCATTAAACCCAAATCCATCTCCTAATCTATCCCCCACTATTCGCTCCTCTCTCTCCCCTCCATCCCGCTGTCGTTGTCCACCACAAGCCTCCAACTTCCACCACAATCCCGTGAACCCATCATCGTCGCTCACTTCCCCATCACCCACCTCGTCTCCACCAACACCCCATTGCTGCCTCATCGCCACCCCGCGACGCTTCTCTGACCGCCTTCTCGCTGCACCCCGCCAATTGCTACCATCACTGTGCGACCACCATGTGACTACCTGCACCTTTATTCCGCTCATTGCCTGCACCTCCTGCTCCTTCTTGTGACTGCAGCCACTACCGTCGAGCCCTGTCTTTGCTGAAACCCACTGCATTATCCCATAGTTGATGCACCCGAAGCCGCCGCCGTCATTACTTGTGTTGCCATTGTCCCTTGCTGTTGAGGTTGCTGTTCTCATTGCTATTTTGCTCGTTGTTACTGTCTCCGTTGCTGTCGGAACTCTTAATCCTGTTATTCTTTCATATTCGAAACCGTCGTCTAAAAGGCAAGTTTCCCTTGAACTAGTTTATTATTCTTGTTCAAGAATTCTTTTGATCTCCGCAAGTTGTTCCTATTTCATTATCGTATCTTATTTTGCTTGATACTATTCAAAGAAACTATTACGGATTCACCGAAGAAACCAAGTAGTAGTTTTCTTTTCGTGTCATTCCCTTGAGTCAAACCCAAGCCTTGCTGTACGTCGTCATATGCATACACTACACGAACACATAGATTAGAAACATGATTATATAGAAGAATGATGATTTGAATGCTTTTCGATTGGATATGCCGTCATCACTTGATTCGTAAATTTAATATTAGGGAAATAATGGTTTGTCTGGCTAATAGTAGAATTCCACCCCAATGATTGAGTATAATTTCCTGTTAATTATTTTCCATGAAGTTATATGCATGTGTATATCGTTTGTTGCCAATTAGTATTAATCAACTTAGCAACCTACTATTTATTCCATGTTGTGTTGAGATTTTGACCCGGTTTCTGTTATAATTAAGTAGAACTTTGTAAATGTCATTTGTATCCCTTTGCCAAAAGAAGACGAGCGAGGTGAGGAATTGACTGAATCTATTTTCCAGAACCTTTTATGGGTCTAACTTCCGATTTTTAGACTACAAGTTATCATATTTTTAGTACTGCTAGGTTCTTAATTCCAGATTGCTGACTATAGGCTCACAGACATGATTTATTATGTAGAATAAAATGTTAACAGTAGAATTAGAACTTGACATTAACTAGGTTGTTACTCGACATGGTTAGGAGCCACTTTCATATTTTTATAAAATTATTGGATGAATTTCCAGAACCGTTATATATATGAGAACATGACCCTAGGTTGCTGCCAGAACACTAGTTCAGTAAGGAACCAGATTTTTAACCTAGCTACAGATAATATTAATTAAAACTTATTAAATAGGAGTTGTATCCCTGTATGTCTAGAATCCAGATTATCTGACGGATTTGCAATCCAACATACAGATTGCAAGATATTCTGATTCTCGTGGTATAACGTCTGAATTCTATAATACAGTCTAAAAATACGATACCATGTTTAACTAATTGAAACAGTAGGTTAAATTAAGAATTAAAATCTGAGATTAATTGTATTGATACTAAACACTATGAAGAAATAAATTATGATTTTTACGAGATTTTTAATGAACTTACAATCTACTTTTATATATAAGAATTTGGCCCTAACATGCTTTCTGAACATGAAATTAGTAAAGAATGAGATCTTACACATAACTACTGTGATTATTATATATCGTGTGAATATGCATTGGAACGGAAGGGAGTCTCATTTCCAGAACCCCTGACCGAACCTGATTTACTTTCTTGTTGCAACGGAAAAGTTGATTTTTGTACAACAACGTTTTGCTGTCCAAAATGTGTGTTTTACTTTTTAGTATAAGCATGTTTGATTTTGCATCTAGGGAATAGAATTAATTATACCATGCATTACACAACCTTGACACTCCTTTTTGACATCTCTCTGACACTTCTATACCCATTGCATGTCCACATTTGAGTATAATAAAATAATAACAAGCCGAGGTATTAAGGGTCGACTGGGTAGTGAACAATTGGAGACTATACCCTGGGAAGGGTCCCTTATCGTTCGATTGATTATTATTAGGGATGGTGAATTATTGATTGATGATTATTGGTTGTTGATTATTGTGTCGAGTACACGATCTGTAGAGTTCACCACTATTGTCTAAACGATCACTTTTTGCATGCACCAAACTTGTGATATGGGACAGTATTACGTGCATTAGATAGGATAATAAAAGACTAATAAATCTATGATTGACACTTGTACTCTTATCATGATCACAGTTATCAACTTGATTATTGTTGTCTCGATTATTGTATCTTTGATTATAGTCCTTGACTGTATTATTGTAACGTCCCGATTTCCATACACTGGGAAACCGTGACATAAGTCAGAATCTTTTCCTTCAATTAGCCACAATACACAGAAAAACAGGAAAATTTAAAACTTTTATTCAACACAAATGTATTACAAGTCCGAATGTTATAAAACTGCAATACATTACATCAGTATTACAATAATGCCATACAAGCCCAAGTATTACAAACATTCAATAAAAATTACATCAGAGTACAATGAATAATATAACACTTGGTACTTTCACTTGGATGCTTCTCAACATAAATAAATTTACAACATATATTACAATTGAAATAAAATCAACAATTTGCTTCTCTTGCCTTGAGTCCTCCTGAATCCTATACCTGTAGCTTTGCAATCCAGTACGTATTGAAGTGGGGACGTCAGTATATATACTGACGCTTTAAGGCTGATGAATAGCAGCGATTCTCAGCTTTAAACAAATAGATTGATGAAAAGAGAAACATGTATATATAATTGATGTGTCAGTATATGCTATGACTTAGAATCTAATGCAGGATTAACTAATGCAGATAAGACACTGGAACAGTATGTAGCTCATACTACATACGTCCCATATCAAGCCGTTTCTACATATATATAGGGATTTGAACCCGCGTCATGAATTCTACTTTTGTACCCATCCTGTTCTTGACACAATACTACATGACTGATGAGGTTGTAGGTACGGTCTAGTTCCTCTACTGCAGTACAATAGTGGTGTCCCCGTTTTCCGCTATTGCCCGGCGAACCGGACCTCGCTCAAAAGCCAACACGAACCACAAGATACTAGCCAACCTTCTTCCGTGCCCTCAACTCGTCATGAGAAGGCATAGAACCTGACGGAATCGTAGGGTCTATTCCCTAGAAAAACCTTCCGTTCTTATCATGGCAGTTCAGGAATTAACAGCCGAGATACAGATCTCGTGATCCCAATTCATCATAAAAAAGCACCGCCCGTATCCCTTTAACAGGGGAATACATCCCAACAACACCACCTAGTGTCGGCCTATAGAAGAAGTCGGATTATAAGGTATCTCCCCTAACACCAACTCTTACCCTTCGGCAATTCATAGATAAAAATGGTTAAGCAACAATTACTAACCTAACAATGTCACTAACCCTAACCAATCAAATGGGGCCGTACGAGCTACAAGGTACTTTCAACCTAGAGCTCAACTTGCCATGAGATGGCACCAAAAGGTTCAAACAAGCGAGACATGTCACTATGCTTCCAACTCATCACGAAGAAGCACCGCACGTGTCCCTCTTCAAGATAGTGTAACAATTGTTGACACAATCTACCAAGACTCAACCTAGACTTCACAAGATCTCCTCGGATCCACTCATCGCCTATCTATTCAAGATAATTACTCCATACGAGCCCAATGAGCTATGCATGAACAAACAACTACATACGAGCCAAGTGAGTTACGTATAAGACGGACCAATATTTATTACATGACTTATGAGCACAAGGAATACTTGTTACTCATAATCAAGTGCATGATTCAAACTACAAACAATTCGCGATAGCTCTAGTTAACATGAACTAGAATTTCGTGTATAAGCTTACTAACAAAAGAATCTTCTAACAATCTAATATAAACATACTACAAATGAAAACCCGAAAGCGACATAAAAAACCTTCTAACACCCTAGAAGCAAACAGTGCTACGATCATCAGAATTCGACAAAATTAGACTTTTTAGAAAGGTGAGAACATCTACTACAACTCTCTAGTTGAACACTTTTTCAGATTCGGTAAGGAACTCAAAATCCGACCCGTTAAACCCCATTTCAAACAATAACAGTACAACCAAAAGCTAAAATTTTCCAAGCTCATAACTTTTGCTACACTTGTCGGAATTTAACGAAACTAGACAATTTGAAAAGGTGGGAACATCTACTACAACTTTCTAGTTGAACACTTTCTCAGATTCCGTAAGGAATTCCAAATTCCAGCCCCTCGAACATACGAACAAGTTAACCAAACTGCAGAATTTCAACAAAAAATTGAAACTTCTAAAGCTTGTAACTTTTACTCTACTTGTCGGAATTTAACCAAATTATACTTTCTGGAAAGGTGGGAACATATACTACAACTCTATAGTTGATGAATTTTTCAGATTCCTTATGGAATTCAATCCATCGTCCTTTGAACACACGCAAAAATTAACCAACAGCAGATTTCTTAACAAAAAGCTGAAACTTTGAATGCTTGTAACTTTTGCTCTACTTGTCTGAATCTAACCAAATCATACAATTTAGAAAGGTGGGAACATATACTACAACTCTCTAGTTGAACACTTTTCCAGATTCCCTATGGAATTCAATCCACCGTCCTTTGAACATAATACAAAGACAACAAAAGACAGCCAAAAGCTACAGCAAAGCTGAAACTTGTAAAGGTCGTAACTCTTACTCCGCTTATCAGAATCTAACCAAATAGGGCATTTTGGAAAGGTGAGAGACTCTACTACAACTCTCTAGTTGAACACTTTTCCAAACTCAGTAAGTAAGAGGTAAAAAAATTTCGAACAATGCAAATAGTGAGCTTTCGGCTAAAAGGCCAGCTGCTGAGGTTTTGTAAAGCTCATAACTTTTGCTCTGCTTATCGGAATCTAACCAAATAGGACATTTTGGAAAGGTGAGAGAATCTACTACAACTCCCTAGTTAAATAATTTTTCAGATTCAATCAATAAGAGGTGCAAAAATATCGAACAATCCAAACAGCGAGCTTTTAGCCAAAAGGTCAGCTGCTGCAATTTTGTAAGAGTCATAACTTTTGCTCTGCTTATCAGAATCTAACCAAATAGGACATTTTAGAAAGGTGAGAGACTCTAATAAAACTCTCTAGTTGATGAACTTCTCAGATTCAGTCATTAAAAGGTACAAAAACTTCGAACAATCCAAACAGTAAGCTTTTAGCCAAAAGGCCAGCTGCTGAGAATTTGTAAAGCTCATAATTCTTGCTCCGCTTATCGGAATCTAACCAAATAGGGCATTTCGTAAAGTGAGAGACTCTACTATAAATCTCTAGTTGAACACTTTTTTTTAGATTCAATCAATAAGAGGAAAAACTTCGAACAATACATACAGCGAGCTTTAGCCAAAAAGGCCAGCTGCTGAGATTTTGTAAGGGTCATAATTCTTGCTTCGCTTGGGAATCTAACCAAATAGGACATTCTGGAAAGGTGAGAGACTCTACTACAACTCTCTAGTTAAACACTTTTTAGATTCAACCAATAAGAGGTGCAAAAACTTCGAACAATCCAAACAGCGAGCTTTTAGCCAAAAGGCCAGCTGCTGAGAATTTGTAAAGCTCATAACTTTTGCTCCGCTTATCAAAATATAACCAAAAAGGACATTTTGGAAAGGTGAGAGACTCTACTACAAATCTCTAGTTGAACACTTTTTTCAGATTCAATCAATAAGAGGTGCAAAAATTTCAAGCAATCGAAACAGTGAGCTTTCAGCCAAAAGCTGACTGCTCTGTTTTGAAACGATCATAACTTTTGCACCACTTATCGGAATCTAGCCAAATAGGGCATTTTGGAAAGGTGAGAATGTCTACTACAACTTTCTAGTTGATCACTTTTCCAAATTCTGTAAGGAACTCCTAATTACAGCCCCATGAACACATGTCGATGTTAATCCCAAAATAGCGGTTTGCTGTTTTTCCTTGAAAACTCGCTGTTTTGGGGGAAACGTCTATTTGACCTATCAAATTAACCCCAAAAAAATCTACAAAAGTTAGAAAATGATAATAACACATATGAGAACCCCTAAAAATAATTTGGAATCAAGATTTCAACTATAGCATAGGTAATTAATTCTAACCATAAGAACTACAAGATTGAATCTTTTAGGGCTTTATTTTGTGTTCTACCACTTCAATCTTGTATGCCATCTTATTCTAGTCCACAACCAACAATATGCACAAGATTTTAGTCTAAGGTTGCGTTTGGCCTAGCTTTTTTGGGCTTTAAAGCTACTTCAGAAGGAGAAGCCAGAAAGTAGTGCTTTGAAATTAAAAGCTGAAGCTGTTTGGATAGTTAGATTTTTTTTAACTTTAAAGATACTTTTAAGCTAGAAGTTGTTTGGCATAAGATATCAATTGTAAGCTACTTTTATACTCAATTTAAGCTTTTGATTTTATTTAAGAATAAAATATAAGTTATCAAATTACAAAAAAAATCTTTATATTACTAATAAATGAAATATTTAGAATAACCTAGAAAACTCGTAAAAAGAAAAAGAAAAAGAGCCATGTTGTACATAAAAAATATATGCAATAACAAAACATTGTTAACAACAAAAATTCAAACTGTTTCTCGCCAAGAACAAATATTCCTATCAATTTATCATCCAAATATCGTACAGTAGTACATATTTATACACACATTCTACTGGAAAGGTAAAAAAGAAGTAACAAGAAGATCGCAACGACCCACAGTGATGGCTTAATTTGCAATTTCTCTAGGTTGAATGCGGATGAAGAAGAAGGTCTAGCAGGCACATTATCATAATCAGTTGCATTTTCCTTTGAGCAAGTGAAATTGCATCGGCTTGGTCGAATTACTCTGTAGATACCTTTGCTGGTGAGGACGTAAACATCTTTATTGTCATCTTCGCCAAAAGAAAATATACAGCCGAGAGATGGAAAAGGACTTCCAGCAGTAGTTTCACAAGGAATCGGAGATTTGTTTGAACAAATGAAAGGGATTATGGTGTTGGTGTAGTTTCCACTGCTTGCGGGAGTCCCTGTGCCAACCCACATAGCTCCTGCATAAAGATCTGTGTACAAGTACCTAAAACAATCGCTTGTATTTCAGGTAGAATAAATATAAATATTTGCTAGTTTATTTGAAGCTTTACAAGAAGTTTATTACGAAGAGAAATATTTGGTTTCCTAGGCCTAAAGTTAGTTTCTCATAATGGACAGCGTAATAATAGTAGTCAGTTGTTTTGATAACGAGAAAGTCCCGTTCGTCTCCCTAGCTTTATCTTCCCCTCTCTAATTTCTCTTTTTCCATTAAATCTCCAATTTATCCTTGGTTCAACACCGCAATGCATAAAAAAGTAAGGCTAAAAGATGAGAAACTGTGCACAAAAATAATTAATATTTCTGTTACTGCAAAACTGATACTAAACATGATAGACTGATATATAAATAATCTTCGACACCAAGTTTGTGAAGTTAGGTTGCATTCGCCTTCCATACATGCATGGGTCTGTCATTGATCTGTAGACATACCCACCGGTAACTGAGGCGGATCCTGCACTGTTGTTTAAAGCAGAGTGTGGATAACCCATGACAGGGAAGATTGCATTTATGGAGGCAGTGGATGTGTTTCCTCCAGGAGTTGAAAGCGGATGGAAGATTTCAGGCCCTTCATAAATTGTTATATACCGATTAAAATTTCAGAAAAATCTCTAAAAGTCCTCCCAAATGATGGATATCTCAAATAAAACTTTATATACCGATAACTGTAACAGAATTGTTAAAATCTGAATGCTACACGAAGAGCATATAAGTCGTCAAATGACGAAACAAGAAGACAAGGGTTAATTTTAGGTTTTATTAGTAGGTAAAAGGTCATCTAAAATAGATTTAATCAAAACCTAAAATAGATCTAATTTCATATTGGATCTAGATCGTTTGAAGATGAGAAACCATACCTGGTGAGCGTGCTACTCTTCGACGGCAACTCTTCGACGACGTTCAAAGGCGGGATTCGACGGTGGTGTTCCCCGGTCGCGAATGTTCGGCGAGGAAGGGGAAGGGGGTCGCGAGTGTTCGGCGAGGAAGGGGAAGGGGAAGGGGGAAAATTTTTGTTGTTTGGGTTTGATATGTGGGAAGGGCCAAAAAAAGTGAACAGGTAAAAAAAGAGAAAAGGAGAAGCCAGAAGTTGCTCTTGAGAGCTTTTTTTGAAGCTCATTTTCTTCATTAAAATTAAGCTCCTTCTCCTTCTGTAGAGCTTTTCAAAATATGCGTTTGGCCCAGCTTCTCCTTCTAAAAGAGAAGAGAAGCTAATTTTAAGCTGGGCCAAACACTACCTAAGTTCTTCACATACAAGCAAATAAAACAACAAAACATTAACAAATGAGTTGAGAACCCTCACCCAAAATCGGTTGGAAGAACTAGCCTTTCCCTTCTCCTCCTTGCTCCTTGTTCTTGCTCCCCTTCAAAGAGAACCCATGAAACCCTAACCCCTCTTCTGAATTGATTTGATCTCTCTTTCTTTTCTTTCTTCTCAATTTTTTTTCTAAATAAAAGCAAGTAAAAAAGGAGAATGAGATGAGAAGAGATGGAGAAAACACAAATAAGAGAGGGTTTCTTGCTCTCTTTGGAAAGTGGCCGGCCTATGGGGCTTGGGGAGGGGTTTTATAGGAGAAGGGTTGGGGTTTTGTGGTGGAGAATAAAGCCACTTGTCTTTCCATTTCATGGTTAATCAATTGGAAATTGATTAGCAATTTTATATTACAATCAACACCCAAACTCATCTCTAACCCTTCATTTTGATCATGATTGATAAAAAATAAAAGATATTTTCCCAAATCATATACTACATGATTTTGTACGAACGTACGAAATTGATACAGTTTATATAACGTACATATATCTGTATATACAGATAATTTTTATTCATCAAAACCCATCAATCAGTATAAAAATAATTTAATTCCGAGACATAAAATAAAATAACAATAAAATATTTTTATTACTGGCTCGGAAGATTTCAGTATCAATTTGATACAAAACAGATATATACAGACTGGTATATATATATATATATAATGCTTATTAACAAAACTGGATGATATCCACCAAAAATATTTCAATTCTGAAAATAAAAATAAAATAATAATAAAATAATAGTTTTTTTTAATAATAGACCCGGATATTTCAGACATTTTCTCAAAAATGCATTTTTCAAGATTTTATACAAGTACACAAAATTGATACAATACATATATATACTTACTAGTATATATATCCAAATAACTTTTTATTAGAAAAACCAAGTAATTTTCATAAAAATATTTTAATTTTAAAAAATAATAATTTATACAATATAATATCCGACCGGGATATTACAATTATCAACCTCAGTTATTGACATTTGATATTTGTTCTAGTTCATTATTTCTTTATAAACCATATTATCCTTGCTTCTTTGCTTCTACTACTTGCTGTCCGTAACTTACTCTAACGAACAATTTCCCCCCATCTCTAGTTGATAAGTTTGCTGGTACAGGAGAAGATTTGACTAAAGGACTTGTTGAGCAAATCTTCTAGAGAATGGAGCTGAATCATTAAAGTACTATAATTATTTCTTTCATGTTATTTCCTTTTCCTCATTGTTACTTTTATCGTACTTTGTATTTCGGGATTATATGACTCGAAGTTTACTTTTCTTCCAGATGTTGGATATTATTTTATGAATTTATTTCATGGATCTTTTGGAGTTTATTCATTGTTTATGTGGTTATTTATTCTTGCGTGGTTGTGAACTTTTGCATATTGTTGAGTTAATCTATTACAACTTATGGATGATATACACGTCATTCACTGGGCCTTTGTTACGTGCTCGTATTCTCGTATTTTGGGAATCGGGACGTGACATGGGTTAACTAGGCTAAAGAACTTGGGCTTTGATCATCAATTAAAATACTCAAAACAACAACAACAACAACATTAATAATAATAATATTCTAGATTGAAATTTCACGTTCTAATTGTTGGGTTTGGAAGTCAATCACAGTAGAATTAAATTAAAATTTCAAAACCCATCCATGGATCCATGCAAAAACCATAACATGTGTTAGGAGTTTTTTACCTCAACGATGGAACGACAGTCTCCACAATCTACCAATCATGAGCACTGCAACGTTGCAGTGCCTCTATGGTCTCCACACGGCCGAACGAAATCAGGTTCTCCCTCACGCCGCGGTGCTAGTTGCGGGAAGGATATGTTCTTCTTGCTCTCTCTCTCTCACTTTCTGTGATGGCCAGGGTTTTTCGTCTTCGTTTCCGACAGATACATATCATATATATATAGAATGAAATCCACCCTAAGAGAGTAGAGAGGTTGAGCCCATGTGGGCCTTCTAATTTTGGTTGGCCGATTTAATCTAATTAATTGCTCAACCAATTTTGGGAGCCAAAGTCTTACTTGGATTCCCAATTAAATACATCTTGTGAATTTAATTCCAAATTCCGATTCATTCTAAATGTGTGACCCTGTAGGTTCCCATTATGTCAACAGTAACACTAAAATCATATTTTAGTGTTGCAAACAGTGAGCGGTATCTAAAAATACATTGCTGCTACTCATGTAACGGGAATACCAGTGATTTGATATTACCTATCCGTGACCAATGTTACCATGTAGTCTAGTCATTTTATTTAGATATCTTAATTGATCACAAGGCATAGAGCGTGTCAACCTTTTTATAGATCAATCTTTGGTTTCTTGATGTCCGAATAGACTTATTAAAACAAATGAGATCAATATCTCATATTGACTCATTTGAGCACGACCATGTATTTTGCAGTCTCATTCAATCAAGGGTCCCGAAGATATCTCTCTTGTTATGTAAGAGGGACAAATCCTATATAATTCACTCACATCCTTCTGCATGATTCATAGTACGTCCAATAGAAGACTTTATAATCACCTTATCACAGTCGACGTTTGACGGTATTAAAACATATAACTTCTCATGTAGCCATAGTGACTTCAAGTCAAAGGACTACGTACACCATGATCACTGTGAGAATCACTCATGACACTCACGTAATGATCCATGCGGTGTTCTCATGGTGGGTCAATCTAGTACATTATTACTCTAATATGTACTCATGTGAAGACTTGATATCTCATATCCATGACCCGTGAGATATGGTCATCAGCCTACGCACTTACTAATCTCTATGTATTATTGTTGTCATAATTCACAATAATAGTTGACTATGGACATTTAAGATTAATGTTCTGATTGCAACCAATAGGATCTCACAATCAAGTCATGCATTTGATGTCCCATGGTGTTGAACATACTATTCTAAGGTCTTTATAATGTCATTTAATTACAATAAACAACACAATATATAAAATGCCTCACATATGAAATAAATGTCATGATACAATGTAAACTAGCAAGGTTAATATACGATTGGCCTCTAAGGCATACACCAACAATCTCCACCTGCATTAGAGCCAATCAGACATATATCTAATGCATAAAGACCTAGTGTGATGCTCATGCTTTCGCTGTGCAAGAGGCTTTGTCAGTGGGTCAGTGATGTTATCATCTGTCGATACTCTGCTTATCTTCACATCTCCTCTATCAATGATCTCACGAATTAAATGGAAGTGCCTAAGTATATGTTTGGATCGCTGGTGAGATGTATGCTCATTAGTTTGTGCAATGTATGCTCATGCTTTCGTTGCGAAACACCGACTTCAAAAGTGGTTTGGATCCTCCTACTACCTCGTCCTTTGTACTATCATCTGAGACGATCCCCAATGCTGCAAAATGCCAACTTGAAACGACGCTCGGAACCTCCTACTTCCTTGTCCCTCAGATTATTATCCGAGGCATCCATATATGCCGCAAAATGCCAACTTCAAAAGAAGATCGGATCCTCCTGCTGCCTCGACACTGGTATTGTCATCCGAATCATCCTCAACACCCCAACTTCAGAAAGAGGCTTTGATCTACTACTGCCATGTTCGTTGGATTGCCATCCGAGGCATCTCTAAATGGTGTGAAACACCAACTTCAAAAGTGGCTTGGATCTTCCTACTGCATCGTCCCTAGTATTGTCATCCGAGGCACTCCCTAATGGCGTAAAACGCCAACTTCAAAAGATGCTCGGATCCTGCTACTACCTCATCCTTCTAATTTTTATCTGAGGCATACAAAAATGCCGTAAAATGCTAATTTCAATAGAGGATGGGATCCTCCTACTGCCTCGACACTCGTATTTTCATTCAAGGCATCCCAAAATGGAGTAATATGCTAACATCAAAAGTGGCTCGGATTTTCCTACTACCTCGTACTTTAGATTGTCATCGAGGCATCCTCATATGGTGCGAAAATCCAACTTCAAAAGATGCTCGGATCCACCTTCTGCCTAGTCCCTCTGTTTGTCATCTGAGGCATCGCCAAAAGAAGCAAAATGCCAACTTCAAAAGAGTCTCGTATCCTCCTATTGTCTCGTCTCTCGGATTGTAATCTAAGGGGTCCCAAAAAGGCGCAAAAGGCCAACTTCAAGGGAGGCTCGGTACCTCCTACTTCCTCGTCCTGCGAATTGTTATAAGAGGCAACACCCCGAATTCCAAACACAGGTAATTTGTAAAACAAACATGATCTTTTACTTCAACTTCATACAAATTTACAAGGACTTTAAAACCTTTTTATTTATAACATTGTTCTTTGCAACAGCACAACGGAAATAAATAAGTACAATACAACATAGGTTAAAGAGAGCTCTTCAATCTTGTGACAACCCATCAAAGTGACTTCAAGTCCATACCACACCCAATCCTGCAACTAGAAAACTGTGGGCACGTCAGTTGCATACAACTAACGCAATGCTATAATACAGCAATTCCACTATCTTAACAATCACAAACTTGAATGCAGAAAATATAAAAGTGACTATCCTAATCTTGTCTGTATATGATATGAATTTAGTACCTAATGTAGCCATTATACTTATGATAACACTAATGCATACTTGTTCGGATTCTATGTATCCCATACTACATAGATCCGAGGGCAAACCCCTATCGTACTCCTCATTATAGGGTTCAATCCCTCGTTATGAGTTCCTACTGTGGTGACTAATGTAAGGTTTAGAGATCCTGTGAGTATCAAGTACCGCCTCGATAATTCTTGATAATCGTTCTCCCACCGCAAGTAATTTTGGACATCCTACCTCACACCCCGATAATTCTAGAGAGGAGACTCACACCGCGAGCCATCTGGTAGACATCACACAAATACCTCATGAGCGTCACCTCGATCAAGATAATTCTGAAGAAATATCTCCCACCATAAGCGATGTTGGACATCATGCCTTACGCCCCGATAATTCTGAAGATAATCTCCTACCGCGAATCTTGATCCCGATAATTCTGAATAAATATCTCCCACCGCAAGTGATTTTGGACATCATGCCTCACACCTTGATAATTCTGAAGATAATCTCCCACCGCAAATCAAATGAGGAACCCCATACTCATGTTTGCCCGTACTTCATCACATCTCCCTTTAGTGTCTGTTCCTAAGTTTCATTATGATCATCACAACCTAGAACTAGCTTACTGTCATGCCCCGCTTCCCATAAAGAGAATATGGAATATGGATATGTGACTAAGTCCAGCGAATGATTTTTATCATTCATAAGCTGTTAGGATCTTTACAACATTTCACAGGAAAAACAGAGTAATAAAAAGGAGAAACCAACCACATATGCATGAATGAATCAATATACCAACAACATTTACTTGAAACAAATACTTATTAAATCTCAAATAAACCAAATCTGGACAAGTCATAAATTCTGGGTCATATTGCCCAATACAAAATTCATGTAGCAATTACATTTATTCTAAATAAGCAATAGGAAATAATAATAGCCAGAACTCAAGCAACCAGAATCTTGTATCACCTATTCCATCAGGCAACTGTTCATCAAAGTCTGCAATTTAACAAATTGCAGGAAAAGGAAAAAGAAACAAAAAGCCCTTCAATGCAAGTTACGGGCCGCTTGTAGTGCAGGCACAAGTACAGGAAAAGAATAAACAGATATAGAGTTACAGCAAAAGCAAATATAGCATGGAATAGACATGGCAACAAAATAGATCAACTAGCATGAATCATGAATAAAATCATGTAACATAATGTGCTAACAGGGTACAGGTAACATGTAACAGATGTCAAGTATCATGTAAGCAGGTAAACAGGTAAACACGTAATATTTACAGGTAAGCATGTAACAGGTGTCATGTTATGTCAAGTCTTGTATTTATTTCTATCTAGGTAGCACTTCATGCGGCCCAAATTTTTATCACATGGTTTCTACATTCATACGAATTACATTTAGATATAGTGGCGGGTTTCTATAGGGCCATGTACTCAGGTGTCATGTAACAGGTAACAGGCACGAATCACGTAATCATGAAAATCGTGGCAACAGGAACAGGCATGAATCATGTTGTCATGAAACATGGCAACATATAATTATATAGTAATAACAGGCATGAATCATGTAATCATAAAATCTTGGCAACATACAGTAATAACAGGCATGAATCATGTAATAATGAAATCATGGCAACATATAGTAATAACAGGCATGAATCATGTAATCATGAAATCATGACAGCATATAGTAATAACAGGCATGAATCATATAATCATGAAACATGGCAATAAGTAACGGGAACACGGCTCCCTTCTGATTACACATACATATATTGTCCACTACTAAGGTCTTTTCCTTAACCCCGTCTTGGTTATTTGTTGTTATTATCAAACAGGAATATACATGCACAAAACAGGACAAGAATAACATGGAATGAACAAGTAACAGGTTCAGCTTGGACGATAAACATGTGCAGATGATAGACAACTCATAAAAGATTTGGACAACGAAAATTCTAGTTTAGGACAGCAAGAAAGTACTGCACCAAATCTAGGATTCCCGTTGCCACAAATATGCAAATCTAGATCCGTCAGAAAATCTAAGAAATAGACTCTCGGCCGAATCCAGCAAATATGTATTAGTCATATGGTATTTCACAAAAACAGGACCCAAAACATAATTGTATCCAGAAAATATATCCTGCCAGAAATTAGAAGTTTGTGTTCATAAACAGGAAAATGGCATAAAAGTTCCCTGATTAAATCCAAGAAAAATCGGGGGTATTCCCTAGTATGCTTAGTAACAGAAAATAGAATTTCATAATTTTCAACATATATATTATATTCAAATAAAATCATAAGGCAGCAAGATACAGTAATTTTGTAAATCTGAAATCATAAACACAACAGTACTAAAACATCAACAGATTACAAGATATAAATCGAAATCCAGATCCGTCAAAAGGGTGATAAAATATATACAAAAGGCTACAATTCATATTCACAAAGATTTTATCAATAGCAAGTAGAATCCGGTTGAAATTAAGGTTCTTTACAGAACAACACGAAAATTTTACAAGTATAATATTTGTTTGCAAGTATAGAATAGTTTATAAAAGTCATCAATTAAATCCACAAAAATTAAGGATTAATCCCCATCAAGTATAGTTGTATTCAGCAAAATATTGGTTCAAAATATTATCTTTAACATCAGTATAAAAATATATTACTCTCTAGAATTCACATAAAACCAAATCTGTAATTTTTCTACACTTCTGCAGTAAAACAGCAATAACTTGCAACTCACAAATCAAAACTGAGTTCTATCAGAAATTCTAGAAAGTAGACAAAATTCTCTATAATTCATATTCACAAATAATTTTCATTTACTGACTTTAATAGGGTCTAAAATACTGAACAAAAACGGTGTAACAGAAAAGACAGAAATATTCTTCATGCATAAAATCAACTAGGTCATATGTAACACGTCCAAATCATAACAAAGTGTGAAGTATGGTGTACTAGATGTCCAAGCAACATGGTATAGGTGTTTAACAGATCCACAACAGAATATACTACCAGTAACATGTCAAGCATGCAAGATTCATACAACAACTAATGGATCACAACCAACATACATATATGCAACAGGAATTACTAGCTCTAGGTTAAATTTTATGTCGTGTGTGTAATGAGACAACTATGGACAGGTCAACACATAGAGAAAGGATATAACAAGGGTTTCATGGAGATAGATCTTGAACCAATTACACTACAGGCAGTATTTAGTACTTGTATTATACAACAAAAAAGAATACAAGTTACTTGCCTTGAAATTGACGACAAAAACGATGCAAAGAGTGAGAATAACGGGAACAGATTCCCGGGCACGAACTCTTCGAACGAACGAACTACGACCAACTCACGAACAACGAACCTACGAGAATAATACACACCCACAAGATCCAAACAACAATAGTGGGTGCACGCGCCAAGAGAGAGAGAAACAACGGACAGCGGCGGAGTCACTGTGTGTCATGCTCCGTTTCCCAAAAATACGGAATACGAGTACATGACATCGGCCCAGCGAATGACTAACGTCACCCATAAGCTGTTTATCCGATCAAGTCAACAATATAATCAATACAGAGCGATTGCGCAGGCAATAATAAAAAATCTCATGAACAATAATACTTGGAATGAAGCAATATAAAATATCCAAGTACAATAATAATCCAACATCTGGAACTATAATAGCAATATTCGGGTGAAAAGCCCACAATATAATAAAATAACAATTGTTTAATAATAAGTCTTCATGATAAAAATAATTATTTATTAAGCGGTAATGAAATCAATTTCTTCACCAATGTTGTTCTCTCAATCCATCAGGCAATTCTCCATCAACACCTCTAAACACTTCATCTAAAAAGATGAGAAATATTGTTCTTAAAATAAGTCATGAACACTAAGTAGAGAAAGCAGGAAACAATGGAATAACGGTATAACAATGAATCAGTGAATCAATAGGAATCAATAACATGGCACGATAATCAATAATCAATATCACGGTAATCAATACAATGGCTATAAACAATGATACAATATTCGATAACAATAATCAATGATCAATTCGATATCAATAGAAACAATGAGGAATAATATGCAGTGTCGATGTGGTGTGTTATATTAATCCTAACTAATGTAGCACTTCATGCATCCCATCTATTTACCACATGGTTGCTACATACAAACAAGTTACATTTAGACTTAGCGGTAGATTTTATAGTTCATGTACTCAGCAACGGTAATCAATATTCAATAGTAACCGATGACCGAATCAATCGAGATACTGTAGTCAGTAATCTACAATTAATCGATGACCGATATGACCAATAGACCAATAGACCAATAGAACAATAAATAGGAAAACACGGGCCCCTCCTCTGAGTACAGTCCTTATATTGTCCACTACTAAAGTCAACCCTGAGAGAAAGAGAACGGCAAGGAGAGAGAGAGAAGAGAGAGAATAAGCGGCCTGAGTTTCAGAATTGTGCAATTTTAAGGATTTGCATTAGGGTTGTATTTATAGGGTACAATTGTGATGTTGGATTAGTGGTTTAGGATCCAATAAGAGTAGTTTTTGGTCAAGAACAATTCAAATTGGGTTTTAGGGTTCAAATAAGAGATAGATCTAAATCAATAGAGTTCAAATAAAAATATCCACAATTCAATAAAATAAAATCCACAAGATGGATAACCTAATAAAAGAGAAAATAGTTCATGAACGGAAATTCCAATCCAATTAAATAAATAAATAATACAACTGAAATAATATGAATTGGGCTTAAAAATAAATTGGAACTCCCCCAAGAAAATCAAATTGGGTATAATGATTGATATGGCTAAAATTGGGGTTAAATCGGAACCATTCAAAATGGGCACAAATCTCAAAGTCCCAGGGGTAAGATGGTAATCTCGCCTACAGACGGGTCCGAATTGGGAACCGGGTCCCTCCTCCTGGACCCGCTAACCCATGAACGGACCTGGCCAGTTGAGAATGGGTCTCAACCCGTTAGGGGCCAGTTCAGCAAGATTGGAGGAAATCCTGGCTCCCTCTGATCTGGAGGAGGTGGTTATAACCACCCTAATCCTGCCACACCTGGAAGTAGGGATTCTCTCTGATCCTGAAGGAGATCCCATTGGCAACTATAAAACCCCCCTGACCTCCCATTGTAACAGGTGATCACACTTTGCACACTTGAGCCTTTTCCTTCTCTTTTTCTGTGTATTGACTTGATCGTCGGAGGGTTCGTCGTCGGGATCCATCCCGGTGTCTCGAACGTTTGTGCAGGTCTCAAGGGAGCACCAAGGAGTCAACAAATCAGCAAGGAAGAAGAAGGGATCAGCCTTTGTGAGTTCTTCACGAACCTATAAATCTCATATATTGCCCCCACACCCGAATTCAGCGGCAACAGATTGCCGCCGTCTGTGGGAAGCTCCACTCAACAAGCAATCTCCTCTTCCTCCTTCAACCCACCTAACTCCTAGCCATGCCTCCCAAGAAGAGACCCACGAACTCCCACCGAAGGACAACTTCCTCTCACCCTCCCCTCCTCCTGCACAGGGGGGATCTCCCTCCTCCCAACCAACCAACCCAATAGCTCGATCCTCGGGCTCCGCAGTCCGTCCAGCAACCTTCGGGACCCCAGGCTGCAGTGGGGGAACCCTCCTAACGGAGTCGTCACAAGCAACCTGTCCATCAAGTTTGGGTCTCCATCCACAATGCCGACACCGACTCTATGGCCTCCTATACTCCCCCCACTCCAAAGGACCTGCTGAACGTGATCAACAATCGGCAGACCGAGCACGGACCCAATCTCCGTACTCATCTGGAGGAGAGGCGGGCCCAAGGGTCGAACCCTCACCACGAGCAGGCCAGGGACCGTTCACCACCCCGATCCAACCGAGGGGGGTCCAACTCTCCCCGTAGGTGAAGAGAGTTGCCCCAACATCGCCCGAGACGGAGCCATTCCCTGGCGGGTCGCCGGGCACCGCGGGACCATCGTGAGCAGGAGGCCCCTGTCACAAGGGGAGAATTCCAGCAATTTCAGGAGGCGGTCCTCCGGGCTCTCAATGTTGCCCCTAACAATGCCCGTAGGGCCCCCAGTCCTCGACTGGCTCCTCACCATCCTCACTGCTCCTACAGTCCTCGACCAGCTCCTTGCCATCCTCGTCGATCCCGTAGTGCTCGACCGGCTCCTCACCATCCTCGCAGCTCCAAAAGTCCTAGGAAGGCTGCGAGCCATCACCGCCCCTCTCCCGATCATCATCGCTGCTCTTGCAGTCCGCAACCTACCCCAAGTCACCCTCGTCTCTCGATCAGTCCACCTCCTACTCGGAGCTATCACCGGCGCAGCCCCAGTCCTCCTCAACATGAGAACGAGTCCCGGGGTTCGGCCAGACAGGACCATAGGGAGGACTCGATCTACCGCCGTCTCCACGAGATGGAAAGGCACCTCGGCCAGCCGGACCGAGACGAGGGGTGACTTGCAAGGGACCTTCGTCTGAGTAGGCCCCCATTCTTCCGTACCATTATGGAGGCTCCAGTCCCCGACAACTTCAAGCCTCCCCACTTCAAGACCTATAACGGGGAGTCGAACCCTGCAGATCACATCGAGAGTTTCAAAACTCTCATGATGATTCACCATGCATCCGACTCCCTCCTCTGCAAGACCTTCCCAGGCCACACTCAAGGGGTTGGCTCGGGAATGGTACTCGCGGCTGGCACCAGCATCCGTCTTCTCCTTCGATCAGTTCGAAGGTCTTTTCCTCGCGCATTTTGTGAGCAGTCGGCACGCCGAGAAGACGAGCGACACCCTATTGTTCCTTAGCCAAAAGAAGGGCGAACCACTGCGGGATTATGTCAAACGATTCACTACCGAGGCTAGGTCCATTGCTTTTTTGGAACCCTCGGTCGCCACCCTTGCCTTCCAGTCCAACGTCCTCAATGCTGCCTCAGAGTGTCCCTCGCCAAGAAGCCCCCTCGGAACTTCTCAGAGCTTCTGATTCGGAGTGAGAAGTACATCCAAGTGGAAGAAGCCATCCGCCGCCCTACCTTCGAGGCCTCCTCTTCCAGGAACAAGCGGAAGGGTGCAGAAGAAGAAGGAGCTAAGAAGCTCCAAAAGGACAATGGGGGTCAGCGGCGTCCCCCTCCTCGGTTCAAGAAATTCACTCTGTTTAACGCTAGTGTATCTGCCATCCTCATGGAGATAGGGAACGATGGCCTCCTACCGCCTCCCCCAAGGATGAACACCCCGGCAAAGAAGAGGGATCGGGGTAAGTGGTGTCGTTTCCATCGGGACCACGAGCATGATACAGATGAATGTCGGGCCTTGAAGGATGAAATCGAGGCCCTCATCCAGCGAGGGCAACTCAACCGGTTTGTGAAGAGGGATCGAGCCGATCCGCCCCCGCCGCCTCGGGGGCTAACAAGCGAAACGAGCAGCGCACGGAGACTCCGAAGGCCGAAGTGGAGGGCATCTTGCACTTGATTCACAGGGGCCCAATGGAGGGAGATTCCACCTCCTCCCGAAAAGCCTTCATAAGGGAGGTTAACTCCATACAGAGCCATCCTCCCTCAAAGGGCCTCGGAGTCCCGGTGACGATCTCCGACAGGGACCTAGAGGGCGTCCGCACGCCTCACTGCGACGCCCTCGTTATCAATCTCCGCATGGCAAACTTCGAAGTTCGTTGCGTCTTAGTAGATAACGGCAGCTCTGTTAACATATTTTTCTTGCAAGCCTTCAAAGGCCTCTCGCTGTCCCGGGACCGGCTCAAGCCCGTAGGCTATACTCTCCACGGGTTCACAGGGGTCCCGATTACGGTCGAGAGAATTATAACCCTCAACGTGACGGCTGGAAAGGCCCCGATAACTCGTACGGAGCAAATGGACTTCATGGTGGTCGACGTCAAGGCCGCCTATAATGTTATCCTGGGTAGACCAGGTTTGGCCGCGCTTCAAGCCATCCCTTCAGCCTACCACATGAAGATGAAGTTCCCCACTTCCTCAGGAGTGGGAGAAGTAAGGGGATGCCAAGAGGTGGCTCGGAAGTGTTACATGAATTCGGTGGGGGGTCCGGTTCTTTCTTTGGAAGCACTCGAACTTCCTCAGGAAGGAGGCCAATCCATCTCTGAGCCCATCGACGAGTTGGAAGAAGTGGCCTTCTCCGAGAAAGACACCACTAAGACATTCCGCATCAGCAAAAATCTCCCCCCCCTCTATAAAGTAAGACATCTCCCGGTGTATACGGGAGAATCGTGACCTCTTCGTATGGACCACAGTAGACATGCCCGGGATCTTGGAAGAACTCTCAATGCACCATCTGAGCGTCACCCCTAGGGTCAAGCCTGTCCAGCAGAAGTGGCAAAAGTTTGCCCTCGAGAGGCAACAGGCGATCAAGGAGGAGGTTGAGAAACTCCTCAACGCCCGCTTTATTCAGGAGGTTAACTACCCTGAGCGGCTCTCCAATGTGGTAATGGTCAAGCAGGCCAATGGAAGTTGGCGGATATATATTGACTTCACAGATCTCAACAAGGCATGCCCGAAGGACCCCTTCTCTCTTCCCAGCATCGACGCCCTCATCGATGCGACTTCCGGGCATGAGTTACTTAGTTTTATGGATACCTTCTCGGGAAACAACCAAATCAGGATGTTTCCACCGGACATCCCGAAGACATCGTTCGTGACGGACCAAGGCCTCTACTGCTACTGTGTTATGTCCTTTGAGTTGAAAAACGTGAGGGCTACCTATCAACACCTGGTGAACAAGGTCTTCCGAGACTAGATTGGCTAAAACATGGAGGTCTACGTCGACGACATGTTGGTCAAGAGCACTCGAGGGCAAGAGCATACCCTTGACCTTCAAGAAGCCTTTAAGGTGCTCAAGAGGCATAATATGAGACTAAACCCGAACAAGTGTGCATTCGGCGTCTCATCGGACAAATTTCTCGGGTTTATGGTCAACCAGAGGGGCATAGAGGCCAACCCCGAGAAAATCAATGCCATTCTCAAAATGGCTCCCCCCTCCAACGTCAAAAAGGTGCAGAGGCTCACAGGGCGCCTCGCGGCAATAGGACGATTCCTCTCCAAGTCCGGGGAGAAGTGCCCCCCTTCTTCAAAGCCCTCAGGGGGGCTAAAGGCTTCGAGTGGGGGCCGCAGCAGCAAGAGTCCTTTGACAAGCTCAAAGAGTATTTATCCAACCCCCCTCTCCTGAGTAAGCCAGCACTCGGAGAGGTCCTTTACCTCTCCTCGCAGCCTCGAACCAAACGCTCAGCGTGGTCCTCGTGAGGGAAGAGGATAGGACACAAAAGCCTATATATTACGTGAGTAAGGTGCTTCGCGATGCCGAACTCCGTTATCTGAAACTGGAAAAGATGGCACTCACCTTGGTCATGGCGGCCCTTAAGCTTCACCTCTACTTCCAATCCCACTCGGTGGTCGTCCTTACCGACCAATCGCTGAAGCAGGTTCTCCACAAGCCGAAAACGTCCGAATGGCTCATGAAGTGGTCTATCGAGCTGAGTCAGCACGATGTCAGCTACCAGCCCAGGACAGCGATAAAAGCCCAGGCTCTGGCCGAGTTCATCGTGGAGAACACCATGCCCGACTCATGCGAGTCACCGGCCGACCCCTCCGTCTGGACCGTCTATGTGGACGGGTCCTTCTGCACCGATGGAAGCGGGGCTGGCGTCATCCTAACTGGTCCTGAAGCCTTCGTCCTCCAGTATTCCCTTCACCTCAATTTTCTAGCGTCGAACAATGAGACTGATTATGAAGCCCTAATTGCGGGTCTCTGCTTGGCTCGCAAGGCGGGTGCCGAACAAGTAAGGGTCTTCAGCGACTCTCAATTAGTGGTCAATCAAGTGTCTGGGGAGTACGAGGTGAGAGATGACTGAATGGACAGATACTTAGCAAAAGTGAGGGAGCTTCTCACTCTCTTCAGAGATGTCTAACTCCGGCGGGTTCCCCGAGCGGAAAATGCACAAGCGGATTCCCTCTCTAAGCTCGTCGCCTCGTCCCTCCAAGGTTTAGAACGAACTGTCCTAATAAAAGTTCTTCTCAAACCTAGTATCGACGAAGATGGCTCGGAGCCAATGGAAGCCTACCCCTAACACTTGAGGAAAACTGGATGAAGCCCCTGCTCGAGTATATCCGAGCCGGTGTCCTCCCCGAAGATCCGAAAGAAGCAAGGAGGATCAGGACACGAGCAAAGCGGTACACACTTCGGGATGGGGTCATGTACAAATGCTCCTACACCCAGGTCGACGGGCGGCCCTATCTGAGATGCCTCTCTCCGGAAGAGGCGCTTTATGCCTTAAGGGAAGCCCATGATGGTCTATGTGGTGTACACTTAGGAGCAAGATCACTTGCCCGGAAGCTTTTGAACTACAGGTACTTTTGGCCTACACTAGTAAGTGACTCCGAGGAGTATGTCCGCCAGTGCAACTCCTGCAAAAAGTTCACCCCAATCCGTCGCCTACCTCATGCACAACTTGCCTCCCTGGCAAGTCCAATCCCTTTTGCAATGTGGGGGATGGATTTGCTTGGACCTTTCCCTCCAGCACCAGGCCAGCTGAAGTTCTTGGTGGTAGCAATAGACTACTTCTCCAAATGGATAGAAGCCGAACCTCTCTAAACGATCACAGAGAACAGGGTCCAAAAGTTCTTTTGGAAGAACATTGTCTGTCGGTTCGGGGTACCTCGCATCCTCGTAACCGACAACGGGACCCAATTTACAAGAGCTGCTTTTCACGACTTCTGCACCGATATCGAAATTCAAAAGCATTTCTCTTCAGTAGCACACCCCCAGTCTAACGGCCAAGCGAAGAACGCGAACCGTCAAATCTTCTCAGGTTTGAAGAAGAGGCTTGACAAGTCCACCAAGGGGCTATAGGTCGAACAACTCTCCAATGTGCTTTGGTGCTATCACACCTCCAAAAGAACTCTGACAGGTGAATCCCCTTTCAACCTCACATACGGATCAGAAGCTCTTATCCCTTTGGAGGTGGGTCTACCTTCGCCTCGTCTCGTAGCTTACAATGAGGCGCAGAACGCGAACCAGCTTTGCAATTGCCTAGACCTCATTGACGAGATCCGCGATAGAGCTGCAATCCGCCAAGAGACCTATCGTCGTAGGTCACTCAAGCTTACAATAAGAGGGTATGGCCGACCAACATAAAGGAAGGGAACTTAGTGCTGAGAAAGTTATCAATTTCGGATCCAAGCAAGAGAGGCAAGCTGGCACCTAATTGGGAAGGACCATATAAGGTCTCCAGAGTTATACGCCCGCGCTCGTATCAACTTAAAGACCTGGGGGGCAGGAAGATGCCAAGGACTTGGAACGCCGAGCATCTGATGAAGTACCGAGAGGGTGTCTAAATGCCGCTCCAAGCTACTTCCCCAGGATTGCAAAAATCTTACTTGTATCTTCCTTTTTATCGAAATGTAAAAGGCAGTCTGCAACTGAGAAGCGGCCGCAAAGTTGTTTTCAATAAAAGAGAAATTTCCCCCCTTTCAACTTATCTATCTTTCGAGTAAATTCTATATTTTTGGGGTAGTCCAACTCTACTTACAATTTTTTTTTCCTTAAACGACGAAGTTTGAATTCCAACACTTGGCTCGACCCCGCTTCTACTACTCACACATAAACGAGTAAGAAGTGGTTCGCCATTCGGAATTGCTCCCGCAAACGTTGACTCTTTTTTAAACGACGAAGTTTGGAGTCCAACACTTGGCTCGACTCCACTTCTACTACTCGCTCATAAGCGAGTAAGAAGTGGTTCGCCATTGAGAAGTACTCCTACAACTATCGACAACCATAGATGTTAACAAAACACACAAGTGCAAAAGAGAAAACAAGTTTCATTTATATAAAGTTTGAGGAACAACTAAGATTACAAGACCAACTACTTATCTCTATGACGAGTTACAAAATTTGAGAAGCCAAAATTACAAGACTACTTCAACGCCTTCTAGGAAGTGGGATACTCCTCTTGAGCGACAAACGGGGACGGTGAACATTCTGTCGCTGCGACCCCACACTCGTTGAGGTCCCCTAGCCGGCAAGCCTAGTTGTGTCCCTAAGCATTGCGCTAGCTGAGGCTTCGCTCGACGAACCAGCAACTCCACTTTGAGCAGCCCCAGGACGCCCTAGGATGGGAGGTGAACGTGATGCTAACTCGTGAAACAATCGTCCCTGCGAGTACTCGTCTCGAGGGCAAGATGTGGTCCTGACGTTGCTCCCCTCCGTAAAACGTCGTAGCCGATGAACCTCCGTCTCTAGCTCAACAATGCGCTCCCTCAGTGAATCATCCATTACCTTGACTTGTAGGCGAGGAATTCTGCTCGTACTACCCACACGAGAAGCTTCAATGATAGCTCGCCGAAGCTGCGCCGTTTCCAGGCTCTTCTCGAGCACCACATTCTTTAGACCATCTTTCTCTGCACTGACGTCGAATAGGGTCTGCCGAAGTGACTCCACCTCCCTTTTAGGGGGGTCTTCTCGAGCTCATTTCTTTAGTTTCTTCAACTCGGAGTTGCGCTTCGCCAGCGTTAGCTTAGCTCACTCTTAAGGAAACACTCTCGACTACGAGAAAGGGCCAACTTCGTCGCTCCTAAGTCAGCTCGAAGGCGAGAGGCCTTAGCCGCTACCATGTTCGGCGATGCCTCGACCAAAAACAACTCGGCAATCTGAAAAGCAAGAACACAACGACGCTGAGCTCGAGCAACACTTAGCCAAATTTCAAAGTGAGTTGTTTTCAACACTTAGCTAAATTCCAAAGCGAGTTATTTTTAACACTTAGCTAAATTCCAAAGTGAGTTGTTTTTAACACTTAGCTAAATTTCAAAGCGAGTTGTCTTCAACACTTAGCCAAATTTCGAAGCTAGTCATTGTAAACTTCGGCCAAAATCTCAAAAGTCCTTCGTTTCATTGAAGTTCAAAAGAGTACAAAAGAAAGCGGTGGCCAGTCCGCTATTAGGCATTGATACAAAAAGACCCTAGATGAAAAACTACTGCTAAACCACAAAAGAAACTCTAAGGGAGTTGAGTGTCCACCTCGGTGGATGGATCCACAAGCGCTAAGGCACCTTCGCCGCCCTTAGCTCCCCCTGTCGCCGGCGCCATAGCTAACGACGTCTCAGTTACTACGTCTTCATCGCCGATGGCCTCCTCTTCCCTTTCATCCTCTTCTTCTCCTTCGGCGACTGTCTTCTCCTCATCGGAGAACAAGAAGTATCCCGAACAGTCGAAGTCAGGGATACGCTTGCCGACATCCTTCAACGCCTTGGCATAGACCTTGCGCATGTTCTGCTCTAGGTAGCTGATCGCCTCCTTCTCCGCCGCTGCCTTGGCTTCCTTCACCGCCGTGAACATCGCGAACGCGGCCTTCTTCTGCTCGGCCGCCCACTGCCGAGCCATCTCCTCCTTCTCCGCAGCGGCGGAGTCCTTTGCCTTTGCCAGTGCCTCCTCCAGTAGCTGGATATCGGTGGCCTGCGTTTTGACCTTGAGAGCAGCCGCCTCTAGCTCTCTCTTAGCCTTCGAGCGCTCCAACCTCTCCCGATCCTGAAGAGCCTTCAGCTCTTTCTCCTGCTCCGCCACTCGCTTCAGCAAGTGGCTGAAATGGTAGATCGCCTGCGAAAAAGGTAGTGGTTGAGAGCGGAATACAAAGAAGGGGACAGAGGTCGAGCGGGAGGTCAAGGCTTACCGTCATCTATGCTTTGGCGATCTCCAATGCCGAGTCGCCCACTGTCCCATGCTCCATCGCCACCTTGTCTTTGGGCGTGGCAAGACTGCGGACGGCATCCATGCAACTCATCGAGTCACCGAGGAAACTGTCGTGCCTAAGAAGCTGCCAATCCGGCACGAAGATCCTCTTCAGCTCGTCTGTCAGAATCACCTCGGCCGCCGCCGTGTGAGGCAGAGCCGACAGGGCGAGAGTGGCCGAACAATCGAGCTCCTTCATCGGCGGAGCAACAGAAGAAGGAGCGGCCTCCAAGTCAACAATGGGAGCGGTGGCGCTCTCAACTCGAGTTGCCTTCGACGTGGTTAGGCGAGCAACGACATGCTTCCTCTTCTTCTACTCAACGCGCTTGCCACTCAGTGCCGATCGCCTATTCATGATGTCGTCGAAGTCCATGGCAGTAGATCCTGCAAACAAAAAAGATCGAAAACAAGAGATTAGAATTTTGACACTCGTAAAATTAAGATAACGATCGATGAAAGACAACTCGTACTAGGGTCCATCAGGCTAAGGCCTCCCCCAAAGAGGCTCTCCTCGGTGACTCCTTCCAGTGCAAAGTGGGCCGATCTAAAAGGATGCCGACCATTTTGTCCTCCTCCGGACTCAAAGTCGGCTCCATCTTCGCCCTCTTCGGCACATCTTCCCTCCACACCGTAGGAATGTCCCATGGATTTTTTACCTCGAACGAGGAAATATTTGTCTCTCCAACACTTCACGGAGTCAGGGTTGTCGACCAACTTGATGCCCTTCCAAGCAGTAAGGTAGAAACGGTACTCCGTTCTCGTCTTTTGGTGGATCTTGTACAGACGACGAAGTACGCTGATACTAGGTTCGATCCCCGCCGCCTGGCAGTGGAGAACGAACCCAGTCACGTGCCTCCAAATGTTCAGCATCAGCTGAATGGGCAGACCCCGTACCATTGCAGCACTCCCCTTATGAAAGGGTGTAGAGGGAGGCGCAGCCCCGCATAGAAAGCATCGTAAGGGAAAATGCAAATATCGGAGGGGAGAGAAGAACAAGACCTGACCCCTGGCCCCGGGACGATGAGTTTGAACTCTGGAGGGATCATGAAGTACATCCGAACCATTCACAGATCCGACTCCTTCAGGATGCTGACGATTTCGTTCGCCTTCGTGCGCTCCCTCGGATTGTTCTCCTCGTAAAACTGGGCCAAACCATGCTCTGTTCGCCTCAAATGCTCCGAACTATACTGACGGGTCCCTCCAAGGGTAGACACGGCGATCGAATGCCTGCTGAACGCACCCATCCACCGATCTCTCCACTATCATTTCCACCACCGTCGAAGAGAGAGCCGCCTCGCCGCCTCCACCCTCGACGAAGAGATCACCTTCCACTTCCGGAGAGGACAGGGCAATGGGAGCCTTCCCCTTATCGACCGAAGAAGGAGTCGACTGGGGGGGTACTTCGAACTGACTCGATGAGGAGGCCTCTTCGCCGGACGATATCCTAGACATCTCTTTAAATTAAAATAAATTACCTGGGAAGTGACAACCACGGTCGGAATGCTCGTCGAAGAACGGGAAGGGCGTCGGAAGCTCTGCGAAGAGAAGAAATCTCCGATGAAGAAAAAGTGAGAAAGTGAAGTAAAAATAAGAGGGGGTGGTGACTTATAGCAAAACTTAATGGGTTTGGGCCGCACAGCTTGACCGGCCCAACAAGCGCGAAAGTCTAAGCGGTCAGAATACGAAACGACAAAAAAGGAGCGACCAGAAGCAGCTCGGAATAGTTGATCAGTCAACGCTCTTCGAGCTCGCCGCTTCAACTGTTTCGCTCAACACATCGCTCGCTAAGCTCACCGTCACATTCGAGCAGACGTGTTTCCGAGCTGAAAACACCAAGAAATGCGTTGACCGGTCAATGCTCTTTGAGCTCGCCGTTTCGTTCTCCAAGCTCGACATTCCTTTCGCCAAGATCGCCGTCAAATCCAAGCAGACATGTTTCCGAGCTAAAAACACCAAAAAATGCATTGACCAGTCAACGCTCTTCGAGCTCGCCGTTCCGTTCGCCAAGCTCGACAGGACATTGGCCAAGCTCGCCGTCAAATTTGAGCAGACGTGTATTCGAACTGAAAATACCAAAAAATGCGTTGACCAGTCAATGCTCTTCGAGCTCGCCGTTCCGTTCGCCAAGCTCGACAGGACATTCGCCAAGCTCGCCGTCAAATCCGAGCAGACGTGTTATCGAATTGAAAACACCAAAAAATGCGTTGACCAGTCAACGCTCTTCGAGCTCGCCGTTCCGATCGCCAAGCTCGATAGGACATTTGCTAAGCTCGCTGTCAAATCCGAGCAGACGTGTTTCCGAGCTGATAACACCAAAAAATGCGTTGACCGGTCAATGCTCTTCGAGCTCGCCGTTTCGCTCGCCAAGCTCGACATTCCGTCCACCAAGCTCGTCGTCAAATCCGAGCAGACGTGTTTCCGAACTGAAAACACCAAAAAATACATTGACCAGTCAACGCTATTCGAGCTCGCCTTTTCATTCACCAAGCTCGACATTCCGTTCTCCAAGCTCACCATCAAATCCGAGCAGACGTGTTTCCGAACTGAAAACACCAAAAAATACATTGACCAGTCAACGCTATTCGAGCTCGCCTTTTCATTCACCAAGCTCGACATTCCGTTCTCCAAGCTCGCCATCAAATCCGAGCAGACGAGTTTCCGAGTTGAAAACACCAAAAAATGAGTTGACCAGTCAACGCTCTTCGAGCTCGCCATTTTGTTCGCCAAGCTCGACATTTCGTTCGCCAAGCACGCCGTCAAATCCAAGCAGACGTGTTTCCGAACTAAAAACACCAAAAAATGCATTGACCAGTCAACGCTATTCGAGCTCGCCGTTTCGTTCGCCAAGCTCGACATTCCATTTGCCAAGCTCGCCGTCAAATTCAAGCAGACATGTTTCCGAGCTGAAAACACCAAAAAATGCATTGACCAGTCAATGCTCTTTGAGCTCGCCGTTTCGTTCACCAAGCTCGACATTCCGTTCGCCAAGCTCGCCGTCAAATCCGAGTAGACGTGTTTCCAAGCTGAAAACACCAAAGTAGCGTTGACTAGTCAATGCCTCTTCATTGGTCGCCAAACTCCACATAATGTTCGCCATGTTCGGCACACCGTTCGACGCGTTCGCCTCACCGTATGCCCAGATCGCGAGAACCCCTTTTTCTCCTGGCCGTCCGATCGCCCAAAATTCCTCGCCGGTGTGTGATTAAGGGCTCAGATTTGGCCACGTCATAAAAACGGCGATTAATTCCTTTTTCTATTTTATTAATTTGGATTATTTATTTAAAAATTGCAAAAAATGATTAAAAACACTGGAAAATTAATTAAAAATTCTGAAAAATAGTTATAAATTCGGGGGAACATTTTTGTTTCCCGGGTGACATAATTATTGTCCAGAACGATTAATTAAGGCTCCCGGAAAGTGAATCGTTGCATTGCAAAATTAAATAAATGGTTCGAACAAATGATATAAAAATCGGGAAAAAATCACCAAAGATCCAGAGCAACCTAGAAGCCACTTTGAGCATGCTACTAGCTCAGGAAAGCACCATCACCCCTCAGGCGAGATTCGAACACCCGTTGGGAACTCCGATAAAATCTTATGCGCCATTGAAACAACAAAACTACTCTCCAAAGGCCGTAACACACAGTCTTTGGGAGTGGGGGGCTCGTGATATGGCTAAAAATGGGGTTAAATCGGAACCATTCAAAACGGGCACGAATCTCAAATTCCCAAGGGCAAGATGGCAATCTCTCCTACAGACGGGTCCGAATTGGGAACCGGGTCCCTCCTCCTGGACCTGCTAACCCATGAACGGACCTGACCAGTTGAGAATGGGTCTCAACCCGTTAGGGGCCAGTTCAACAGGATTAGAGGAAATCCTGGCTCCCCCTGATCTGGAGGAGGTGGTTATAATCACCCTAATCCTGCCACACTGGGAAGTATGGATTCTCTCTGATCCTGAAGGAGATCCCATTGGCGACTATAAAACCCCCCTGACCTTCCACTGTAACAGGTGATCACACTTTGCACACTTGAGCCTTTTCTCTCTCTTTTTCTGTGTATTGACTTGATCGGCGGAGAGTTCATCACCGGGATCCATCCCGGTGTCTCGAACGTTTGTGCAGGTCTCAAGAGAGCACCAAGGAGTCAACAAATCATCAAGGAAGAAGAAGGGATCAACCTTTGTGAGTTCCTCACGAACCTACAAATCTCATCTATTGTCCCTACACCTGAATTTAGCGGCAACAATGATAAAATAATTCAAAAATGAATTTTTAATTAGATAATCAAGACTTAACAATTAATAATTATAATAATAAAAAAATAATATCATACAACAAAATAATATCCGGGTTTAACAATTTCTTTAAAATAAACCAATAACAATAATATATTTATTTTAGGCTCAAATATAAATAGTAGATTAGTAAGATATAGAAAATAAGATCAAAATACACCATTATTCGAAATGAATAAATTTTTTTATTAGAAAATACTTTAATACAAGATCTGAAATGAATTTGTCACAAAATAACTTTATAAAAATCAAATTATAGAAAACACGCGAAAAATATCAATTGGCAGAAATGGGGGTTACAATCCTACCCACCTTACAACAAAATTTCGTCCTCGAAATTTGCTCAGGCGGTACATAGGACAAGCAAAAACAAACTTGTGAAATAACAGAACTGGGAGTGAAAGGAAAAGTGGCAAAATGGTAGCAACACCAGAAAAGAAAGAACATGGATATGAATAAAGTGATCTAGAATGATGTTAAATAAAGGTTCAATGAGTGATGGCAATGCAAATAAATGAAAGGGCAGTAAGTAATGCAAGAAAGAGAAACAACAAGAGGATCCTAGAACCTGTGAGTTATGGGACCACCACATTTTCGCTGCGTAGAAATCCAAGCGGCAGACATGTCGTTGAAGATCAAGCGATGCCGATCGACGGACCAAGCAGGAAGAAGAAGAACGGATGACACTCTATTCAAAAGAATATCGGTCCGAAAAGAATAAAATCATACCCAACGAGGAATCAATAAATGGAAGGGACAAAAGACAACAAGAAATGAAGGAACTGAATGTGAAGGGATCAAAGAGGAATCAAAAGAGATTAGTTTCCAGATCATGTTGGTTATCAATTGTTCATGTGATCTCTGTATTGCACATACAATTGAGTCAAATCGATTAAAACCAAAATCTGATTAATATATCAATCAAAGCCAAACTTCCTTTCGTTAGTCCCGTTTGACTGATATATTATCCAAACTCGGGCTCTGATACCACTAAAAATCTTGTCACGCCCCGTTTCCCAAGAATACGAATACGAGTACATGACATCGGCTCAGTGAATGACTAACGTCACCCATAAGCTATTTATTCGATCAACTCAACTATATAATCAATATAAAGCGATTGTGCAGAAAATAATAAAAAAATCTCATGAACAATAATACTTAGAATGAAGCAATATAAAATATCCAAGTACAATAATAATCCAACATCTGGAACAATAATAGAAAAATTCAGGTCAAAATCCCACAATACAATGAAATAACAATAGTTCAATAGTTAAGTCTTCATGACAAAAATAAATATTTATTAAGCGGCGATGTAAACAATTCCTTCACCAATGTTGTTCTCCCAATCCATCAGGAAATTCTCCATCAACACCTGTAAAAACTTCATCTAAAAAGAGGAGAAAAATTGTCCTTAGAGAAAGTAGAGAAAGTAGGGAACAATGAAATAAGAGTATAACAATGAATCAATGGATCAATAGGAATCAATAACATGGCACGATAATCAATAATCAATATCACGATAATCGATACAATGGCTATAAACAATGACGCAATATTTGGTAGCAAAAATCAATGATCAATTCGATATCAATAGGAACAATGAGGAACAATATGCAGTGTCGATGTGGTGTGATCCTTAAGTCTATTAATTATTTTAATCCTAACTAATGTAGCACTTCATGCGTCCCATCTAATTACAACATGGTTGCTACATATAAACAAGTTACGTTTAGACTTAGTGGTGGATTTTATAGTTTATGTACTCAGCAACGGTAATCAATATTCAATAGTGACCGATGACGGAATCAATCGAGATACTGTAGTCAATAATCTATAATTAATCGATGACCGATATGACCAATAGACCAATAGACCAATAGACCAATAGGCCCATATACCAATAAATAGGAAAACACGGGCCCTTCCTTCGAGTACAATCCTTATATTGTCCACTACTAAAGTTAACCCTTAAACTCTGTCTTGTTAATTATTTATAATTGCAACAGTACAATATGCAAAGATGAGACATGAGATGAACGATGGAACAGTAGGATGATAACTTGAAGTAGGACAATTAGAATGATGACAATAAGATATTTGGATCATGCAATGCAACATACATACATTAATTCATGCAATAGTACGATATAGGAATAATTAAACTATTAAAAACTGAAATATAAAATTCTGGACAGCAAGAGTAGTCTGTAAAAAAATGCAGTTTCCCCGCTATTTTGGAAACCAAAAAGTGAATCCGTCAGAAGTTCTAGAAACTATACTTCCACACGATTCCAACGCATATTTAAAGTTCAAATTCCGACAATAGTAGCTAGGTCAAACACATTGTTCTTTACAGATTTTATGTTGAGGCAGAAATTCGACATTATGTTATTATAATTTTTTAGATTCAGTCAAAACTAGATATTAAATTCATAAAAAATATTTTCTGGACTCCTAAACATGATTACTAACAATCTGGAAATTTTCAGAGCAAGATCCTATCATTTGATCAGCCTATTTACTGTTTGAACAGGGAACATACAATAATATGAGAATCTGGAATTAAAAACATAGTCGTAGTAAAACGGACATAACTTTTGCTACACAACTCGGAATTCAAAAATTTAAGAAGTTTTGGAAACTAGAAAGATAAGGCTACAATTCATATTCAGAAGGTAATTCATTTTAAGTTCGTTTAGTGGTTCAAAAACAACAGTCCACATTCAGGTCAGCAAGCAATATACAGGTTTTAGGGTAGTCTTCATGAAATAAATTAATGTAAACATGATGGGCATCAATTCTACTAGTCGATAAACTTCTCAATTAGCATGGAGGGTACAAAAACATGGTAAATAAGATTAAGAACACATACATAAATCAATTTTTCAATCATCAATCGATCAAACAACATACAACCTAGCAATTCTCTCTACAATAATTCGTTTGTGTCGTGACTATATGTGTAACCCTATTATCAATTCTACATGCACTCATGAAAAATCCAAACTTTACAGTCAAAAGTGGCACGATGCCAAGAATATTGAGGTTAGATCGTGTAAACCCTCAATAGGCCCAACGAAGAGAAACGAAGAGATGATCAAGGTATAATACGATTAACAAGGGATCTACTTGCAAGAGTTTCAATAAAATTTGAATTTGATACAATTAATAATTCAAGTGGACGGTGACTTGCCTGTTAGACATTGAAAACGAATACCAAGAACAACGGGATAAGGATCCCGAAGCAACGAACCCACGAACACACAAAAGAAAGAACATGGATATGAATAAAGTGATCTAGAATGATGTTAAGTAAGAGTTCAATGAATGATGGAAATGAAAATAAATGAAAAGAAAGTAAACAATGCAAGAAAGAGAAACAACAAGAGGATCCTAGGACCTGTGAGTTATGGGACCACCACGCTTTCGCTGCACAGAAATCCAAGCGGTAGACATGTCGTTAAACATCAAGCGATGCCGATCTACGAACCAAGTAGGAAGAAGAAGAACGGATGACACTCTAATGAAAAGAATATGGGTACGAAAAGAATAAAAAAATACCCAACGAGGAATCAATGAATGGAAGGGACAAAAGATAACAAGAAATGAAGGCATCAAAGAGGAATCAAAAGAGACTAGTTTCCAGATCATGTTGGTTATCAATTGTTCACGTGATCTCTGTATTGCACATACAGTTGAGTTAAACCGATTAAAACCCAAATATGATTAGTATATCAATCAAAGCCAAACTTCTTTTCGTTAGTCCCGATGACTGATATATTACCAAACTCGGGCTCTGATACCACTTAAAACCTTATCACGCCCCGCTTCCCAAAAATACAGAATACGAGTACATAACATCGGCCCAACGAATGACTAACGTCACCCATAAGCTGTTTATCCGATCAACTCACCAATATAATCAATACAGAGCGATTGTGCAGGCAATAATAAAAAATCTCATGAATAATAATACTTGGAATGAAGCAATATAAAATATCCAAGTACAATAATAATCCAACATCTAGAACAATAATAGTAATATTCGGGTGAAAAGCCCATAATACAATGAAATAACAATAGGTCAATAATTAAGTCTTCATGAAAAAAACAATTATTTATTAAGCGGCGATGCAATCAATTCCTTCACCAATGTTGTTCTCTCGATCCACCAGGCAATTCTCCATCAATATCTGTAAACACTTCATATAAAAAGAGGAGAAAATTTATCCTTAAAGCAAGTCATGGACAGCAAGTAGAGAAAGCAGGAAACAATGGAATAACGGTATACAATGAAACAATGGATCAATAGAAATCTATAACATGGCACGATAATCAATAATCAATAGGTAATCGATACAATGGCTATAAACAATGATCCAATATTTGGTAATAATAATCAACAGTCAATTCGATATCAATAGGAATAATGAGGAATAATATGCAGTGTCGATGTGGTGTGATCCTTAAGTCTATTAATTATTTTAATCCTAACTAATGTAGCACTTCATGCGTCCCATGTATTTACCACATGGTTGCTACATACAAACAGGTTACGTTTAGACTTAGTGGTGGATTTTATAGTTCATGTACTCGGCAATGGTAATCAATATTCAATAGTAATCTATGACCGAATCAATCGAGATACTGTAGTCAATAATCTACAATTAATCGATGACCGATATGACCAATAGACCAATAGACCAATAGACCATAAATAGGGAAACACAGGCCCCTCCTTTGAGTACAGTCCTTATATTGTCCACTACTAAAGTCAACCATTAAACTCCAACTTTTTAATTATTTATCAATGCAATAATACAATATGCAAAGATGAAACATGAGATGAACGATGGAAAAATTAGGATGATAACTTGAAGTAGGACAATTAGAATGATGACAATAAGCCATTAGGATCATGCAATACAACATACATACATTAATTCATGCAATTGTACGATATAGGAATAATCAAACTATTAAAAACTGAAATATAAAATTCTGGACAGCAAGAGTAGTCTGTACAAAAATGCTGTTTACCTGCTGTTTTAGAAACCGAAAAGTGAATCCGTTAGAAATACTAGAAACTAGAATACCACACGTTTCCAACGCATATTTAAAGTTCAAATTCCGACAAAAGTAGCTAGGTCAAATACATTGTTCTTTACAGATTTTATGTTCAGGCAAAAATTCAACATTATGTTATAATAATTTTTTAGATTCTGCCAAAACTCAATATTAAATTCATAAAAAATATTTTCTGGACTCCTAAACATGATTACTAACATTTTGGAAATTTTCAGAGCAAGATCCTATCATTTGATCAGCCTATTTACTGTTTGAACATAGAACATACAATGATTTGAGAATCTGGAATTAAATAGCCATAGTAAAACGAGCATAACTTTTGCTACACAACTCGGAATTCAAAAATTCAAGATGTTCTGGAAATGAGAAAGATAAGGCTCCAATTCATATTCAGAAGGTAATTCATTTTAAGATCGTTTACTGGTCCAAAAACAGCAGCTGACATTGAGTTCAGTAAGCAATATACAGGTTTTAGGGTAGTCTTCATGAAATAAATTAATTTAAACATGATGGGCATCAATTCTACTAGTCGATAAACTTCTCAATCAGCATGGAGGGTATAAAAATATGGTAAATAAGATTCAGAACACATACATAAATTAATTTGTCATCAATCAATCATCAATTGATTAAACAACATACAACCTAGCAATTCTCTCTATAATTATTTATTTGTGTCGTGACTATATGTGTAACTCTATTATCAATTCTACATGCACTCATGAAAGATCCAAACGTTAGAGTCAAAAGTGGCACGATGTCAAGAATATTGGGATTAGCTCGTGTAAACCCTCAATAGACCCAACGAAGAGAAACAAAGAGATGAACAAGGTATAATACGATAAACACGGGATCTACTTGCTAGAGTTTCAACAAAACTTGAATTTGATATAATTAACAATTCAAGTGGACGGTGACTTGCCTGTTAGACGGTAAAAACGAATACCAAGAATAACGGGATACGGATCCCGAAGCAACGAACCCTCGAACACACAAAAGAACACGTGCAATATACGTGTAGAAGAGTTCCAAGCAAAAACAACAAAAGAGAACTCAGCAACTACAAACAACAGTAACGTCAGCAAGAGTGTCGACCAGGCCAAGGGGCGGCGGCGGCGTCGATGACCAGGGAGGCGGCGTTGACGATGCAACAGGTCGGCACTAGGGATTCGATGGCGGATTGGGCTTTGGTCTATGCTAATGTCAAGGAAAGAGAAGAAGGGAGGCCAGAGGTTGGGGTTTTGGCCTGGTGGTTTCGAGGGTGTGCCGGTGCGTGTCAGGGCGCGATGGAGGAGGATGGCGACGGGGGGGGGGGTCGCCGGAGCACAGGGGGTCACACCGGAGAAGAAGCACAGGATGGGTTTTGGATGGATTTTGGGCGGGAAACGACTGAGAGAGAGAAAACGGCGAGGAGAGAGAAAGAGAGGGGAGAAAGATAAGTGGCTTGGGTTTCAGAATTGTGCAATTTTTAGGATTTGCATTAGGGTTGTATTTATAGGGTACAATTGGGATGTTGGGTTAGTGGTTTAGGGTCTAATAAGAGTGGTTTTGGGTCAAGAACAATTCAAATTGGGTTTTAGGGTTCATGTAATATCCCGGTCGGATATTATATTGTATAAATTATTATTTTAAATTAAAATATTTTTTATGAAAATTACTTGGTTTTTCTAATAAAAAGTTATCTGGATATATATACTTGTAAGTATATACAGGTATTGTATCAGTTTTGTGCACTTGTACAAAATCTTGAAAAATACATTTTTGAGAAAATGTCTTGAAAATTCTGGGCAGATATTAAAAATTATTATTTTATTATTATTTTCAGAAATGAAATATTTTTGGTGGATATCACCCAGTTTTGTTAATAAACATTATATATATACATATACCAGTCTGTATACGTTTGTTTTGTATCAAATTGATACTGGAATCTTCCGAGCCGGTAATAAAATTATTTTTATTTTTATTTCTCAGAATTAAATTATTTTTGTACAGATTGATTCGTTTTAACTAACAAAAATTATCTGTATAATTAGATATTATACTATACCTTAAGCTAATAGGCCTACCCCTCTGCTTTCTCCATTTTGAAATAGAGAAAGGAGAGCAAAAGTAGGGAGTCGCACTTCCTAAACACGTGAGCACCACATTATATTTTATATATTATTATATCTATATATTATACTAATAGGAGAGAGAGTCAACCTCTCTCCTTTCTCTATTTTAAAATAAAGCAAGGAAAGCAAAATGAGAAATTCACATTTATTAACACGTGTAGTACAGACATTTTCATTAAAAAATATATAAAAGCTTCAAACCTATAAAACTGGAACTTGATTACTAGAATTGTGATTTTCTCATTAAGTGTTTGATGAAATGTCTATGTATCACACAAAGTTTTTGTGAAAAAATTGTTTTGAAAAAAATTGTTTAACTAAATCAATTGTATCTATTTACGGTGTATGTACTAATTTTTGAAACCCTAATTTACTACCTCATTTTATTTTCATTTTCTAATTTGTGTCTTTGAAATCATGAAATTTGAATTTGAGGAAGAGTACGGGTTGAAGATGGGGATGACTGTAGTATCGGATCCAAGAATGAGATTTGGTAAGGAGGTAGATGGCGGAGAGTATGGTGAGGCAAACGGAGAGGTGGAGGAGGATGTTGGAGAAAGGGACGTCATTGCGGTCGAAGACAGCGGAGACACGGGAGATGAGGAATAAAGCATCTGATAAGGTGTGAATTTGGGAGGGGGAGGGGAGGAAGGGGAGAGGTTGAAATGAAACGGGTCAAAGCTTGAGTATTGCTAGTTATGATGTATACAAAGGCCGAGCACATTTTTTAGCATAAAATTCACTAAACTATACACTTGAAGAGTTAATTTCTCTCAATTCTCTCATATTTTTTTAAAGTTCCATATAATTTTATTAGTTCATTACAAAACTTTTAGTCTGTGCAATTTGCACAGGGTAACGCTAGTATGTACGTATTTGAACTGTAACGATTTTGTACATTCGTACGAAATTGTGTAGTATGTGATTTGGGAAAATATCTTTTATTTTTGATCCATCATGATGAGATGAAGGGTTATGATTGGATTAGGGGGGGATTGCAATTTAAATTTGCAAATTAATTTTTCAATTGTTCTCACCATGAGAATAGTAACAAGTGGCACTCTTTCACGCACATACCCCTTCACCCTCTTCTATAACCCCCCCCCCCCCCCCCCCCCCCCCCCCCCACACACACACAGACACACACCCCCATTTGGCTGGCCAACCTAGGGTTTTGTGTGTTTCCACCCTCTCATTTTGTGTGTTTCCATCCTCATCTCATCTCATCTCTTCTTATTCTACTACTTCTTCTTTACTTGATTTAAAGGGGCACATAAAGGTTGCAGTGGTAGAACACAAAAAAGAAGCATAAAGATTCGATTATTGTAGTTCTAGGGTTAGAATTATTTAACTAGGTTAAAGGTGAAATTTTGACCCCAAATTTATATTAGAGGTTCTTAGGGGTGTTATCACCATGCTCAAATTTTTGTAGATTTTTCGGAGTTAGTTTGATGAGTAAAATGACAGTTTTCCCCAAAACAACGAGTGTTGGGCAAAAACAGCAACTTGCTGTTTTGGGGGTGAACATCGGCTTATGTTCGAGGGGTTAAAATTTGATGTTCCTTACGGAATTTAGAAAAGTGACCAACTAGGATATTGTAGTAGACGTTCTCACCTTACCAAAATGCCCTATTTGGTCAAATTCAGATAAGTAGTGCAAAAGTTATGGCCGTTACAAAACAGAGTATCCAGCTTGGCTGAGAGTTCTCATTGTTTTGCTTATTTGTTGTTTTTGAGCCTCTTAATTGTGGAATATGAGGAAGTGACCAACTAGGAAGTTGTAGTAGACGTTCTCACCTTTCCAAAATGCCCTATTTGGTTAGATTCCGATAAGTAGTGCAAAAGTTATGGCCGTTACAAAACAGAGCAGCCAGCTTGGCTGAGAGTGCTTACTGTTTTACTTATTTGTTGTTTTTGAGCCTCTTACTTACGGAATTTGGAAATGTGACCAACTAGGAAGTTGTAGTAGACATTCTCACCTTTCCAAAATGTCCTATTTAGTCAAATTCTAATAAGTAGTTCAAAAGTTATGGCCGTTACAAAACAGAGCAGCCAGCTTGGCTGAGAATGCTCACGGTTTTGCTTATTTGTTGTTTTTGATCCTCTTACTTGCGGAATCTGCGGAAGTGACCAACTAGGTTGTTGTAGCAGACGTTCTCACCTTTCCAAAATTCCCTATTTGGTCAGATTCCAATAAGTAGTGCAAAAGTTATGGCCGTTATAAAACAGAGCAGCCAGCTTGGCTGAGAGTGCTCACTGTTTTGCATATTTATTATTTTTGAGCCTCATACTTGCGGAATCTGAGGAAGTGACCAACTAGAAAGTTTTTGTAGACGTTCTCACCTATTCAAAATGCTCTATTTGGTCAGATTCCGATAAGTAGTGCAAAAGTTATGGCCGTTACAAAATAGAGCAGCCAGCTTGGCTGAGAGTGCTCACTATTTTGCTCATTTGTTGTTTTTGAGCCTCTTACTTACGGAATCTGAGGAAGTGACCAAATAGAGAGTTGTAGTAGAGACTCTCACCTTTCCAAAATGTCCTATTTGGTTAGGTTCCGATAAGCGGAGTAGAAGTTATGGCCTTTACAAATTGCAGCTGCCAGCCTTTAGGCTGAAAAGCTCGCTGTTTGAGTTTTTCGATGTTTTGGATCTTTTACTTACTGAATTTGGGAAAGTGTTCAACTAGAGAGTTGTAGTAGAGACTCTCACCTTTCCAAAATGTCTTATTTGGTTAGATTCCGATAAGCAGAGTAGAAGTTATGTGCTTTGAAAGTTTTCCGTTTTGCTGTGTTTTTGGTAGTTTGGAATTGTGTTCAAGGGGTAGGAATTTGGAATTCCTTACGGAATCTCAAAAATTCATCAACTAGAGAGTTGTAGTATGTCGGTATTAGACTGTTAGAAGATTATTCTGTTGCTTCTAATTATAGAAGATCAAGTTCTGCTAGTTAGCACGGTTGGTTGCTTCTAGGTTGTTAGAATACCTGTGTGGTTGTTTCTATATGTTGTTTTGCTCATACGCATCTCACCTGGCTCGTATGTAATTGTTGATTTAATACGTAGCTTATTTGGCTCGTATGTATGTTGTTATCTCATACGCAGCTCACTTGGCTCGTATGTATGTTGTTGTCTCATACGAAGCTCGCCTGGCTCATATGCAGTTGTTGGTTCCATACATAGCTTATTAGTTTGTATGTGTTTTGTTTACTCGTATGTAGCTTATTAGCTAGTATGCAGTTTTGTTGTGCTCATCTAGGGTGATATTAGTGCCCTAGGGGCCATCAACCATCAAGACGTATATTTATTTTACTCCTAAGGGACTGTGGACAAGTCACTCCTTGTGTACCGTCAGATCTTAACCGGTGTTGGTTGATCACGGATCGGAGCATAGACGAAATCCAAGTTCGGGGTAGTAGCATGTGAATACGTTCGTATTGCCGGGGTCTTAGATCGATATGCCATGAATCGGATCCTTAGGGATTCTGGTAAGTCTAGGTTGAGCGCCTAGTAAAGTTATCTTGCGAAGTCTAACTTAAGACCTAGCATGTTGTGTTAATACTGTTGTCATCTCTTGAATTGTTTAGGGTTAATGACATCGTTAGGGTAGTAACTTATGGCTATTACTACTTAACCTTTACTTATTATCATTTTTTGCCGAAGGGAAGGAGTTGGTGTTAAGGGTGATACCTTATGATCTGACCTGTCCTATAGGTTGGCACTAGGTGGTGTTATTGGGTTGTACCCTTCTTATCAAAGGGATACGGTCTGTGCCTTCTCATGGGTTGGGAGCACGGGATCCGTATCTCGTTTGTTAATTTCTGAATTGCCATGATAAGGACGGGCGGAGCTAGGGGATGGAACTCTGGAAATCCGTCATGTTCTATGCCAGGAAAGCGAACAGGCCATAGACTACGGTCTATGAGTTAGAGGGCCGCAGGGGATGCTTCGGGCTAACCTGTGTTGCAGGAACTCCGAGGGTTTGTCTGGTTTTTGAGTGAGGTCTGGTACGCCGGGTAGTAGTAGAAAACGGGGACACCATGAGCTGACTGCGAATGGAGGGATTAGACCGTTTCAGGGCAACCTCATCAGTCACGTTGTATCTTCAGAAACAAGTCGAGTACAACAGTAGAATTCATGACGCGGGTTCAAATCCCTATATATATGAAGAAACGGCTTGATATGGGGTGTATGTAGTATGGGATGCATATTATTCCAGAGTCTCGCTTGCATTAGAATAAGAGCATCCTCGCATTAGTTAATCTTGGATTAGAGTCTAAGTCATAGCATACACTGACACATCAACTATATATACACGTTTCTATTTTCATTAATCTGTTTGCTTAAAGTTGAGAATCGCTGCTAGTCATCAGCCTTAAAGCGTTAGTATATGTACCGATGTCCCCACTTCAATAGGTACTAGATTGCAGAAGTACAGGTACAAGATTCAGGGGGACTTAAGGCAAGAGAAGCAAAGAGTCGATTTTATTTCCGTTGTAACATATGTTGGTTAACATTTTTTCATTTGTAACATTGTTGTAATATTTAATTGTTGGGAAACATCCAAGTGAAGTACCAAGTGTTGTTCTTTATTCATTGTATTCTGATGTAATTCGTTGAAAGTTGTAACACTTGGGCTTGTAAATGTATTATTGTAACACTGATGTAATGTATTGCAGTTTTATAATATTCGGACTTGTAATACATTTGTGTTGAATAAAAAGTTTTAAATTTTCCTGTTTTTCTGTGTATTGTGGCTAATTGAAGCAAAGATTCTGGCTTATTTCACGGTTTTCCCAGTGTATGGAAATCGGGGCGTTACAGTTCAAATAAGAGATAGATCTAAATCAATAGGGTTCAAATAAAAATATCCACAATTCAATTAAATAAATTCCATAAGATGGATAACCCAATAAAAGGGAAAATAGTTCATGAACGAAAATTCCAATCCAATTAAATAAATAAATAATACAATTGAAATAATATGAATTGGGCTTAAAAATAAATTGGAAGCCCAAGAAAATCAAATCGGGTATAATGATAAAATAATTTGAAAGATGAATTTTTAAGTAGATAATCAAGACTTAACAATTAATAATTATAATAATAAAAATAATAATATCATAGAACAAAATAATATTTAGGTTTAAAAATTTCATTAAAATAAACCAATAACAATAATATATTTGTTTTAGTCTCAAATATAAATAGTCGATCAGTAAGACATAGAAAATAGGATCAAAATATACCAGTATTCGAAATGAATAAAATTTTTGATTAGAAAATACTTTAATACAAGATCCGAAATGAATTTTTCACAAAATAACTTTATAAAAATCAAATTATAGGAAACACACGAAAATATCAAAGGGCGGAAATGGGGGTTACACTGTGCCCGGTGCTGCTGCTGTCGAGAGGGAAACAGCACACCGATGTGCGTCACTGTCACCCAGACTATTATTGCTGACTAGCGACATGACAGGAAAGCAGGGGGAGCATCAGGGTACTGGGCTGCCGCTAGGAGGTCGCGACTGGGAGCACTGAACCAAGGCGGTGCTGCAGTTTGGGCTGCCGCTGCTTTGGCGTTGCCGCGGCTTCGGGGAGGCAGGGAATGGGAGACTGAGTGGAGACAACGCTGCACAGGGGGGGAGGGGAGGAGGGTGGCCAGCACTGTGGTGAAGCAACGGGAGGTCGGGAGTGCACCGGGATGCACAGGGGGGTTGGGGGGGGGGGGGCTAGGAGAGATCGGGGTGATCGGGAGATGGGTTTTGGAAGGAGGTCAGGATGTGAAGGAGAAGCGGCTAGGGTTAGATGAAGATGAACAAGGTATAAATGCAATATATATATATAAGTTGGGTATTAGGGTTTAGTGTTGTGAAAGGGTGTGGGTAAACAGGTACAATGGGTTAATGGATATGTGGGTTTCGGGTTGGAGATGTTGTGGGTAATGAGTTTATAGGGTTTTAAATGGATTTTGTGTATAATTAGATCCAAATAAAATAGGGTTATCCAAAATAATGAGATGGAAACAAAAGTGAATAATTAAAATAGGGCATGAACAATTTAAAATGAGAATAAAAAAATAAAAGCTCGATCAATCAGAGACGAACAATAGGCTGACAATTGAATCAAGAAGATCAAATAAAAAGAAAAAAAATCCAATAGATGAATATATATTGAAATAAAGATCCAATACATGGTTCAAAAAGAGACGGAGAAATACAATAGGAATAAATACTCAAAAAGAAAAATACATCCAAAAATACAGAAAATGGAAAACAGAGGTTACAAATCCTACCCACCTAACAAGAAGAATTTCGTCCTCGAAATTCAAACAAGAAGTACATAGGGTAACCCCGAAAGAAAAGAAAGAACAAAACAAAAGCTACTCAAACAAATTAGGAAACTTCTGCTGAATCTCCTCATCCAACTCCCAAGTCGACTTACCGGCGAGTAAGGATTCCAAGAAACACGAACCAGATTGATGACCTTGACCTTGTTCTTAAGCACTTTCTCCTGCCGATCCAAAATAGCAACTGGTAGAATCTCACAAGTCAAATCCGGCCGAACGGTCAGTTCAGAATAGTCGATCACGTGGCTTTCATCGCGGATATATCTCCTGAGCTGTGAAACATGGAAAACATCGTGCACTCCTGATAAAGCTAGCGGCAATGCAAGACGATAGCCACCTTGCCTACTTGTTCTATAATATCAGACGGTCCAATGAACCTATGGCTGGGCTTGCCCCACCACCAAACCGAATAACACATACTAGTTTCATTCATTCAAAAAGTGTTACAAATGATATTGCCATCAATACATTCATGTCATCCTTCTAATGGGTTCATAACATACCCATTCAAAAAAATAGCAAGTCAGCCTAGCTATTCAAAAAGGTTGTCATCGATACACAACAAAATCTCATAACACTAAGAGAGATCACTACTTTCTTGCCCCTGGCTGGTCACCAGTCTCAGAACTATCTCCGGTGTTCATCTGGTCCAGCAGGTCCTGCATATCCGCGACCTGAGACCTCAGTGCCAGATATCAAGTCTACAACTGTCCCAACCTTTCCTCATATCGGTGCTTCAGCAGTATCACCCTCGCCTTCCACTTCTGCTTGATCCCCTCAAGCTTGGACACCCTCCTCTCGGTGGCTATCAAGGACTGAGCGAGATTCTCAAAGCGATCCTCCATGCTTGGCATCTGCAAGAGAGAATATGGAAATTAGTCCAGATACAGAAAAAATTATAAAGCATAAGTTGTAAAAGCAACATTATGAATTATAATCATCAACTATCTGACTAAACCCAACTCACGCAGCGCATCCAAGTCTAATTTTTCTGCTGTGTTGGACTAATATTTGAATTCAGCTATGATACCAACTCTGTAGCGCCCCAAATTCCCATACCGAAAATTTGAGACACAATCTAAGAATCGAACTTCAAATATCCACAATCACAGAAAGGTAAAGGAAAGTTAAAACATTTATTACATATAGTAGTTACAATTACAAGTGTTACAATGTCCAAATCGAAATTACAAGATTTACAATTTTTTCAAAGAACACTTGAATAATACCACTTGGATGCTTGGACTAACTCGAGCTCTGCTGTACCTGTGAATCAGCTCCCGATACTACAAGGTGTGGAACGTCAGTACATCTACTGATGCAATGCTGATAATAGCAATGATCTCCAAACTAGCAACCATAAATCATAATTTATGCAAAAGAGAAAAGTGATGTGAAAACAAGGGATTAATGGATTCGGGTTATAGTGTTGTTGTATACCATGATCTAACAACTAAATGCATCATTCACATGCCTTATTCTAATGCAAGCAAGACTTTGGAAACGCATGCATCCCATACTACATACGCCCCAAATCTAGCCTTCTTTCTCCAATCTTAGGGATTCGAACCCTCGCCATGCATCCTATTCTTGTACTCATCCTGTTCCTGATAGATTAACTGTGTCTGAGGAGGTTGCAGTTAATCGGTCCACTATTTACTGCAGTCATATAGTAGTTTTCGCGTTAGCCACTTATTATTCGCACACGGACTGTAACACCCCGGTAATTTCAAAAATAATATATATATATATATATATATATATATAAATATAAATATATGTTGAAAAAGGTAAAAAGGTATGTTGGCTGTTTGAAATAATGCTAATGGCATGGTTATTAAATATAATGATGTTGAATAGTGTGAGATGGGGGGCCCACGTGCATGAGAACAGCACTTAGTGCTTCTCTGTGTGCTATGATGTGTAACGTCATTAAGACGTGGCATGTTTGTCTGGGGCCCACCTGTGGAATTGTTGCCGCTGTACACTCTCCTGGAGAGAGAACGGGAGAGTGGTAGGTTGCAATAGTCCCATATCGATAAGAAAGATGAATATAATAATATATAAATAATATAGCCTATGATCAAGAGTCACCAATCCGGTTTGAGAGGCAGCCTGTGGTGGGCAGTTGTACTACGTAGTATCTAATTTGTCTTCTAAATTGTCTAAATTTTCTGAGCTAAGGGCAGGGACATTACAAATGGTATCAGAGCCGACTTTTGACACCGGGGTGTGGTGCATGTCTATATAGTCGGGCAGAGGATTCTGGGACCATAGACCCAGTCGGATAGTGTACTCCAGGACTGTGGTGAACCCTCAATTAAATTCGAGACTGTTATTGATTGGGCGGTGGATTTTGGGATCATAATTATTCAGGCAGATAGGAGGGCGGCTCAATTGAATCTGGGATTATGATTGATCGGGCGGTGGATTCTGGGATCATGAATAATCGGACGGATAGAAGAGCAGATGCTCCACAAAGGCTAGAAAGGAGATCATGCACTAGATTGTGCATGCCCGTGCTCAGCAAGGATGCTGATTTTTGAAGGGGTGTGTGTGTAATACCCCGGTAATTTAAAAAATAATATATATATAGATATAAATATATGTTGAAAAAGGTAAAAAGGTATGTTGGCTGTTTGAAATAATGTTAATGGCATGGTTATTAAATATAATGATGTTGAATAGTGTGAGATGGGGGGACCCACGTGCATGAGAACAACACTTAGTACTTCTCTGTGTGCTCTGATGTGTAACGTCATTAAGGTGACGTGGCATGTTTGTCTGGGGCCCACCTGTGGAATTGTTGCCGCTGTACACTCTCCTGGAGAGAGAACGGGAGAGTGGTAGGTTGCAATAGTCCCATATCGGTAAGAAAGATGAATATAATATTATATAAATAATATAGCCTATGATCAAGAGTCAGCAATCCGGTTAACCACCTTTTGAGAGGCAGCTTGTGGTGGGCAGTTGTACTATATAGTATCTAATTTGTCTTCTAAATTGTCTAAATTGTCTGAGCTAGGGGCAGGGACGTTACACGGACCTCACTCAAAAAGCCGTGACAAACCTTCTGGGACACACCCTTGTACCAATGACGTCAAAATAATTCATATATAAAAACAACCCACGTGCATAATAACATGACGGCCTCGAGGGTTAAATCCTCCTATCCGACGGGAGTTTCTTCCCCGTTCATTAGCCTGGCTCTTCAGGAATTAACAGATCGAGATATGGGACTCGTGATCTCAAAACCTGAGAACACTATCTGTATCCCTACGACAGAAAAAGTACAACACCCGACTAAGGTCTACTAGTACTAATGCAATTTACAGACATCTCACACATCACTCTAATCCAAGACTCTCTTCAACTATTTAGGTGATAAAAAGTTGCTTTCAAATTCTGTCTATCCGACCTGTGGCTCTGGCGACACATTTCCTGCTCGCCACTTCCCTTAGCTTGGATTTCGTCCATCACCACGGATTGCGTTTGCCTTCCTGGCATGAATTTGATGACACCAATCGGACATCCTACGCCTTGGCGGAAGTTTCTAATCTTAGGGTCGATAGTCGTAGGGTATCACTCTATCCCAGTGACTAACTCGAGTCACAAACGTCCTCATTAGGAGTTAAACTCCATAAGTCCAGTAACATCACCAATTGTTCCTAATAGTAGGTCTATTAACTCTAATTCACAAGAGGGGAAAAGTATTCCAACCATATAGCCAAAATCATGACTAACTCAACTATGTTGTTTCTGCCTGAAACTTAGGAAGGTCATAACTTTCACAATACAACCCGAATTTGGATTTTCTAGCCCATTCTGGAAAGCTAAGAATCTAGGCTACAACTCTCTAGTTGACCATTACATCAGATTTATCAATCTAATTGTTCTAAAAGGCTTCATTATCATCAGTCTGTGTACTTCCTATACATTTGCTGCTTCTTACCAATAGCATAAAAACTTACTCGCTCATTGGAATGACACAAATTCCGGTTCTATGGAAAACTGAGATGTCCTCTACAGCTCACTAGTTGACCACAAGGCCAAATTATTTCATTTGGTTATCATAAAACATTGATCTTTCTCAGGTGCACAGAACCATATATAATGTACTACACAAATAGAGCCTATAGCTCAAAATCTGGTTTCTGTTCCATCTTAAAAAATTCATATCAATTACTCTACTTACAGGAATTTCTTGAAATAAGCCTTTTTGGAAAGCTAAGGATGTCCGCTACAACTTCCTAGTTGTACACTTCCTTGAATTCTGCTCATACAGAGCCATAAAGTTACAATTTCTTCAGGGTGTCAATTATGATTAAGTTCTGCACAGTACTCACTTAAAATCTCATGATAAATCACATGCATAACCAATGACTGTAAAAATTGTATTTTCAGAAACTAAACATCATCATGTATAGCATGCACAGATGATCTCATCCTGATTCCAAGTATTCAATGAGTTCTACCTATTTCAATCATATACAAAAGTTCTACTGTTCATTAGTCACTATCATGAATACTCTTGTTTAAACAATTTTGAACATGCATCAAATGTCATCAAAATAATTTCAATATTTTTTTGTAGGGTATAAATTCATACAGGATACTACATTAAATATTTCGGAGATAGATCATGCATCAATTAATTCTAAAAATTTATTCAAGTTCATGTTCTACAAAAGACAGAACCAGTCTCTGCCTTACGACCCAATCATCAAAAGTGATTTTATTAAAATGCCAAATAATGTCAAAAAAATCCGAAATAATTCATGTAGTCATTAGACATGCATAAGATCATTCTGTAAATATATCAAGTTCAAATTCCATCTATATTGCTCGCTGCAAATTCGGGAACTTAGAATGCAGTTTGTGTTTTTCTATTTTCAGTTTCAGATTCTAAACAAACTACCACTAACCATCATCCTCATAGCTACTATTACTTATTTCATGCAAGAAATCAAACAAGGAAGCAAGAACAAAAGTTTAGAGAACTCTCCACCCTTTGGTGAAGTTGAGAAGATGTGAGTAGCTAAGCCTCCTTCCTCAACTTTCTCCTCCAAAAGCTTCTCTTGCTTCATGTTGTCTGGCTTTATTGCCACATCCGGCTTTTCTTTATCTCCTTCTAGGGTACGATGCAAGCCATGTTGAACCAGTACATTGTACATGTCCACTTTCGAGAGATTAAAATTGATCTTACCGTTAAACGACTTAATCTTCTAGAAACCACAATCCGTCATTTTCACCAAGAAACCCGAACAACTCTTGCTCTGATATCACTTTGTTGAGTCAGAAATTTGGCGCATATGCGACAACTGATTACAATGAAGAACCAAGCAACATAGACCACACCAAACACAGAAGCTCACAATTTTCATAGTCCGACAAACCTAATCCAGAGGAGAAACAACCGAGATATTATTTAACTAGAGACGACCCAAGAGTTAAAATGCTCTCACCAAGAATAAATTTATCTTTCAATCTTCACTAGAAGATAATCTGCTATTTACAAAGGAAACTCTCATATGAAGTATTGTCTCTCATGGAGGCCAATACAATGATTTATAGAGATCTAGAATTTTGTTGTAGTATTGATTTTTCACCGTCCGATAAACCCTTAAGAGATAGCTATGCAATGAGAGTTGTACTATGTAATTCGGAGAACAAAATTGGGTTTAAACAAATCCTTGAAGATCCGGCTCTGCTGTTGCCTGACGTTGTTGGTCGAATGCCCACAGTGGCCGTCGACTGCTTTCATGTCGAGAGTAAACAAAGAGCTTTCGACTAGGTTATAGTTGACTGCTAAAATAGCATTCGATTGTCATCTCCCCACATCAAATAGCAACTCCTCTCTTCGCTTCAAAACATTGCTCGTTTCCACGCTATGAGATCACTTCCTTAACCTCGTCAGCATGGAACGGAGCCTCCAAGTTCCTGAGATCCTTCAAAAGGTTAGGTGGCTGCAACAGCCAACTATCACTCATGAGTGGGTAGCGGAAGTCCCATTTGCATCCAGAAAGGTATCTATGATAGTCTTGAAAGGCCTTCAATGATTGAATAAAAAAGGTTGACTGTGTACATTGTTACGACGATCAAATTTGTTTGTTATTTCTATTAAAACCGTTTGAAGATCGAGTTTGACCCAAATTGCTCAAACCTAACTCAAATTTGACGTTTTTCTTGTACATGAAAAACCCGCATTGATGCACACCTCAGCTCAATGAAAACCCTAATCTCCACTTGCACCATGATTTTATATATTTTAACATGCATAATTTTAGCTAACCTACAAGCATACATATATATTCCAGTGAAACTTTCTATTTATAAGATTTAAATTATTATGTCTTGTCTACTTTTTGCGAAACAAAGACCAATTGAAGGGAGAGTTACTTCAAACAACGAGGAATAGACTTTCCATTTATAAGATTTAATACAAGGAATGTAGTTTTTCAAATGATGGAAAACTACATGGATGTACCTATAGTTCTTTGTTTCCACCCTCCATTTTTAATTTTGCAACATTAGTATGGGATCCCTTCTTCGAACGTTCATGATTGTTTTTTCAACATTTTAGACTACCCATACCAAACCCAATATATGCTATATACTACGTAATTTGGCACTAAGTAGGGACTTAGTTAACTCCGACAAAAGGTTAACTTTGTTAAAAATTATCTCTTTCTTTTAAAAATAAATTTTTAAGACTTTTGCATTGGATGTTCTTAGTCCAAACTATATTACAGTTTGCTTGATGATTATTTTTTAAACATTAATTTGTCAGTTCGATACAGCACAGCAGCCCTGCTGTTAAGGATTCCTGGTTGTGTCCCTGGAGCTGAAACATAAAGTTGCGTTTGGTTTGTTATTTTGAAAACACTTTTCTGAAAAGAGTTTTCTGAAAACAGTTTTCTAAAAATGAGAGTGTAAAAGCTGTTTGGTAATAACTTTTATGAAAACAGTTTTTTGAAAATGAGAGTATAATGTATGTATAGGTTTGGTTGTATGTATATATTGTATACAGTATATATACTCTGATACATACATGTTGTATACATATACATACATACTGATATATAATAATATAAAATATTTTACTATAATAAACATATTTAATAATATACATATATATAATAATATATAATAATTATAATAATATATATGTAATAATAACATATTCAAATTATATATTAAACAAATTATTATAATAATAATAAATTATATAATAATATATATAATAATATATAATAATAATATATATTATTATAATAATAGATTATTATAATAGTATATATAAAATAGTATATATAAAATAATAATACAATATAATATATATATAATAATAATATAATCTAATAATAGTAATATAATCATAATATAATATAATAATAGTATATATAAAATAATAATATATATAATAATAATATAATATAATAATAGTATATATCAAATAGTATATATAAAATAATAATATATTATAATAATTGTATACTATATAATAATATGAAATAATTTATTATAATAAACATATTTAATTATATACATATATATAATAACATATAATAATTATAATAATATATATGTAATAATAATCTATTATAATTATATATTAAACAATTTATTACAATAATAATAAATTATATGATAATATATATAATAATATATAATAGTAATATATAATAATAATAATAATATATGTAACAACAATATATTATAAATATATATATAAAAATATATTATAATAATAGTATATTATATAATAATATATATAATAATATATAATAGTAATATATTATATATTGATATATATAATAATATATAATAGTAATTTATAATAATAATAATATATACAAGAATAATATATATAATAATAATATAATATAATAATAGTATATATAAAATAGTATATGTAAAATAATAATATATATAATAATAATATAATATAATAATATTATATATAAAATAATATAAATAAAATAATAATATATATAATAATAATATATATAATAATAATAATAGTATATATAAAACATTATATATAAAATAATAATATATTATAACAATTGTATATTATATAATAATATAAAATAATTTATCATAATAAACGTATTTAATTTTATACATATATATAATAACATATAATAATTATAATAATATATATGTAATAATAATATATTAAATAATTTAATAAAATAATAATAAATTATATAATAATAAATTATATAATAATATATAATAGTAATATATAATAATAATAATATATATTATAATAATAATAGAATATTATAATAGTATATATAAAATAGTATATATGAAATAATAATATTTATTATAATAATAGTATATATATATATATATATATATATATATATATATATATATATATAATAATAATAATAATAATAATAATAATAATAATAATAATAATAATAATAATAATAATAATAATAATAATAATAATAATAATAATAATAATAATAATAATAATAATAATAATAATAATAATAATAATAATAATAATAATAATAATAATAATAATAATAATAATAATAATAATAATAATAATAATAATAATAATAATAATAATAATAATAATAATAATAATAATAATAATAATAATAATAATAATAATAATAATAATAATAATAATAATAATAATAATAATAATAATAATAATAATAATAATAATAATAATAATAATAATAATAATAATAATAATAATAATAATAATAATAATAATAATAATAATAATAATAATAATAATAATAATAATAATAATAATAATAATAATAATAATAATAATAATAATAATAATAATAATAATAATAATAATAATAATAATAATAATAATAATAATAATAATAATAATAATAATAATAATAATAATAATAATAATAATAATAATAATAATAATAATAATAATAATAATAATAATAATAATAATAATAATAATAATAATAATAATAATAATAATAATAATAATAATAATAATAATAATAATAATAATAATAATAATAATAATAATAATAATAATAATAATAATAATAATAATAATAATAATAATAATAATAATAATAATAATAATAATAATAATAATAATAATAATAATAATAATAATAATAATAATAATAATAATAATAATAATAATAATAATAATAATAATAATAATAATAATAATAATAATAATAATAATAATAATAATAATAATAATAATAATAATAATAATAATAATAATAATAATAATAATAATAATAATATAAAAATATATTTAGAGAGAGGATGTGAAAAAATAGAAAATAGTTGAAGTGGAGTTTTGTGAAAACTGTTTTCACAAAACAACATAACCAAACGGGTTTTGGGGTTTTGGAAAACAAAAAAAAAGAAAAAAACAACAAACCAAACAGACTATTCAATGATATGATATTGAGCATATTTCAATTTCTGGGAAATAATATGTTTCTCTTTATTTTTCTCCATTTTGTTACATGTTCTGAAATGAATGCATTAACAATGATGAGATCCTTTTTAGTTCACTGTGTATGAGATGCTAAACTTCCAAAATGTAAGGGGTTATGTGCAACTTATCCTTGAGCCCATTTAGCAAAATATATATGGGTATCCTTTTTGCTCGTAACAATGTGGCACTTAACTCTTTGGTCATAACAATGTGGTCCTTCAAATTCAAGGTGCTCAAACTCAAGGTGCTGGTGACTAGTGACATGGTACACTCAACACACAAGAAGCTAAATATAGCACTGGTATCAAGTCAGGTCGGGTCATGCACTACCTGGACTTGGATCCGGTCCTTTACGGGTCCAAATATTAGACCAGACCTAGCTCGTGAGAACCGGGTCTAAGTCCTCTCAAAATTTTGCTACCCGTTTGGGTCAGCTCCTATTTCTTCTAGACCCATTAAGCAGGAGGTATCCAATAAAGTTTTTGTCTTTGGAATCGGGAGGGGAGTAGATTCTGATCCAGTCGAGATTCGACGGAGATTTGATGCCGCTCCATCGGAGGTTAATTGTGTTGTGGGTTTTGGTTAGAGTTTTAGGGAGACAAAGAGGATGACTTGAGAGCTGGAATGAGTAAGGAAGAAGAGGAAGGTGAGAATTAGGGTTTGGGGGATCACCATTGATAGAGCTCGGGATTTTGGGAGGAGGAAGAAGAAGAAATATTAGGTGGGATATTTTGCAGATAGGCCCTTACATATTTTGTATTGTTTATTTTTTGTCCAGGTCCGGGTCATGTCTATTTTAAGCGGACCCAGAACTAACTCGAAAATGTCAAGGAGCCCTATTTTAGGACCCGATCCCTACCCGCAATAGAATTGGTTGGTTGCTGTTAGGGATGTAACATGGGCCGGGCCAGTAGATCCGGCCCTAACCCGGGCCAAGGCCCTATGGGCCTCATTAAGGGCCATGCCGGTAGATTCACCACTAGCTCGGGCCAAGCCCTATGGGCCTCACTAAGTGTCGGTCCGGGTCCAAGCGCTCTTAACTATAATTTGCAAATATAATTGTAATAATTTTGTAAAAGCTATAAAACTATTATACAACTATGCATGTAGAAGCTTGTAGATAGATTTGAATTAATTTGAACTATTATACAACTATGCATGAGGAAGTTAGTAGATATGTTAGAATTAATTTGAGCTAAAGTAGTATAAAAATTAGATGGGCTTATATGTGAACGGGCTAAAGCCCAGGATTTTGGGTTGGGCCGGGCCGGGCTTCAAACTCAAGATCGAAGCCTAGCCCTTATGTACGAAGGGCTGGGCCGATTTGGCCTTTTGACTGGCCTAGCCAGGCTTTTTAGAGGACCACATTCGACGGGCCTATGGACCGACTTAGACTTTTGGTTATTTTTACATTCATAATTCTGGTCCAAAACTGGATCCGGGGCGGTTCCAGGTTAACGGATTTTTGTGATAGTGCTAGCTAAATATTACTTCAACCCAATTAGTCTCTAAAGCTTTCACTTTAAAATAATATAAACAATACTGATAATGGTAAAAATCGCATCAAATCAGGGTTGTACGATTCCATCACAAATCGTAAAGATTCTACACACAGATTAGTCATAACAAGTCTCTTTAACAGATCCGAGCCTTCTCCAGGCTCATCTACAAGACATGTACTGCTTTCAAGCCCTTTAAAAGGGACTAGGTCCACTAGGAGAGACCTCCAGCTCATGAGGGCTGTAAGTCGAATCTTTTATCCCCAGACAAGAGAGTCTTATCTCTTAAGGGAGAGAATCTATAGGAGATAAGAGATTAATATTAATCTCCTGAACTGTTTTTCAGACCTAAAAATACTCTCCCCCCTCCTCAGTTAGAAGGTAATCTGCAATTTATCACTCAAACTCTCTTTCTCTCTCTGGTTCTGACTTGAGCGTCGGAGGATCTTTCGTCGGGGCTACCCTAGTGTTTCGGGCTTTTTGCAGGTCAATCGATCGCTTCAGTAGCCGTCAAATTTAGATCAAGGTGTTCAATCAATGATCCATATCCACTCTCGAGAGCTCTAACTACTTTTTGCAGTGGATCAAAGGTTAGATCTTTAGAAGTTTCCTTCAAAATATAAACTCACTATATGTTTTCACCCATACCAAAATAAGCAGCAACAGATTGTCGCCATCTGTGGTAAAATATACATATCTACTTCACAGATCAGCTACTTCACAAATAAGAGCTTGCCGTGAGAAATATCGAATTCTCCCGCCATGCCACCAAGACTAAGAGGGAGAGCAATGGCCTCAAGCCGTCAAACCAATTCTCTTTGTTAACCAGCTCCTCCTGTGGAGGATCCAATTCCTCTTCAACGGCCTAATCAAGCTCCTATCGATGGAGAGGCATCGGGGGCTCCCGACAAAGTCATCACGAATAGCACCCTCTACAAGACCATATCTCAGTCCATAATCCTTCTAGCGATTCAATGGCTTCACGAGGTTCCAGAGGATCAAGAGATCTTCGCCAAATCATTAACGCCAGACAACAAGGGACCGATCTATGGATCTGTTTGGATGAGTGGCGTACACAGACCAAGGTCTCCTGCTTAGAATGTAAAGTGAACCAAGAAGCAACTCTCCCCCGAGGCAGGGTGTGCATTGTAGAAAGAAGCCTGACTCATGAGAGTCGAAAGCATCTTGAAAGAAACAAAGAGGAGGAAGCCCTAATCACTAGAGCCGAACTGGAGAACTTCAAGCATGACATCATCCAAACTATCCGAAGTACTCCATCAAAAGAAGAATCAAGTGATTCAACCAGATCGAAGAGGAAGGAAGACCAAGTCCTTCGCCGCATCCGAGAAGTATAAGATCGTCTACAATGCCACTGATGCTTTCATGTGCCGAACATTCTCACAACTTTGAAAGGATAAGTAAGGGAATGGTACTCCCGCCTCACTCCAGAGTCAGTATTCTCCTTCAACTAGCTCGAGGAGCTTTTCATTGTGCACTTCGTTATTAGTCGCAAGGCTTAAAAAACAAGTGCTTCAGTGTTGGAATTGAAAAGATGGATAGAGAACTGCTGAAAAACTTTGTCAAGCGCTTCACAGCCGAAGCAAGGTCTATCTCTTTCCTGGATTCGTCAGTGGAGGCTGCTGCTTTCCGCCACAATGTTACTATAAAAAAAACTAAAAATCTCCATCGTAAAGAAGCCACCCAGAGATTTCACTAAGTTCTTGGAGAGGGGCGACAAAATATCAGGGTCGAGGAAGCTCTCTATCCTCCAGGCAAGAAAAATACACATTATGGGAACAAATGGAAGAATACAAGCGAGGAAGGGGCCCAGAAATTTCAGAAAGACGGTGTAGGTCAACGTCGTCCTCCTTCGACACCACGCTTCGACACATTCACCCCATGAATGCAAGTGTGTCTGTCATTGTCATGGCCATTGAAAACGAATGAATAGTCCGTCCTCCTCCCAAGATGACAACGGTCAGTAAAAGAAAAGATAGGAACAAGTGGTGCGGGTTTCACAGAGACCATGGATATACCACCGATAACTACCGAGCCCTCAAGGAAGAACTTGTAGGTCTGATTCGTTGAGGGTACCTCTCCCATTCGTTCAGAAAGAAAACAACGCCGAAACTCGTCTGGCCCGGGGGGCTAATAAGCGCCAAGAGAAGTCAACCAAATTCCAAGACTCACAACACATGTCCATTCTCCAATCCTTTCACAGAGATCCGATGGGCGGAGATTCCAGCTCCTTCTTCAAAGCCTTTTTGAGGGAGGTTAACTTAGTTCAGAACATTCCGCCTACCAAGGGAATGCATATCCCTGCATCATTTTCTGACAAAGATCTAGAAGGCATCAAGACGCCCCACTACTACGCATTGGTCATAAACATTTGTATAGCAAATTATGAGGTACGACGCATCCTGGTAGACAATGACAGCTCTGTAAATATCATCTTCATGGCCATGTTTGACATCCTAAAACTCTCACGGGACTGGCTCAAGCCAGCGGGCTATACGGTCCACGGATTCTCAGGCGCACCCGCCAAAGTAGAAGGAATCATCACCCTCGATGTGGCAACAGGAAAGGCCCCTGCAACCTGAACCGAGGCCTTAGAATTTATGGCAGCCAACATTTGAGCCGCGTCAAATGCCATATTCGGCCGCCCAGGCCAAGCAGCTTCTCATGCAGTCCCCTCTACATTTCGCATGAAGTGAAGTTCCCCACATCATCAGGCATATGCAAGGTCGTAGGAAGCCAAGAGGCAGCACGAGCATGCTACACTACCACAATGGGGGGCGCGGTTCTTCGACTCGATGGCATCGACCTGCCGCCAGAAAGGAGCCACACAAACTTAGAACCTGTGGATGATTTTAAAGAGATCCCCTTCTCTCAAGGGAATCAAATCATGAGCATTCATGTCAGCAAGACCCTTCCTCTCCAACTCAAGGAGCGTCTCATTGCCTGTATAAGAGGGAATCAAGACTTATTTCCCTGGACCGCAACCGACATGCCAGGAATCCCTGGAAACCTAAGCATGCACCAACTTTGTGTGAGCCCGGATGCCAAGCCCTTCCGACAAAGGCATCGCAAATTTGATCCTGGGAGGCTACAAGCAATTAAAGAGGAAGTCGACAAACTCCTAGCCGAACATTTCATCCAAGAAGTTAACTACTCAGAGTGGTTAGCAAATGTGGTGAAGGTTTAGAAAGCTAACATTGAGTGGAGAATGTTCATAGACTTATAGATCTCAATAAGGCGTGCCCAAAAAATCCATTCGAGCATAGCCGAGCGTTTCATCCTTCCCAAGTATAGACGCACTAATCGATACCACGTCAAGGCATGAACTCCTAACCTTCATGGATGCATTCTCTTGGTATAATCAAATCCAAATATTTCTACCTGACACCTTAAATATGTCTTTCATTACAGATCAGGGTCTATACTACTATCGAGTCATGCCTTTTACCCTGAAAAATGCTGGTACTACTTATCAACGTCTGATAAATAAGATCATCAAAAGTCAGATCGACAGGAACATGGAGGTATACATGGATTGTCAAGTCTCCTAAAAGAAGACCACATCATTGATCTCCAAGAAGCGTTCAAAGAATTATGCAAGCATAACATATGGTGAAACCCATCAAAATGTGCTTTTGGAGTATCCTCTGGTAAATTCTTGGGCTTCATGGTTAGTCAAAGGGGAATCAAATCCAATCCTGAGAAGATCAAGACAATTCGTAACATGTCTCCCCCAACCACGGTCAAGGAAGTGCAAAAACTCGCTAGTCGCTTGGTCGTCATAGACCGATTCCTCTCAAAGTCTGGGGAGAAATGTCTGTCATTTTTCAAAGTCCTACGAGGCCCGAAAGGTTTTGAGTGGGGGAAAGAACAAAAAATCGCCTTCGAACAACTCAAACCATACATTGTCAATCCTCCGCACCTAAGCAAGTCCGAGCCAGATGAAATCCTTTGCCTTTACCTAGCTACCTCAGACCAAACTCTCAGTGTCGTCCAGGTTAGAGAAGAAGACATGATTCATAAATTGATCTACTATGTGTGCAAGGTACTCCATAACACAGAACTTCGTTATTCTAAAATGGAAAATATGGCTTATGCATTGGTCACAGCTGCTTGCAAACTCCAATCCTATTTCCAAGCGCATTCCCTGTGCATCCTCACCGACCAGCAACTCAAGCAAGTGCTCCTCAAACCCGAAAGCTCCAGAAGATTAATGAAGTGGTCCATTGAACTGAGTCAACATGACATTAGCTACCACCCAAGAACGGTCATCAAGGCCCAAGCCTTGGCCGAATTCATCGTGGAAACCACTATTCTTGAATATACAGAGGAAGAAGAATACCCCCGCTTTGGAAGATATATGTAGATGGGTCCTCTTTTCTCAAAGGAAGCAGAGCCGGGATCATCCTGCTTGGACCCGACAAGTTCACTCTCCAATACTCATTGCACTTCAACTTCCTCGCCTCCAATAATGAGGCTGAATACTAAGTCCTGATTGCCGGTCTTCGGTTAGCACATGAAGTAGGCGCCTAGTCAGTCGACAATAAGGTCCAAGGAGATTATGAAACCAGAGATGGTCTTATGGCAAAGTGTAACACCCCGGCCCGAAACAACGATTTTTCTAACAACTGCCCACCATAGGCTTGCCTCATAAACGGTGTTATAACTGATTGGTGACCTCTAATCACAGGCAATTATATATATTTAATTAATCTTTGCAACTCTCCCGATATGGGACAAATTCAAATCCCATACCCCCTCAAAAATCCCATGACACAGTAGCCACCCCTCCCCCCAAAAAATGGTGGGCCCCATGCCACGTGGGCAGCAGCAGCAGCATTGCGCTGCTGTCCCTTTCAAACCGGTGGGCCCCCCCTCATACCCTCCACGTCGCTAACGTGGCCAGGAATCTCACAGCCATATGCTATACACCGGGGCCCTACCACCAACATTAATACTCTATACAACCCCCTATAGAACCCTTCTATAGGCCACACTTCCAATTATATATATATATATATATATATATATATATATATATATATATATATATATATATATATATATATATATATATATATATATATATTCATTCTTAACACGGGGTGTTACAAACACCCCCCTTAAGAATTCAGCGTCCTCGATGAAGCCGGGACTTGCAACGTAGTGCCAGGATCTTCTTTCTCGCTGATGTGGAGTGGCGTACCCCTGATTCAGTCAAATCTTAGCGTACTGCCCCTGGCTACACCGCCAGCATACTGACCACGATTTCCTCTTAGGCATACACGACATACCCCACTCTTACCCACATCGGTGTCGAAGGTCGGCTCTGATACCATTTGCATCATCCCGGCCCAAAACAACAATTTTTCTAACAACTGCCCACCACAGGCTTGCCTCATAACAGATGTTATAGATGATTGGTGACCTCTAATCCCAGACAATTATATATATATATATATAATTAATCTTTGCAACTCTCCCGATATGGGACAAATTCAAATCCCATACGCCCTCAAATCCTATGACACAGCTGCCCCCCCCCCCCCCCCCCAAATGATGGGCAGCAGCAGAAACATTGCACTGCTGTCCCTTTCAAACTGGTGGGCCCCCCTCATACCCTCCACGTCACTGACGTGGCCAGGAATCTCACAGCCATCTGCTGTACACCGGGGCCACACCATTAACATTAATACTCCATACAACCCCCTATAGATCCCTTCTATAGGCCACACTTCTAATTATATATATATATATATATATATATATATATATATATATATATATATATATATATATATATATATATATATATATATAGGGAAAGCTTCGGTTGAGCACTATTGTAGTGCTCACCGCGTGAACACTAGGCCTTCGGGCATTCATATCGAAAATCCGAACCGTTCACATTTATCTACACATCTAAATTAGTCTAAATATGTAAAATCAAATCATTTGAAATTTATTTGCCCATCCATCTTGTGAATATAAAAACAATGATTTTCAGCCATACAATTTTGTAACACTTCAATGAATGGGCAAATAAATTTCAAATGATATGATTTTACATATTTAGACTAATTTAGATGTGTAGATCAATGTGCCCATCCATCTTGTGAATATAAAAACAATGATTTTCAACCATACAATTTTGTAACACTTCAATGAATGGGCAAATGAATTTCAAATGATTTAATTTTACATATTTAGACTAATTTAGATGTGTAGATCAATGTGAACGGTTCAGATTTTCGATATGAACGCCTGAAGGCCTAGTGTTCACGCGGTGAGTACTAGAGTAGTGCTCAACCGAAGCTTTTCCTATATATATATATATATATATATATATATATATATATATATATATATTCTTAACACGCGGTGTTACACTAAGTACCAGTCAAAAGTGAAGAAAATCCTGACGAAATTCAAAGAAGCCAAGTCACTCGCTTTCTCCGTTAGCAAAATAGGCAAGCATATGCCATTTCCAAGCTAGATTCCTTATCTCTCGAGGAGCTAGATTGAACGGTCCTCATTTAGGTCCTTCTCAAGCCGAGAAATGAGGAGAAAGAGTTGGAGTTCATGGCCATCACACCCCAAATGCCCGAACAATGTTGGATGAAACCCTTGATCGATTTCCTCGACAAGGGAATCCTCCCTGAAGATTGCAGATAACCAAGGAAAATCCAGAAAAGGGATGAAAGGTTCACTCTCGTAGAAGGACTCCTGTACAAACGATCATACACTCTAGTTGACAGCAAACCCTACTTGAGATGCCTCACTCCTAAAGAAGCAGCATATGACATCACAGAACAACATGAAGGAATCGGCAGTTGCCATTAAGGAGCACGATCCCTCAGACAAAACATACTCAACTATGGGTATTATTGGCTCACGCTACTCACTAATGCACAAGAATATGTTCGCCAATGTGACCCTTATCAAAAGCATTCGACCATTAAGCAAGGTATCTAAGCAATCATCGGTTCTATGTCAAGTCCTATCCCCTTTGTCATGTGGGGAATAGACCTGGTTGGACCTTTTCTGCTAGCAGCCAGTCGGAGATCTTTCCTAGCAGTAGCCATTTACTACTTCACAAAGTGGGTCGATGCATAGCCACTAGCAACTATCACCATGCAAAAAGTTCAATAGTTCTTTTGGATGAACATCGTCCGCAGATTTGAAATTCCTTGCATATTAATTTTAGACAACGACACACAATTCACCGAAAAAAGTTTTTCCTAGTTCTGCACAGATTTGGGGATCACTCAACGCTTCTCCTCTGTATCACATCCCCAAACTAACGGCAAGGTTGAAAATGCAAATCGACAGATGCTAGATGGCCTAAAAAAGAGACTAGGAGAAGCCGCTAATGGCCTATGGGTTGATGAATTTTCAAGTGTATTATGGTCCTACAGAACCACAAAGCAAACCCCAATAGGAGAATCACCATTCAATCTCGCCTACGGCTCGGAAGCACTCATCCCCTTGGAAGTTAGATTACCATCTTCTCGTCTTCATTCCTTCAACTAAGAACAAAATTCCAAAAAACTTCGAGCCAATCTCGACATCGTTGAGGAGGTAAGGGAAAGATCAGCCATATAGATGAACATTTACCAACAAAGGGTCAAGAAGTTCTACAACAAGAAAATTTGGCTCACTTGTATGAAAGAGGGGGATCTGGTCTTGCGCAAACTCAAAATTTCCAACCTGCGAAGGAAGGGAAAGCTCGCTCCCAACTGGGAGGGGCATACAAGGTATCCTAAGTGGTCCACCTAAGGGCTTACCGAGGGGAAGAAAATACTCTGAACTTGGAATGTCGAGTATCTTATGAAGTACAAGGAGGGTGTCTAAAACGTCCTCTCTTAGTAGTAGTAGGAAATTTTCTTAACTTGTAATATAGGCCAGCCACTAAACTAGCCATTTATTTTTTATTTCAATAAAAACCACTTTCACTACTGGCTATTGCATGTAATAAAGGTCGGTCACTTAGTTTATTTCTCAATAAAATTAGTTATTTATCATGTTAAAGATTTTTGAAATTCTATGGAAGAAAACAATGCGTTAAATGCAAAACTAATACACAAAAATGCCACGAAAACTCATTAAAATCTCCTTATAAAATGAGTTTGGAGTCCAAAACCATGGTTCGGAGTTATTCTAGCAATTTTCACCAAAGCAAGTTGAGAGTTCAACTTGCCATTTGATTAGCTCCTGCAACTCATTAACACCCCGATGACAGGTTCAGAGTCCATACCCATGAGTCAGAGTTACTCTAGCAATTTGCAATAAAGCAAGTTCATAGTTCAACTCGCCATTCGATCTGCCCCTGCAACCTGCTAAATCCCTAAACAAACATGTTCGGAATCCATACCCATGGCTCGGAGTTGCTTTAGCAACCTGTAACCAAGCACGTTTAGAAATCAACTCGTCATTCTATCTATTCCTGAAACTCGTTAAAATTCCTTAAAGATAGATTGTAGGTCCAAAAATCGTGCATTGTAGTTATTCCAACAAACTTGCAAAAGCAAAATTCGGAGTTCAACTCGCCACTCAATGAGACTCTTACAAATCGTTGGAGGACCCATATAACAAGTTTGGAGAATAAATACTCCTCAGTGTTGCTCCTACAACTAGCTAAACACCCATACATCATGTTCGGAGTCCAACTCTTCCTTAAGAGTTGCTTATACAACTAGCTGGGTACAAGCCAACCAAGTTCTAACACCTTCAAATGCTACGCAGATCACTCGAGCCCCCTCAATAGTTCATCAGCTATAAACAACATGTTTGAGGCCTCTCTCTTTTCAAAAACTCAGTCAACGGCTCATCAATCTCATACAACAAATTACACAGCAAGGATCAAGCACATAAAAGAGTTATTCATTTCACAAACCATAAGTTTCTCTACAAATCATGGAACTATCACAAAGCTATGTATTTAGATCCATGCCACTACCAAAATTTACAAGTGCAAAACAATGGGTCATATTACAAGTATTGAATTACATTGAGTCTGCAAGAAAAAAAATCACTACAAAGGCATACCGAAACATTGAGCAGCATTGTAATCCTATAATATGATCTACAACCCGCCCTTCCGGCCGCGTGGGCGAGGAATGTTATTCTAAGCGACACAAGACTACTCACAGGTTTCTTGACGGGCACCACTTTCCCTGGGCAACTTATATCTGTGGCAGAAAATGCCAATCCCATGAATTGAGTTTGTGGACCTTGACCCATTTCACGCGATCCTCTACGAGCGGAAGCCAAACTCGACAAGGCAGTTACCACAGTCTGAGCATCACCAGGATGACGAGGGGCTACCTCTGCAGTCGAGCCCATTCCTCGAACAGTCAACCCAGCTCCACCAACCGTTGTGCCCTTTTTCGCACTGACCGTTACGCCCTTTCTTCACACCAATAGTATGTGAAGTGATAGTCGTTCGAAGTCCACCAAGCCTCGCTTGAAGATGGTATAGCTCCAAATCCTTCTCAATGAGCATTTCTCTAAGTATGTCACACTCCCCAATACTGTCTTTTGTCACCTTCGGAGACAAGGGCATACCAGCAAGGTGATCAACGCGCAGAAGGGCTAACTCACAGTCCCTCTCAATGAGTGTCGACTTGAGGCGAATGGTCTCCAACCCCTTGTCTTCTGATTGATCATCCAAACAATCAAGAGCTAACTCCATTATATGCAATCATTTACGAAACTGCTCAACTTCATCACCATGGGGCTTCTCCTCTGTTTCTGCATTCATCTGTCAACAAGACGAAGAGCATAATCACGAAAGAGACTAACAACTCAGCATCACAACCAAGAGAACTAAGTGCCACAGTGAAGAGTCACTCCAATGCACACCGACATATTACGTAGGCAATGACAAAGCAAGGAAACAATCTTTCATATACTGAAATGAAGATACAGGAGTGCGGTAGCCAGTCCGCAATAAGGCATCATACAAAGTCTAAATCAAAAGCAAATAAAGAAAGAACAAAACATAAAAGGGTGAATCAACCAAGCATCAGAATATTCATATTAACCATTAGACACCCCGACACCCCCCCCTCCAAGAAGATTGTTGAGGCTCATGTCCCTATTAACTTCAAGGTCCCAACCTTTGAATCATACAATGGGGAAACTGATCCGGTATACCACATTAAGAGTTTTAAAACCCTCATGATGATCCACCAAGCATCTGAATATCTCATCTGCAAGACTTTCCCAGCAACCCTGAAGGGATCCGCACGGGAGTGGTTCTCTCGACTCTCTCTAGGGTCCATCTTCTCATTTGATCATGTAATACCCAAATTTTTTAAATAATGATTTTGAGATTAATAAATGAATTAATATGATCATTGGTGATTTAATAAATATTTTTCTGAATTTTATCTTTTTACACGTGCAAAACACATGCAAATATCTTCTTGAAAAGTTCAAAATCAGAAATTATTTTGGAGAAACCTATTATTTATTATTAGATACTATTTGTGAATTTTCTAGATTTTTCTGATAATTATTTGACCGATTTGAAAATAATACAAAAGGATGGACTTTTGTGCAAAATTACCACTTGGAGTAAAAACTCCAGATTTTTCAGATTTCTGCGCTGAGCATGATGGATAGTCAATTTATAGGTAAAGATTTTACTTTTTGTTTTAATAAATTTGTTTTATTTTGCAAGTTTTGATAAAGAAGGGTCTTTTTGCAAAATTGCCTCTCAGAGGGCAAAAAGTACAATTTCGTTTTTCTGAGTTTTATAAATAGTGCTGGCCAGATCTGAAGGTTTACTTTTGATTTTAAATTTTAGTTGAATTGGTTTAATCTAATTTCTAAGTATAAGGATTTATATATGTAAAGATATATTTAAAAGAGATACTTTACAAATCTATTCAAAAACCCTAAAAACTCTAATTTCCAACCTATTAAAAGTGAGGTGCAGTCTTCTCTTTGCTGCACCATACAAAAGGATTTCTTTATTATTATTTTCTTGGAGTTTCGAAGCGAGGATCTTGGTTTTCTTGCGAAATGAGGGATTTTCTTATTTTCTTTATTATCTTCAGTTGATTCTTCAATAAGGTGAGTGACATATGTTTACTTTCTTACAGTTCTAAACATACTGTATGTGATGGTTTGTGTATTAGAAATCATGATTAAGAATTTTATAAAGATATAATGAACTTTGATGAGTGGATGAACTAAAAATTGAATCTTTTCATGAAAACTATGCTCTTGATAATTAAAACTCTATATAGATGACTTGTGATTGTTAAAGAACCTAATAGAAATCATGGGTATATTGTTTTCTATCCTATGCTTGCTGATTTGATTGAGTTTAATGAATTATATGTTGATTATTGCAAAAAAAGTGAATAAAAACCTAGTTTTACTGTGTATGAATGCTGTTGCCTGCTGAAATCGGTGTGGGGACAAACAGATAGATTTGTGGATTCAATGGAAGTTGAATAGTCAAACCTGAACACACCTTCACCGGAGTTTGACCGTGATCTCCCGCCGTTGACCTGCAAAAAGTGTGAAATACCGGGGTTGATTCCGGCGACGCACCCTCTGATGCTCTAGTCAGTAATCAGAAAGATTATGAAAGAGCTTTGATTGGCAAAAGATTGATTATCTGGTAATAGTAAGGGATGAGGGGTATTTATATCCGCCTTAGGAACCAGTTTCGAGAAAAGATCAAATTCCTACTTCCCAGTGGATGGATAGAAGCGATCAGGATCGCTGATTAAGAGCAATCATAAACCCTAATTTTTCTATCCAGCTGGACTGGGCTTCTTACGGGTTGGGATCCGCGCCCAGTAAGATGGACCCATTTATGGGTTATTGGGCCTTAGGAAAAAGGCCCAATTCCCATTTTCAGACCCATTTGTAGGTGAAATTACCATTTTACCCCCGAGCTTTAAGATTCGTGTCCGATTTGGACGGTTCTGATTTAACCCTATTTTTAACCATATCACAAGCCCCCTACTCCCCAAGACCGAGTTTGATCAGCTTTTGAGGAGTAGTTTTACTGTTTTAATGACTTGCAGAGTTGTATCGGAGTCCAAATGAGGAGTGTCAAATCTTTATATGAGGTATTATGGTGATTCTCGGTGTTGGTTGCGCGCTCAAGGTTGTTCTTGAGCTCTCCTGGACTTTTGGTGCCTTCTCTTAATTTTTATCTATTTTCCAGATTAGTTATTTAATTTTGCGAAGTGGTGATTTATTGTTCGGGGGCATTAATTAATTATCCTAAGCAACAATTATTTACCCGGAGGTTTAAAAATATTTTCCCAAATTTATAATTATTTTTAAGGATTTTTAATTAATTTTCCTGAATTTTTAATCATTTTTTGTAATTTTTAAATAAATAATTCAAATTTAATTAAATTTTAATACTATTTATGACGTGGCTCAATCTGGGCCGTTCATCAGCCAAAAGTGCGAATATCTGAGTGATCGGACGGTCTGAGTGGCTCGGCGGCACTTTTCCTTCGCTTGCGAAGGTCGGTGCCTCGGTAGCTCGGCCATAGCTCCTCGGTAGCTCGGTAGCTCGGTGCTTCATGAGTTGCCGAGCTACGTGGCTGAACTTGGAGCATCCATCAGAGCACAGATCACGATGCCGTCGGCTCAGATCACGAGAAAATGTGATTTTATTGTTTTGTGGGCGTGTCTGAATCTGAGCCACTCATCAACTTTTGGCACGAATCTTGGGACGATCAGACAGCCCAAGAGTTCGGCAGCATTTTTCTCCAAATGTGGAGGTCGGTGCCTCGGTAGCTTGGCAGAGTGCCTCGGTGGCTTGGGCCGTCATGAGTTGTTGAGCCACGTGGCGACATCTGGAGCATTCATCACGGCACGAATCACGAGGTAGGAGGCTCAGATCACGAGAAAACGTGATTTTGTCATTTTGTGGGCATGTTTGAATCTGAGCCGCTCATCAACTTTGGGTGCAAATCTTGGGACAATCAGACGTCCCACAGAGTTCGGTAGCATTTTTCTCCAAATGTGGAGGTCGGTGCCTCGGTAGCTCGGCAGAGTGCCTCGGTGGCTCGGCTCATCATGAGTCGTTGAGCTACGTGGCGACATCTAGAGCATCCATCAGGGGCACGAATCATGATGCAGGCGGCTCAGATCACGAGAAAACTTGATTTTGTCGTTTTGTGGGCGTGTCTGAATCTGAGCCGCTTTTCAACTTTGGGCACGAATCTTGGGACAATCAGACGTCCCACAGAGTTCGGCAGCATTTTTCTCCAAATGTGGAGATCGGTGCCTTGGTAGCTCGACAGAGTGCCTCGGTGGCTCGGCACATCATGAGTCGTTGAGCCACGTGGCGATATCTGGAGTGTCCATCACGGGCACGAATCACGATGCAGGCGGCTCAGATCACGAGAAAATGTGATTTTGTCATTTTGTGGGCGTGTCTGAATCTGAGCCGCTTACCGACTTTGGGCGCGAATCTTGGGACAATCAGACGTCCCACAGAGTTCGGCAGTATTTTTCTCCAAATGTGGAGGTCGGTGCCTCGGTAGCTCGGCAAAGTGCCTCGGTGGCTCGGTGCTTCGTGAATTGTCGAGCTGCATGGCTAAGACTGAACCATCGCTGCCCTTCTCTGAACCGTCGCCACCTTTCTTTATTTTTTCGTTTAGCCTTCTTTAACGGGCTTGAGGGGGGCCCAAGAGTCGCCGCTCTTCGTTATAAAGCCCAAGAGTCGCTTCTTTCACTATAAGTTTTCACCCCCCCCCCCCCAACTCTTTCTCTCATTCTTTCACTTTTCACTCTCAGTTCATTTTCGCTATCGAGTTGCTCTGCTAGCGGAGATTTGAGCTCAAGGGCGGTTGTGTTAGTTGTTGCGGCAGGCCAGGCAATTTCCGGCGAGCTTTTTCCGACCGTAAACGTCACGTCAAGGTCAGTATATATATCCTTAATCTCATATATATACTACGAGATGTCACGAGTGTCCTCGGGTAGTGAGGCTTCTTCTTCGTGGGGTCAAAGTGACGAGCGGTTAGTTCACGAGGAAAGGGGAGAAGTGGTGAGCAGACGGAAGGGGAAGGAGATAGTAGGGTCGTCGGCGGCCGAGGAGAAGGGAAAGGAAGTGGTCCGGTCTTCGGTTGTTGAAATGGTGGTGGAGACGTTGAGACAAGCAGGTGAAATGGGTCGGCTGCTGACCGTAATATTCGGTCACGGGGGGATCAGGCAGTACTCCGACGAGCTGTTGACTAAGGCCGTCTACAGACGCTTGAAGACATACGAGGAAAACGAACCGAGGGAGGTTACCGAAGTCGACAATATCCCCTCGGTTCTAACCGAACGAGATCTGCTTCGGATTCGGAAGAGCTTTGTCATTCCTCCGGAGTACACCCTGATTCTCCCCGGTCCCGGGGTGCGAGCGTGCACAGCCTTCACGCCAGATACTTGCATCTTCGCCTATGACGCGTTGAACGCCGGACTGCATCTCCCCCTCCATCCCTTCGTGACCAAGTTCTACGGTGGTATGGACTGAGCCCTATTCAGTTCATGCCGAACATGTGGCGACAAGTGCTTTGATTTCTGCACCAATGCCAAACAAAAAAGGTGGAGCCCCAGCTCGTCGTCCTCCAGAGTTTGTACCGGATCAATAGGATGAGCAAGACCGAACACCGGTACTACTTGTCACCTCGGAAAGGCGTTAAGCTGATAGAGAACACTGACTCTATCAATTTGTGGAAGGGTAAGTACTTCTTGATCCGAGGCCCTTCGGCATGGGACTTCCCGACCCGATGGAAGGAGGACGTACCGAAGTATGCAAAGGTCAAGCCGGTGTTGACTCCGGCTGAAGCAGAGGTCGCGGCAAAGCTGGTTTGTTTTCCGATGTTGAGTTGGAGAGACATGACCGAGGAGGTGCTTCACGGGTCGGGCCTTAGTCCGATCGACCCGAGTACGCTCCGGACATCTCTTTTTCTTGTTTACTTTCTGTTATGCCTTGTATTTTCTAACTTTGTTTTCTTTATCTGACAGAGGCTCCGAGCATGGACTTTCGAGCGATTATGGCCGAGTGGAACAAGGCCTCCGACGCTAAGAAGAGGAAGAGGACGAGCGCGGGGCCTTCGTCTGGCCGACCAGCCATGGTTCTTTTGGCTGCTGTTGTAGATCTGGCCTCTCCTCGGTGATCGGCCTCGGCTGTGGGTCTTGTTCAGCCGACCCCCTCTGGTCTTGAAGGCTTCTCTGTCTCGGCGGCTTTGGCGCTCGAGGCTCCGCCCCTTACCGAGCAGGCCAAGGCCATATTGACCGAGGCCCACAAGAAACTGTTCGTCCCCGATTGGCGGGTGATGAATCATGACGGTTTCTTGGGGGACTCGGCGATGAGTATGCAGGCTCTTCGGCATCTCTCGATCCCAAAAGACCGAGCTGCATTGAAGGTGGGGATGACGGGTGACGATGCTCTAGAGGTAGCTCGTTCACCCATGTCGGTAAGTTTGCTCAGTTAATTTCGATAACGTTTTGAAAATTTTTTGTTTTTAGCTCGGCTCTAATTGCTTTTTCTTGCAAGCCACATGCCACTTCAGCCACCTTCTTGACCAGTACGCCAAGCAATAGAGGGAGTTGAAGACCGCTTGCGATAAAGACCGAGCGGAGAGGGTGATGTCCGTGAAGCAGTTCGAGGCGGAGCAGCGCCGCTCGGATGCTTTGGCGGCACAGGTCGCCGACTTGGAGGCAGCTTTGGCGCAGGTGAGGGAGAAGCTCACCTCGGAGGTGGCTAAAGCAGCCGAGGAGAAGGTCGAGGCGAAAAGGGCCCTGAAGGCGGTGATGCGGCAACAAGCCGAGGCCGTGGAGGCAGCAAGGGCAGAGATTGAGGCTGAGGCCAAGAAGCATATGATGGCCAACATGGAGCAATCTTATACCACCTCGCTTAAGCACGTTGAGGCTCGGGTCCCCGGCTTCGACAGGTCAGGGTACGGGCTGTGGAGTCCGGTCAGCATGGAGGACCCGAAAGCCGAGGAAGAGGCCGAAGGAGATGAAGGGGATGAGCCACGAGGCGACGAGGTCGTGGTGGTCGAGGGAGGGGGTGACGAGGCTGTGGCCGACCCCCGAGCCACAGTGGCAGAGGAAGGGGAGCCGTCTACCGAGGTGCCCATCGCCGAGCTACCACCTAAGGTGGCCCCTTGATCTTTGTTGTTTTGTACTTTTTCTTCTTCTTCGTGTATTGCCTTGTAGCGGACTGACCACCGCTTTTTGTTATAAATGAAAATTTTCTTTCTTTGACTAAGTGTTGGGGTCGATCTCATTTTGGAGTCATCTTGATTTGAAATTTTTTCAAAGGGCTGAAAATAATTTTGTTTTGAAATCCGACCAAGTTTTGAGCACCAGTCACTTTAAAATCTAGCTAAGTGTTGAGAACAACTGGCTTTGATGTCTTGCTAGGTGTTAGTAACAACTTTGTTTTGAAAACTAGCTATTTGTTGCTCGAGCTTAGTGTTGTTGTATTTTCTCAAATCGCCGAGTTGCGTCTAGCGGAGGCATCGCCAAACACGGCAGCGGCTGAGGTCTCTCGTCTCCGAGCTGACTTAGGAGTGACGAAGTTGGCTCTCTCTCGCAGTCGAGAGTGTTTTCTCAAGAGCAAGTTAGATCTGGACCGCTTCAAGCTAAAGCTGTCGAAGCGTCTCTCCGAGCTGAAGCAACTAAACAAACAAGCTCGAGAAGCACCTCCCGAAGGGGAGGTGGAGTCGCTTCGACAAGTGCTATTTGATGTCTCAGTGGAAAGAGATGAACTGTTAGCTGAGGTCCACGAAATGTCGATAGCCGAAGACGAGTTTTTGGCGGAGAGAGAAGAATCAACAGCGGCTATGGGCAAGTTGATGGCCGAGCGAGATGAGCTGTTAGCAACTATGAGCGAGGCGACGGGGAAGGTTGATGAGCTGAAGAGTGTTACAGTTGATAAGAGCATCGAAGTTACTCATCTTCGTCGAATTATTGCCGACAGCTCTGGTGCCGCGGGCTCCGCTCAGCTTCCTCGCTTCAAGATTGCCGTGAAAGATGCCTCTCGGAAGTATCGAATTGTCGAGCTCGAGGAGGAAGTCACTTGGCTCAAACCTCAACCCGAACGGATTAATGTCATAAGCACGTCGTGTACTCGTGAAGAGAGTGAGAGAGGAATTTCCTTTTATGAGCTTGCGACTCGCTCACCCGCTGCTTGGCGGAGCCCTGTTTGTAATACCCTGATTTTTCATTTATGAAAATTATTATTTTTTATTTTTGTACGTATTGTGCACTTGCAATTTTGCAATATAAAATTTTATAATTATTTTCATTTCATAAACAAATGAGTATATATATATATATATATATATATATATATATATATATAGGTCTCCTCCATTTGTTTTTATTAAAGCCCATTTTTCTTTAATGAACATAAGTTTCTTTTATAGCCCAATTTAATTTATTTTTGTAAACTAATTTGGCCCATTAAATAAAGGCCCATGAATTTATTTTCTCTTTTAAATACAACTTGTAATGTAGACAATTTTTTTTGACTATTTTTTATAAAGAATAAAATGTACAACTTTTAAAATGGAGGACTATTGAATGCACGTGCATTGCACGTACACGTGTAGTGTGCACTCCACCTTGGCCGGTTTTGAATGGGAGGGAAAGGAAAAGAGAAGTGGAGTTGTGGGAGGTAGTTTTGGGATTATGGTTGGTTACTACAACTTCCCCTTAAATCCTAACCTTTGGTCCTTAACTCCTACATTAATCCTAGCCCTTTATTTGTCCCAAATTTTAGTATAAATACCCCCCTAGCATAGTTATTCTTGCACTCTTCATTCTCCAAACCTATAGTAAGAAATACAATTATTAGTAGAGAGTTATTAGTAGGAAGTGAGAATAAAAGATTGAGAGTTGAGTGTTTATGCTTGCATTCAAGGAGGCCGGCTACTAGGAAGGCTCGGGTTGCACTTGGGAAGCATCCGTTTGCACATCAAGGAGGGGGAGGAGCACTCGTTTGGCAAGCTCGAGAAGGACTCTTTCGTTTAGGAGGTGTCGTGAATCTTTCTCGCCAAATAAGGTGGGTTGTTTTTCTATATTTCTAATTGGATACCATGTTAGGGATGATTGAAATGATAATGCATGAAAGAAACTAATAAGAGTACACTTAATTGGAAAAAGGACTTGCTAGTTGACTAAATTGATTGATAGATTGCATGTTATCTTGTCATGAATCTTAAGTTGTATGCGAATCGTTTTGTAGTGATGGAATATATGAATTAGAATTGTTGTTGATATCAAAACTAAGTACAAAATGCTAGTAGATGAAATTGTTTGTTTTGTGAGTTTAGTTGGACTTTCGTGATATTGTTTAGAATGAATAAATTATAATATGTTTTTGGGTTTATGAAAGAGGGAAAAACAGGGAATTGATGTAGGATATTTTAATACAAAGTTGTGTGAGAAATGTCAAAATGATTTATGAAAATAGTAGCATGCAATCTAAATTAATTGTATGAGAAATGTGTGTTTAATTACTAAAAAAATTATTTTAAAATACAGGAGTGTTAAATTATGTTAAAATAGACCTTCTGGAGATTTACAGGAATTTTAGCGAAAGCAAAACTAAAATAAGAGCTTTTGAAACATCGAAATGTTCTAATGAACAGAGAGTTTAATTAAATAAAATTCGAGTTGTAGTTGAGACAACTTGAGCCTATAGCTCAAGTGATCGGTGAGCCCTTTAGCGCTAAGCGCGGGTGTGTGTGTGTTGAGGTCGCTGGTTCGATACCTGTGTCCACTATTCTTTTATGTGCGTTTTAAAAAATAAACCAGATCTCGAACAGAGAGTATAAAACCCTCTGTCTCCCTTTCATATCATTGAGCACAGTCGGCCTAGTGGCTAGCTTGTGCGGCTGTCTTCTCTTGGGTCGTGCGTTCGATTCCTGGTGTGGCCAGAATGTTAATTTTTTTTAAAGAGTGATTTTTTGGGTTTTCCTGATGTTTAAAATTCCGAAAAAAATACTATTATTATTCTAAAATCATGTGTGACTTATGAAAATTTATTGGGAGTTATTCGAATGAAATAAATTGTATTTTGGAAGTAAAAGTGTAATTGGAACTATAGTTTTTTACACTCGTATAATTTCATAAAAATGTGTTTTTACGACGTAATTGAGATAAGTGTTAGAAAAGGAAAATTGAAAGGAAGAAAGTATAAATGTGAAGTTTTATATGAGTTATTCTTATTAAAGAATAGTGTGACAATGGTGAGTTTGTGAACATTCACTTTGACTAGATATTTTGTGATATGATTTTAATGTGGAAATACATGTTAGCTATGAAATGCATGATGGATAATTGAACTCCATGTATGATTATTGACTCATGAAAAGATTGGAAATCATGTGATTGAAAAAGAGAAATGTTCTTGAGTTTGACAACTCAGATTGTGAATTTGTGAATTGAAATTAAAAATTAGGGTGTAGCCAAAACTCACGCTGGCAAGTGAAAGTGATGAGATATGATAATTGAAATTGAAAAGACCAAGTTTGGGTCAATGTGAAATGAAAGAAATAAGACCGGTATTGGTGAGAGGGCTAACCCTAAGAGATTGATTTTGTTCATGATTTCATTAAATTAAAGATTAGTACATAGTGAAGAGGTGATAAAAGTGAGAGAGAAACACAAGTATGAGGGCCTCGAGTCTACGATGTGGGTGTGATTCACAGTTTGTCTTCACGATGCATCGTGACATGACGTGTGCACTACTCCAGAATTATCGGGATTTTGGCGATGCTTGTGGGGTGTTTGGTTACTGCGAGAGGATCGTGTGCCATGAAGGAGGCTGAATTGTCCATAGATAGTCTTCACGATGCGTCGTGACATGACGTGGGATTCCCCTCCAGTGTTTCTGTACATGAGCTTGTACTCATAGGACATCTAGGATACTTACCATAGTTACAGTAGTAGATTAAGTCATGATGAGGGATTGAACCCTACAAGATGAAGAACGATTAAGAGACTTGCCCTCGGACCTATGTAGTATGAGATGCATAGAATCCGAACAAGTGTGCATTAGTGTCATGTAATGTAAATAACTGCATCAAGGACTAAGTACACAATCACAACACGACATCAATAGGGTATTCCCCTTAGTTTGATATGTGAACAAGTTTGTGTTTGTTAAATATGGAAAATCAATTATACTGTTTCCGGCATAGAGAGGATGGCCGTGTATAATGTTCGTCGGTTGAATAAACTGACGTACCCACAGTTTTGTATGCAGGATAATGGCATGATAAAGATTAAAGGAGAAATGATGCTTAGAGATTATTCAAATGTTGTTGTACTTTTATATAAATGTTGCAAATTTGTTTTGCAGTAAAATGTAAAGTGTAAAGATTTTTTGTAACTCTGACGTAAAGTGGAAAGTTTTAAAGTCCTTGTAAAATTGTACGAAAGAAGTGTAAAGATCCTGTGGAATCTCGAATTCAGTTGTATTTTGGAATTCGGGGTGTTACACTGTTGATGCACAAAGTGGTGTGGCTGCTTCGTCGAGCGGAGCATCCGTTGGGGCCACCGTCAGGGGCAGTGCTGAAGATGCGTCTCAGTTTTCCGGTCTAGAGACGAGCACCGAGGTTACGCGCCGCCGTCCCTGGGTGTCTTTAAACCGGAACATCCCTGCCCCAAGGAGGCATTGAAAGAGTTGTTGTAATTTTGGCTTTTCGAATTTTGTAATTTGTTATAGAGGAGAGTAGCTGGTCTTGTAGTCCGAGTCTCTTCAAACTTTGAACTTTATAGAAGTGAAAGCTTGTTTATTCTATTGCGCTTGTGTGTTTGCGTGTTTTGTTAATCATCTATGGTTGTATGACCACTTACTCGCTTATAAGTGAGGAGTACAAGCGGAGTTGAGCCAAGCTTCGAACTCCGAACTCTTTGCTTGAGTAGGCTTCAACGGTTGTGGGAGCAACTCTGAATGGCGAACCACTCTTATCTCGCTTAAGAGCGAGCTTGCGAAGTGGAATCGAGCCAAGTTTTGGACCCCGAACTCTTCGTTTGAGTAAATATCAACGGTTGTGGGAGCAGTTCCGAATGGCGAACCACTTCTAGCTCGCTTAAGAGCGAGCCTGCGAAGCAGAATCGAGCCAAGTTTTGGACTCCGAACACGTCGTTTGAGTAAGTTTCAACGGTTGTGGGAGCAATTCTGAATGGCGAACCACTTCTAGCTCGCTTAAGAGCGAGCCTGCGAAGCGGAATCGAGCCAAGTTTTGGACTCCGAACACGACTTTTGAGCAAATTTCAATGGTTGTGGGAGCAGTTCCGAATGGCGAACCACTTCTAGCTCGCTTAAGAGCGAGCTTGCGAAGCGGAATTGAGCCAAGTTTTGGACTCCAAACTCGTCGTTTGAGTAAATTTCAACAGTTGTGGGAGCAGTTCCGAATGGCGAACCACTTCTAACTCGCTTAAGAGTAAGCTTGCGAAGCGGAATCGAGCCAAGTTTTGGACTCCGAACACGTCGTTTGAGTAAATTTCAACGGTTGTGGGATCAGTTCCGAATGGCGAACCACTTCTAGCTCACTTAAGAGTAAGCTTGCAAAGTGGAATCAAGCCAAGTTTTGGAATCCGAACTCGTCGTTTGAGTAAATACAATCAGAATTTTAAGCAGAGAGATAAAACAAAAATAGAAGAGTTATTATGCGAAGGAAGTTCTTTACTAATAATTGCTAATCGGTCACTTCTAAGTTAGAGGCCATTATTACGATGAGAAAATAAAGAAGTACAAATAAAAGGAAGATAGGAATGGCTCTACCTACCTGCCTCTACCTTCCTCTTCATTCTCGTCCTCCTGGTTCTACCTGCCTAACCTTCTACCCATCTAAAACTTCACCTCGACCACGATGCTTTCCAAAGTAGAAATAAGCGGTTACAGGCCGAATGAGACGGTACGCCACCACGCTCCCAACCCCGACCAGCAGATCACCCCTCCACCTCCCCCTACCAATCTACAAGCCTTCGACACTACCCTACCCCCATCGCACCCCCCCTTCCCCTTTGTAAGGCCTACCTGAAGCCAAAATCACTCTCCCAACAGATTCCGACCCTGTCCACCCTCCCCGACCCTATGGTGACATGGTAGAAGGAAGGAGGCTCAGACATCAATCCCCCTGAGTGTGCGCACCGGAGTGCGCATCAACATCGTTATGGGAGAGAGAATAGTCATCATCGCCATGCATCTCCCCCCCCATAGAGGGCGGGCCGACAAAGGGGCCCCTCCTACAAGCTTATTCGAGCATAAAAGAACCCCCCCAAAGGACCATCGCCACCACTATGGGCAAAGAAGGGATCAGCGGTATCATCACTCATTGTACCAGAAGAAAGGGATAGCTCAAGGGAAAGGGAATGCTCAAGGGCATTTAGATCATTCCTCCCACCACCAGTCATGGTACAGGGGTTACCAGCCAACGCCATACAACAACAACATAACCACGGCAAACATGTTCTACCACAACCACAATCACAATCCCCCCACCCTCCCCAGCCTCAGAATTGGATAGGTAAACCCACTGTTGCCCAAGAACACCACAACGCACCCACCATCCACATTCCAAAACAACCTATTCCCAACCCCCGCACTCATCCCCACTGCTCAAACCCCCACTCTCATCCACATTGCAGAATGATGTGGCTCAACTCCCCTTTAAGCCTACCATCGAGCGGGCCCAAGAAGGGGGTCCACAGAATGTGGCATCCATGGGGGGCACAAACAGTGTGGAGTGGGGATCGGAGAGAGGAGGAGCCATGGAGTGAAGTGCAAAGTAAAAAGAAGAAAAGGAACAACATCTCACCCTCAAACCAACCAGACCTCAGGAAGAAGAAAAGGAAAGGGAAACACATACCAGTGCCATGTTTCAATTGCGGTGATCTAGGGCATCTCTAGCAGGATTGTACGAAAGAGATACGTTGCTTGAAATGTATGAAATAGGGGCATATGTCCTACGTTTGTACAAACATTAAGGCTTCCAATAGCGACGATGAAAAGCCTATTTGAAGGGGCCGATCACCAGACAACCCGACCCTCATCCGACTGGCAAACAGGCTAGAGAAAATCAAGAGCGAAGGGAACTGGCTTCGCCGATGGTGTGCCATTGCTAAAGTGGCGGCAAGGTGCCCATCGGAGAACTATTTAATCCAAGCTTTGAATGCAAAATGGCCGATGATAACTCACAGAGATTGGGTAGCTAAAAAGATGTGTCATCTCCAATTCCTGGTGTCGTTCCCTTCGCCGGAGAAGTTTACTGAGGTAATAGCAATGGGCATAGTCGACTTTGGGCAGTTTAAGTTGGAATTCTTCCCGTGGTCACCAAGATTTGGAACTGAACTGCCGAAAGGGGAACGGTTTTGGATTTGGATCCACAATGTACCGTTATAATTCTGGACAAAAAAAGCCGTCCAAGAGAACATATCGAAGTTTGGTACTGTCGAAGACATAGAAGAAAAGATGGCGAGGCGGTCGGAGATTGTATCTGCGAGGATCTTAATTCGTAGCCCCGATATCACGCTAATGCCCAGATTTGCAAAGGTGTTTTCATTTGAGGAGGCATACCTCATCAGGTTTGTTTTGGATGAGCAAGAGGAGCCGGAGACGGAGCCCCTGGCTCTCTCATCCCCTACTGCCGCACTCAGAGATGGCTGCTCTTACAAACAGGTGATCTCACAAGAGTGGGACCTCACCATCGACGGAGCCCACGAAATTGAGCGTGCGCACCGTGAAGTAATTAGAGCTGCTAAAGGTAGGGAGGAGCGCCATGGTGAGGCGGCGACGAGTCCTGAACCACAGAGAGCTCCGACCCACTGCGGCGGCCAAAACAAAGGACATACCCAAAAACCCAACGGTTAAGTGGTTCAACCACTGGCGGTACAACAGTCTTGCCCAAAAAAGCAAGGTCTGTAGACCCAATGCCCAACCTTAGGAACATCCATCAGAAAAAATGCTCAAAGAGGAAGTCAACCCCCACCAGCTTCTGAGGAGAGGCCTCAAGGGGAGTTTATGACCCACAACTCTGCCAATAGACAAAGCTGTTCACCAAATGGAAAAAATTTGGTAGCTTTGGAGAGAGAGCGGTTTCAAAAGGATGCTAGTTTGGGGAAGAGGACGAACGGGGGTTCGATAGAAACCAACGAGGTGGTTCTAATCGATAAAAGAGGCAGGCTTTTTAGAAGACGACCAGGTCCTTATGAGAGATATGGAAAAGTTGGAGACTTTGGGAGGGGAGCGGTAGAGATATGGAGCTACTTTGAGGAAGAAGACGAAGGGGGGAGAGATCGAAATCGTGGAGAGGGTTTCGTATGAGAAAAGAGGAATGCTTAGGGTTGAGAAAGAGGAAAGGGATCGAAACAGAGCGGTAAAAGGAGACGCCTTGGTTCCAATGAAGACTTCATTTTTGGAGCTTATCGCTTCGTTCGAAGCGCCTGCAGCGGAAGTGATGGTGGCGAGAGAAGAGGGGACACGTGGCACACCCACGTGGCCCACCTCGAGCTCAACGCCTTCAGTAGTGAACAATGGGCCTATTGAGGGGTCCAATAAGAAGTTGGCAAATTCGTCTTTGGGAAAGCCCATTTATTCGTTGAACCAGATGCAACAGCCTAAGTACACAAGTGCCACAAATAGTCCTGGAGTTGTTGGGTCAGCTAAAATATCAGAGAGCCACATCAAGGAGGATGACCATGATGAGAGACAATCTCGAAGTTGATCTTACCTATTCTGATGAGGAATCTTTGGAATCAGAAGAGTTCGCTGACGAGGTAGTAGACATATCTCCTAACATTGTACGGTAACCCCTGTTTTCCCAAAAATGTATTTTTGTGTATTTTCGGTATTTAAAATTTTTGCAAATTATTTTTCCGGTTTTCAAATTTTTTTGCTTGTATTATTGGATCCCTTATTAAAATCTATTTTCGATCAATAACTTTATTTGTAAATATTTCTAATGATTTTTATATTGTAATACAATTTTTTTATATTATTATTACTCTTATTATTATTATTGTTATTAGTATTATTGTTATTATTGATATTTTTGACTGGTTATTAAAAATCCACTTTTATTTACTAACTGTATTTGTAGTATTTTAGATAAATACTATTTTGTAATGCAAATTACATTTTTATTATAAACAATATTTTTATTTGCTAATTTATTTGTCTAGGAATTTTTAAAACCCATTTAAAACCCATTCACTTAACCTAATAACCCATTATACCCGTTACCCAATCCCTAAAACCAACAACCCAATATACCCATTACCCTAACTACCCCGACCCGTTCAGCATTAACCCCAACCTATTACCTACAATCATCCAATACCCTATTTTAAACCCACTTATACCCAAACCCGTTATACACACCCTAACCCTTACCCTATATATATTCATAACCATATTCCCCTACCCTGTTCACCCCTAAACCCTACAGCCGCACCCCCCCTATTTTCCCTTCGTTTTTTCTCTCCCATCACCTCCGTGAAACCCATCCCTGCTCCCGTCTTCCCTCCGCTCTCAGCCTCATCCCCTGCCTCCCTGCCTTCGACGACAGCATCTCCACAACAGCAGGCCATCACCTTCCTGACACCGGTCACAACCACCGAAGCCAGGCCACCTCAGCACCGTGCTCCTCCCTGTGCATCCCATCGCCATCTAGCCTCCTCGCCTGCAGCCACCTATGGCACTGCCTACCCCTGCTCCTCTCCTCCCTGCGATGCTGCAATACCATGGCGAGCACCTCGGTGCCTCTCCTCTCCCATAGTCAGCAGCAACCGGGTGCACAGCCGTGTCCCCTAGCCGCCGCCCTCCGTCCGAGCCACCCTACCATCCGGTGTGTTGAGCCAGCCATTGATGGTTTGGTGTTGTTTGGATTTGATCAATTGTGTTGTGAGCAGTCCGATCACCATTGTGATCTCGATCATGATCTCTTGATCTTGATCTTGATTGATTAATTCTTGGCCGTCAGATCTGCTTGATCATCATCATCATCATCATCTGATCAGATCCTAGTCGTCCGATCTTGTTTATCTTGATCACACCTCTTGGTCTCTTGGATGTAGCCGCTAGATCTCTTCATCTTCATTAGTCTTGTTCTGGCCGTCTGATCTGATCCGATCATCTTGATCTTGATCGTCATCGTGATCCGTTCGTTGGTTTGTGTTCGTGATTGGTTCGTAATCTGTTCGTTGTGTTCGTGCCCCGGGAATTCGTTCCCGTTATTCTTGCTTGGAGTCATTTTCATTGTCGTCTTCCAGGCAAGTAACTTGTATTAAATTCCTTTGCAAATATAAGTACTCAATACCGTATGTAGTGTAGTTGGGTTCTAAAGACAAATTGTGTGTGAATCCCCTTGTTGATATTGTCTCTATTGTGATAAATTGACCATAGTTGCCTCACGACACATATGCACATATGACATGAAACAACCTAGAGTTGACCACTTTTGATGTATATGTTCATGCTACTTGTGATATCTGTGCTCGATGTGTTATTCGTGATATACTTGTTGAATATTTTTGAAATACCCTTTACCATGTTGTTTGGACATCTAGTACACTATATTTCATGTTTGGGTTGATTTGGATGAATTTCGTGTGATCTATATTATACTTTGTATGAAGAACAATTCTGGAATTTTCTGCTGCCCTAATGTTGATGAGTACTTTAGACCCTATTAAGGTCAGTATTTGAAAATATTTTGAGAACATCATTTGTAGTGAATTCTGCCTATTTTCCAACCCTTTTACGGATCTCAGTTTCGATTTACGGTTTGCGAGTAATGTCGATTTTACTACAGTAGTGTCGAAAGATTTCCAGATTGTGTTTTCTATGAATTCTGAATAATCTATTTTTATTCGGGTATTAAAATTATTATTTTGATATGAAATTCTGCTCAGTATTTCTAGACCTGATTGGGATTAACCCAAAATTTTATGGATTTGTTTGATGAGTTATTACGAACCGTTCTATTCTTTCAAACAACTACCATTCTAGCAGATTTTTACTACTGTTCAGTAAAGAACCAGATTTTCGACCTAATTCTACTTGTTGTTTCTAAAATATTTCTGAATATGAAAGTTAGCCTACTGTATCTATTTTATTACCTTTTTGGTGGATTTGGATTTGGATTTATTGTTTGTGACATATTGCTATTTTCGTACTGCAGTGTTTATAATTCCAGATTTACAAAACTACTACATTTTGATGTTTTCTGATTTTCGTTAACTAAACTATTTATTTTGGAAAATTGTGATACTTGATTATCTGTTACTACACATATAGGGGAATACCTCAGATTTTTCGTGGATTTAGTTAATGAGTTTTCATGCTGTTTTCCTGTTCTTGAATAAAATCTTCTGATTTCTGACTGAACGTATTTTCTGGATTCAAACCTGTTATGAGTTATGATTTTGTGAAATACTATATGACTTATACATAGTTGCTGGATACGAAAGGGAGTCTATTTTCCAGATTCTTTGACGAATTCAGATTTGCATTTTTGTAGCAACGGGAATCCTTGTTTTAGTACTATACTGTCTTGCTGTCTTGAATTAGAACTTACACTGTTTCACTCTTTTATATGACTGTCTACCATCTATGCATGTTTATCTGTTACCTTAAATCTGTTGTTTGTTATACCATGCTAGTTTTGCACTGTTTCATACACATTCATGCCTATTGATAATTATAATAATAAATAACCAAGCTGGGGTTAAAGGAAAGATCTAGTAGTGAAAAATTATAGAAATGTGTACTTGGAAGGAGGCCGTGTTTCCCATACTGAGCATCTGTTATACTTTTATACTGATTACCTGACTGCAGACTTCCCTATAAGAAGGTGTACTCGGAGGACTGTTACTGATTACCTGACTGCACACTTCCCTATAGGAAGGTGTACTCGGAGGAGGACCACTAGGTTCTGACTGTTATCTGTTACTATCTGATTACTGATACCTGAGTACACAGCCCTATATGATCCCCTAGGAAATCTAAATTGAAACTGTTTGAATATAGCAACCAAGTAGTGTGGGCTGCATGAAGTGCTACCTAGATAGTAATAAACACAAGACTGTAAGAACTGACATCTGTTACACTGTTATCTGTTGCCTTCTACTGAACACTATTACCTGCTATCATTTGACTGTTACCTAACACTGTTATCTGTTACTGTCTGACTGTTACCTAATACTGCTATCTGTATATTTGTTTGCATACTGTCACTTGACACATGTTACTTATGCCTGTTAGTATACCATGCTATCTGTTTTGTTTTCCTGATTCATGTTAGACATTATATTCTGTTGATATGCCTATACCATGCCATGTTTGTTCTGTTATTACGTTATATTTGTTATTTATCCCATGTACTTGTATCCTACACTACAAGCTGCCCGTAACTTGTATTGACGGGAGTTTGTTTTCTTTTTCCTATTCCTGCAATTGTTAAATTGCAGATTTTGGAGATCAGTTGCCAGATGGAGTAGGTGTTATGAGATACTAGCTGCGGGAATTTTGCTATTATTATTTCTTGTTGCTTGCTTAGAAAAATTGTATCTTGTACTTGGATTTGTTTGTATTTGGGCAATGTGACCTAGAATATTGACTTATTCAGATCTCATTTATTTGAGATTAATATATTTTGGTTTCAAATAAATTTCTGTTGGTATATTTGATTCGATTATGCATATGTGGTTGACTTTTCTGGCTTCCGACTCTGATTAATTCTGTGAGATGTTGTAAAAATTCTGAACAACTTATGGATGATGAAAATCATTCGCTGGGCTTAGTCACGTATCCGTATTCCGTATTCTCTTTTTGGGAAGCGGGGCGTGACATGGTTTTTAGTGGTATCAGAGCCCAGGTTTGGCTAATGTATTAGTTTAACTGATATATTATACAAGCTTAGCTCGATCTGGGATTGGCTCAATATTTCACCATCCATGCATGGGTAAATGAATTATTATCAATATTGATCTGGATACTAGTCTTAGTCCATTCTTTTTTATCCCTTCTTATTCAATCCCTTGATTTCTTGTTTTCTTTCGTCTCTTTCATTTGTCCTCATTGATGAATTCTTCTTGGGTATGAATTCATTCTTCTCGTACCAATATTTCTTGATTTTGGTGCCATCCATTTTTTCTTTCTTACTTGGTCCGTCAATCGGCATCGCTGGATGCTATTGGCAGAGTCTTCCCCGATCAGAGTGGCACAGTGAAAGCGTTGTGGGCCCATAGCCCACAAGTCCCAGGATCCTCTTGTTGTTTCTTCTTCCTTGCATTGGTTGCTTCTTTCCATTCCTTGTATTCATCTTCATCCGTTAACTCATGCTTGTTCATCTCTTCCTTGTCCATCCTTTCTTCGATTCCAGCTCTATCTATTTCTTCATCTCTTTGCCTTGTTATCTGCAAATCTTGTATTGTTTCTTTTTTATTTTTGATACCTGTTACTTCTTTCTTGCATTCCAATTTGCCATCATGCACCCATTCATTATTTGATTCAATTCTTTCCTGTTATTTCTCTCCTTGATTCCAGTTCTGCTTGCTCCTTATCTTGCTTTGTTATCTTGTGTTGTTCCTTTCCTTTTGATACTGTTTGTTCTGTTTCTTGCATTCCATTTGACATCATGGTTATCCATTTTCTTCCTTCTTTTTCAGGTGTTGTCACTGCTTTGTTCCTTCCCCTTTAACCCTCTGTTTTGTTACCCTCCCTAAGTTTGTTGTTGCCTTGTCCTATGTCCCGCTTGAGCAAATTTCGAGGACGAAATTTTATTGTAAGGTGGGTAGGATTTGTAACCCCTGTTTTCCCAAAAACATATTTCTGTGTATTTTCGGTATTTAAAATTTTCGCAAATTATTTTTCCGGTTTTCAAATTCTTTTGTCTGTATTATTGGATCCCCTATTAAAATCTGTTTTCGATCAATAACTTTATTTGTAAATATTTTCTAATGATTTTTATATGGTAATACAATTCTTACTTTTTTGTTATTATTATTACTATTATTATTATTATTGTTATTAGTATTATTATTATTATTGATATTTTTGACTGGTTATTAAAATCAACTTTTATTTACTAACTGTATTTGTAGTATTTTAGATAAATACTATTTTGTAATGCAAATTACATTTTTATTTTAAACGATATTTTTATTTATTAATTTATTTTTCTAGTGAATTTTTAAAACCCATTTAATACCCATTCACTTAACCCAATAACCCATTATACCCGTTACCCATTCCCTAAAACCAACAACCCAATATACCCATTACCCAAACTACCCCGACCCGTTCAGCATTAACCCCAATTTATTACCCACAGTCACCCAATACCCTGTTTTAAACCTACTTATACCCAAACCCATTATACACACCCTAACCCCTACCCTATATATATTCATAATCCTATTCCCCTACCCTGTTCACCACTAAACCCTACAACCCCCCCTATTTTCCCTTCGTCTTCTTCTCTCCTATCACCTCCGTGAAACCCATCCATGCTCCCGTCTTCCCTTCACTCTCAGCCTCATCCCCTACCTCCCTGCCTTCGACGACAGCATCTCCACAACAGCAGGCCAGCACCCTCTGATGCCAGTCACAGCCACCGCAGCCAGGCCACCTCAACACCGTGCTCCTCCCTGTGCGTCCCGCCGCCAGCTAGCCTCCTTGCCTGCAGCTACCTGCGACGCCGCCTACCCTGCTCCTCTCCTCCTTGCGATGCTGCAACACCATGGTGAGCACCTCAGTGCCTCTCCTCTCCCGCAGTCAGCAGCAACCGCGTGCGCAGCCGTGTCCCCTGGCCGCCGCCCGCCTCCCGCCGTCCGCCGTCCGAGCTGCCCTGCCATCCGCTATGTTGAGCCAGCCATTGATGGTTTGGTATTGTTTGGGTTTGATCAAGTGTGTTGTGAGCCGTCCGATCACCATCTTGATCTTGATTGATTGATTCTTGGCCGTCGGATCTACTTGATCATCATCATCTTCATCATCTGATCAGATCCTAGTCGTCTGATCTTGTTTATCTTGATCATCACCTCTTGGTCTCTTGGATGTAGCCGCTGGATCTCTTCATCTTCATCAGTCTTGTTCTGGCCGTCTGATCTGATATGATCATCTTGATCTTGATCGTCATCGTGATCCGTTCGTTGGTTTGTGTTTGTGATTGGTTCGTGATCCGTTCGTTGTGTTCATGCGCTGGGAATCCGTTCCCATTATTCTTGCTTGGAGTCATTTTCATCGTCGTCTTTTAGGCAAGTAACTTGTATTAAATTCCTTTGCAAATATAAGTACTAAATACCGTCTGTAGTGTAGTTGGATTCTAGAGACAATTTGTGTGTGAATCCCCTTGTTGATATTATCTCTATTGTGATAAATTGACCAAACTTGTCTCACTACACATATGACATGAAACAACCTAGGGTTGACCACTTTTGATGTATATGTTCATGCTACTTGTGATATCTGTGCTCGATGTGTTATTCGTGATATACTTGTCGAATACTTGTGAAATATCCTTTACCATGTTGTTTGGACATCTAGTACACTATATTTCATGTTTGGCTTGATTTGGATGAAATTCGTGTGATCAATGTTATACTTTGTAAGAAGAACAAATCTTGAATTTTCTGCTGCCCTGATATTGATCAGTATTTTAGACCTTATTAAGTCCGTATTTAAAAATATTTTGAGAACATGATTCGTAGAGAATTCTGTCTATTTTCCAACCCTTTTTACGGATCTCAGTTTCGATTTACGGTTTACAAGTTATGTCGATTTTACTACAGTAGTGTCGAAAGATTTCCAGATTGTGTTTTCTATAAATTCTGAAGAGTAATCTATTTTTATTCGGGTATTAAAATTATTATTTTGATATGAAATTTTTCTCAGTATTTCTAGACTGTTTGGGATTAACCAAGAATTTTATGGATTTGTTTGATGAGTTTTTACGAACCGTTCTATGCTTTCGAACAACTACCATTCTAGCAGATTTTTACTACTGTTCAGTAAAAAACCTGATTTTTGACCTAATTCTACTTGTTGTTTTTAAAATATTTTTGAATATGAAATTTAGCCTACTGTATCTATTTTATTACCCATTTGGCGGATTTGGATTTGGATTTATGGTTTGTGAGATATTGCTATTTTCGTACAACATTGTTTATAATTCCTGATTTACAAAACTACTACATTTTGATATTTTCTGATTTTCGTTGACTAAACTATTTATATGAAAATTCTGATACTTGATTTTCTGTTACTACACATATAGGGGAATACCCCAATTTTTTCGTGGATTTAGTTAATGAGTTTTCATGCTGTTTTCCTGTTCTTGAAAAAAAAATTCTGATTTCTGACTAAACGTGTTTTCCGGATTCAAACCTGTTTTTAGTTATGATTTTGTGAAATACTATATGACTTATATATGTTTGCTGGATTCGAAAGGGAGTCTATTTTCTAGATTCTTTGATGGATCCAGATTTGTATTTTTGTAGCAACGGGAATCCTTGTTTTAGTACTGTATTGTCTTGCTGTCCTGAATTAGAACTTACACTGTTTCACTCTTTTATATGACTGTCTACCATCTATGCATGTTTATCTGTTACCCTGAGTCTATTGTTTGTATACCATGCTAGTTTTGCACTGTTTCATACACATTCATGCCTGTTGATAATTATAATAATAAATAACCAAGCCGGGGTTAAGGAAAAGATCTAGTAGTGGGAAATTATAGAAATGTGTACTTGGAAGGGGGCCCGTGTTTCCCATACTGAGCATCTGTTATACTGCTATACTGATTACCTGATTGCACACTTACCTATAGGAAAGGTGTACTCGGAGGAGGACCACTAGGTTCTGACTGTTATCTGTTGCTCTCTGATTACTGATACCCAAGTACTCGACCCTATATAATCCCCTACGAAATCTAAAACGAAACTGTTTGAATGAACTACCATGTAGTATGGGCTGTATGAAGTGCTACCTAGATAGTAATAAACACAAGATTGTAAGAACTGACATCTGTACTGTTCTCTGTTACCTGCTATTGAACACTGTTACCTGCTATAATTTGAATGTTATCTGACACTGTTATCTGATACTGTCTGACTGTTATCTGATACTGCTATCTGTATATCAGTCTGTATACTGTTGACACTTGACACATGTTACTTATGCCTGTTAGTATACCATGCTATCTGTTTTGTTTTCCTGATTCATATTAGACATTATATTCTGTTGATATGCCTATACCATGCCATGTTTGTTCTGTTATTACTTTATATTTGTTATTTCCTTGTATCCTGCACTACAAGCGGCCCGTAACTTGCATTGACGGGAGTTTGTTTTCTTTTTCCTATTCATGCAATTGTTAAATTGCAGATTTGGGAAATCAGTTGCCAGATGGAGCAGACGTTATGAGATACTAGATGATGGAATTTTGCTATCATTATTTCTTGTTGCTTTCTTTGAACAGTTGTATCTTGTACTTGGATTTATTTTTATTTGGGCAATGTGACCCAGAATATTGACTTATTCAGATCTGATGTATTTGAGATTAATATATTTTGGTTTCAAATAAATTTCTGTTGGTATATTTAATTCGATTATGTATATGTGGTTGACTTTTCTGGCTTCTGACTCTAATTATATCTGTTAGATGTTGTAAAGATTCTGAACAGCTTATGGATGATGAAAATCATTCGCTGGGCTTAGTCACGTATTCGTATTCCGTATTATCTGTTTGAGAAGCGGGACATGACATGTACCTTCCACTCTCCCTCCCACATAACCTGTTGCCCCTGCCCCTACTCACTGCGAAAAAGGTTTTATAGTACAGAAAGTGGCTAAGAGGGCTATTGAGGACTCCCTGGACGATTATCTTGAGATCGCGGCAGCAGCTAAATCCGCTAAGACTAGCGACGGAGGTTTGCGTTCCTTCCTAGCATCTATTTTTAACTTCATGTCTGATTCTGAGATTTTTAGTCTTGCCAAAACCTGTGGTCTTGCGGTAGGCAATACCGATCGAAATGTGTTCCTTCTCAATAAGATTAGAGGTTGGGAGAACAATAGAGTTAGCCTTATTTCAAACTCGACTTCCATATCGAGTCACGTTCCCTCACCTATACGTAGTTAATGGAGATTCTATTCTGGAATGTTAGAGGCCTGGGCAGGCGGGGCAAGCGGGAAATGGTTAAGGAGGTCATTGCTAAATAAAAAGCTAACATTGTGGGTCTTCACGGGACCAAATTTACTCACACATCTAGACTGATTAGGTTGGGGGAAAATCGAATCTCTGAATGGAGGATGTGCCCATCTGTAGGGGCGTCTGGGGGTATTGCTCTAGGCTTTAACCCGACATATTTGGTTGCCTAGATCAGGTCTACGGGCAATATTCAATCTCGGTCCTGCTCCAACGTAAAGCCGACCTGTGGACTCATTCGGTTACTGTGGTCTTTGGTCCAAATTCTTCTGCTTCTAGGACGACTTTTGGACATAACTTGGAACAATACAGGCTCGTTGGCCACACCCCTGGGTGGTGGGGGGCAATTTTAATATTACTAGATTCACCTATGAACACAGAGGCAGAGGAACCACAGACTCGGATAGGGAAGCATTCAATGAGGTTATCACGGACCTCGAATTGGTTGACATTCTCATCTCTGATAGGCTATACACTTGGTCAAATATGCAAGTACTGCCCATTTTAGCTAAACTTGATAGGATCTTAGTCTCCACTGACTGGGAGACCAAGTTCCCGTTGGCTACGGCCAAGTCACTTCCTAAACCTACCTCGGATCATGTTCCTATTATCTTGTCTTCTGGGGAAGTTCAACCTAGGAGAACACCAAAATTTAGATTCGAGAGAGCATGGCTAGAAATCTAAGGTTTTCATCACATGGTCTATGAGAGCTAGTTCCATCCAACTAAGGGGACTGAAGCAACCGCAATATGGTTTGGGAAAATTAGACGACTTAGGGGCATGCTCAGAATGTAACGCCCCGAATCCCAAATACACTGAATTCGAGATGTTCTACAGGATCTTTTCACTTTCTTAGTACACTTTTACAGGGAAATTAAAACTTTTCATCATACATCAGAGATTACATCATAATTACATCTTTCTTTTGCACAGCGGAAGTAAAATACAACAATTAAATACAAGTACAACAGCTTGATATAATCTTTAAGCATCCAAATCCTCTTTAATCTTTAGCATAACATTTACCTGCATGTCAGACTGTGGGTACGTCAGTTTATTCAACCGACGATCATTATACACGGCCATCCTCTCTATGCCGGAAATAGTATAACTTAACATTTCATATTTAGAAACCACAAACTTGTCACACTTTAAACTAAAGGGACTACCCTATTGATGTCGTGTTGTGATTGTGCACTTAGTCCTTAATGCAGTTAATTATGTTACATGACACTAATGCACACTTGTTCGGATTCTATGCATCCCATACTACATAGGTCCGAGGGCAAGCCCCTATTCGTTCTTCATCTTTATAGGGTTCAATCCCCCGTTATGATCTAATCTACTACTGTAATTACGGTAAGTATCCTAGATGTTATCTGACCTACGAACTCATGTTTAGGCACTCTGGAGTAGTATCCTCACCCAGACGCATCATGGGAATTCCTGGGATACGCTCTCACCATAAACATGACACCACCCGTAGTCTTCAAACATCCCACGAGCGTCGCCACTGGGACGGTACTCTGGAACAGTATCCTCACCTAGACTCGTCATGGGAATTCCTGGGATACGCTCTCGCCGCTACCCAGGGCCCTCATACTCAGTGTTTTTCTCTTACTTTCATCACGTCTTCACTATGCACTAGTCCTTAGTTTTATTAAAAATCATGAACAAAATAATCACTAGAGTTAGCCTCTCCATCAACCGGACTTATTCATTCATTTCATCGCGACCAACCTTGGTCTAATTTCATTTTATTTCATTTCTCGGTGCCGGGGAGACTTAGCTACTCTATTTCAAATTTCATTTCACAATCTTTAACTCATAACAACTTCCATGTCAAATTTTCATATTCTTTCTTATTCATGATTACACTTTGTTCACAAGTCCATAGTGAATACTTATAACTCATAAAAATTCATATTCATGGCCAACAATTTCATCAACATGATTTCTAAATTCCAATATCATATAATGGACTCATGCACTTTATAATTAAACACTCATACTTCACATTTTACACAATATCCTCAAGTGAGAATTAATAACATCATGTCACACCACAAAATTCTTTGTCAATTACTTTCTAATAAATCCATTTCAATATATCTTTACAAACTGAAAATTTCCATAAGTATGTGTCTTAGAACCATAGCTTTAATTATACCATTTGTTCACAAACTACATTATATTTTCTTCAAATAATACCCAACTCAATCCCATAAAATTCCTTGTATTTTTATGAAAATTACCATATTTTTCTTACATTTTTTGGACATCACAATCTCACAAAAAAAATATTTTTATAAAGTGCTAAAGGGAGGAATCGAACCCAGCACGGTAGAGAAAGAGCCCAGAGCACCCGCCAATAGGCCAACATGTGCTAGCGATTAGAAGAGGGCGAAATAGGTGTATGTGCTATCAGTTCGCAGTCATATATACATATATATACAGTTGGGTAAAAAGATGGTGAAGGCCGGGTTTCGAACCGCGCCGCTCAGGGAAACCGAACGCAGTCAAAGACCGCCTGAGCCACTGGCTCAGGTTGTCACAGTACTGAGTTAAAGTCTATATGTTTCATATTCGCACTGTTTTAGAAAACAACTCGATGTTCAAATCAATTTGGTTCATATTGCCTTTATACAAACCACTGAAAAATTCCAGATTTAATCTCCCTTGACTGATCTTCATAACAGTAAGTATAAAATAATTTTTTTGTACTAAAAACATAATTTTTCCACCCAAACTAATAATTTGTTCATAAAGACTATAATATCTTTTATTTTCGACATTGAAAAAAAATCAATTGGTCTTCTAATCTCTTTTATTCCCAAGTTTCTTATGATAACTTACTGTTTATTAACCTATATTCACACCACATACATCCTTGGATTTTCCCATACTCATACTAGCAAAAGGATTCATGTAGCATATGAATAGGTAAAACTCAAAAATACTAAGTTTTGGGTATTTCTATTTTGATGACAACAAGCAATTTAATTGGTTCATTTATGCCACTTCTACTCATGAATTTAACATACTCATAACTCAAGCATTCAATATACTTTCTATTCAAATTTCATCGTGTCATTATCTCAATCAATTGTCATGTTTCAACCATACAATTCACAAGCAATTAATGGAGATTTTCACACATCATACTAGCCATATTGCATCATTATTCAATTAAACTAACAATCATGGAAAGTGCTACATATAGTTTAATTTCATGCTAGAATTTCACATACAAAATTAATCACATCATTCCAATCCATTCATATACTAACTCTTTAATTAGAGTGGACTCTTATTAGTATTTTCCATGTATAGTGTTGACAATAAAATTAGCATGGATCCTACATTAGAAATATGAAATATTTTACCCACCTTAATGGAGAGAACACAAAAGGCAACTAGTCCTAGTAGATAAGAACACCTCCTCCTAGCCAAAAGAGTGCACCACTCCAAGCTTCCAAGTCCTAGCCGAATGCTTCCCAAGCCGAATGCTTCCCAAGCCCTTGATGCCGGCCACTCCAAGCAACCAAAAGAACTCACACACTCTCTTATCTTTTATAACTCACACAATTATAATACTATAGCTTTAGAAATTATACTTTGCATATGAAAAATTAGCCATGAGAAGGGGGTATTTATACTCAAAGATGAGTGAAATGGAGGGCCAAGATTGTCGTGGTGGTTGTAAAATGAAGGGCTTAGATCAAAGTAGGAGTTAGAAAAACTACCCACCTCCTTGAAACTACCCCCATGTTCTCCACACCCAAAAATCCAAATTTCCCTCCAAAAGAATGCTACCCGGCCACAAAATGAAGTGTGCAATGCACGTGTACGTGTAGTGCACGTGCCTGCAACTAGGCCAAATTTGTACATTCTAAAATTGTATAAAAATATATTTGTTAAAAAAAGTCTTCTACATGACAAGTTTAATTAAAATAACTTAATTCATGGGCTTTCTTTGTGGGCCAAAACTAGTTTATAAAAATAAAATAGAATAAAATACTTTTGGGCTTTTAAAGAAAAGGCTTTTTAATTAAATCAAAGAAGGCTTTTAAAAGAAAGGCTTTTGTACTAAAATAATTTGAGAAAAATATATTAAGTAATTATACACATTATGATAAAATAATTCAAACAAAATATTGCACGTGCACAACACGTGCAAAATAAATAATTTTTCATTTATTGAAAAATCAGGATATTACAGCACTCCCTCCTTAGAATAGTTCCGTCCCCGGAACTACAATCAAGAGCGAGAGAACAAACAAAATACAACACACTCAACAAGAAACAAAGATACAAAAATACAATCAAGCAAAAAGCTCAGGATAGTCCTTCAACATCGTCTCCTCAGATTCCCAAGTAGCCTCTTCAACCAAGTGGTTTCTCCAGACTACCTTGACCATCGGTATCGTCTTATTCCTCAAGACTTTCTCCCTACGGTCAACAATCTCAACAGGAGACTCGATGTAATTCAGGTTTAACTGCAAACCTTCCGGCACTTCAGGCAAATGATGACTCGGGTCCGGAATATAACCTCTCAGCATAGACACATGAAAGACATTGTGCACCTGAGACAACTCTTCCGGTAATTCAAGCCGGTAAGCAGTTTTCCCGATCCTTTTCAATATCTTATACGGGCCTATAAACCTCGGGGCTAACTTCCCGCCTTTGCCAAAACGAACCACACCTTTGCTGGGTGATACCTTCAGGAAGACGAAGTCACCAACCTCAAACTCAAGGTCCCTTCTCCGGTTTTCTGCATAGCTTTTCTGCCTGCTCTGAGCTTCCACCAACCTTTTCCTGATCAGATCAATCTTCTCAGAAGTCAGTTGCACAAGCTCAGGACCAAACAACTGACGCTCTCCCACTTCATACCAACAAACAGGAGTCCTGCACTTCCTACCATACAGAGCTTCGTACGGCACCATCCCAATACTGGCCTGAAAACTGTTGTTGTAGGCAAACTCCACCAAGGGTAAATGCCTTTCCCAACTGCCTCCAAAGTCTAGTATACAACACCGCAGCATATCCTCAAGAATACGATTGACTCTCTCGGTCTGCCCATCGGTTTGCGGATGAAAAGCAGTGCTGAAATCTGTCTTGGTACCCAAAGCCGTCTGAAGACTCCTCCAGAAATGCGAAGTAAACCGCGCATCTCGATCAGACACAATAGTCGAAGGAACGCCATGAAGTCGGACAATCTCACCAACATACATCTCAGCCAACTTGTCCATCGAAGCAGTGAGTTTCATCGCCAAAAAGTGAGCGGACTTGGTAAGTCGATCGACTATAACCCAAATTGCATCATTGCCTTTAGGACTCTTAGGCAATCCCGTAATGAAATCCATACTGATGTTATCCCACTTCCATTCCGGAATAGGTAACGGCTGTAATAGACCTCCGGGTCTCTGATTTTCGGCTTTAACTTGCTGACAAACCTCACACTTCGCGACAAATTCAGCCACATCCCGCTTCAAACCTGACCACCAGAAATGCTGCTTGATGTCCTTGTACATCTTAGTACTCCCAGGATGTACCGACAAAAGAGTAGCATGCGCCTCCTGAAGAATACTCTCTTTCAGGTCCGCCTGATTTGGAACGCACAGCCTATCTCCGAACCACAGCACTCCATCCCTGATTTGAAATCCGGGCAACCTGCCAGCACTGACCTGCTCCTTCATCCCCAAGATATCAGCATCAACTTCCTGACTTGCAATGATCCTTGCATTCAAAGTAGGCTGAAGCCTCAACTGAGCCAAAGATGCTCCCAATCCTTGCAAGACAACCTCAATACCAGCTCGGTCCAGCTCCTCAATCAGATGCCTCTGAGTCGTAATCAAACAGGCCAAACTGCTCTTGCGGCTAAGTGCATCAGCCACAACATTAGCCTTTCCGGGATGATACTTGATCTCAGGTCGCATATCCTCGAGCACTTCCAACCATCTCCGCTGTCTCAAATTGAGATCCCTCTGCTGATATATATACTTCAAGCTCTTATGATCCGTGTACATATTCAACTTCTCACCGTACACGTAGTGTCTCCATTGCTTCAAGGCAAAGATAATCGCAGCCAACTCTAGATCATGAGTCGGGTAATTTTTCTCATGCGGTCTTAGTTGCCTAGACCCATAAGCGATTACTTTTCCTTCTTGCATTAAGACACAACCAAGCCCCCGATGTGAAGCATCGCTATAAACGTCATACTCGACACCAGCTCTAGGCAAAGCCAAAATAGGTGCAGTAGTCAGTCTATCTTTCAACTCCTGAAAGCTCGCCTCACATTGCTCGGTCCACTTGAAGCTCACATTCTTCTTGGTCAGCCCTGTAAGCGGTACAGCTATCTGAGCATAACCTTGAATGAATCTCCGATGATATCCAGTCATCCCAAGGAAACTTCTGACTTCCTTCACTGTAGTAGGCCTCGCCCAATCTCTCACTGCCTCTATCTTCTGAGGGTCAGTTGCCACTCCCTCCTTAGAAAGGATGTGACCTAGGAATGCCACTTCAGATTTCCAGAAATCACACTTGGATAACTTGGCATACAACTGCTGCTCTTCCAGCTTCTGCAACACTGCTGCCAGATGCTCAGTGTGCTCCTCCTCTGACTTGGAGTACACGAGAATATCGTCGATAAACACCACGACGAAAGAATCAATAAACGGCCTCAGAACTCTGTTCATCAAGTCCATGAAGATTGCAGGTGCATTCGTCACCCTGAATGGCATAACTAAGAATTCGTAATGCCCATGCCGAGTTCTAAATGCAGTCTTATGCACATCTTCAGCTTTCACTCGAACTTGGTGGTAACCTGATCGAAGATCTATTTTGGAGAATACAGCTGCTCCTTGTAGACGATCGAACAAGTCATCAATTCGAGGAATCGGATACTTATTCTGAACAGTGACCTTATTCAGCTCCCGGTAATCGATGCACATCCTCATCGATCCATCCTTCTTCTTTACCAAAAGCACTGGTGCTCCCCAAGGTGACGCACTAGGTTGAATAAAGCCTTTTCCCAACAGTTCCTCAATTTGCCGTTTCACCTCATCCTGTTCCACTGGAGCCATCCTATAAGGTGCCTTAGAAATGGGTGCACTTCCCGGTTGAACAGTGATGCTGAACTCTACATCACGATGCGGAGGTAACCCAGGAAAATCTTCCAAGAACACTGTCGGATAGTCCCGAACCACAGGAATCCCTTGCACTTCCACAGGAGTCTCTTCCTTGCGGATAGTAGCCACCAGCTTAGAACATTTCCGCTTCCCTTGGAACACGACTTCAGGTCCACCTGGAGCCTTCACTGTCACCGTCTTGGCCTTACACTCGATGCTTGCACTGTACACCGACATCCAATCAATGCCAATGATAACATCGACTCCCAAGATAGTCAGTTCGATCAGATCAATGCCAAAGATTCTATCCCCAATCACAATCTCGCAATCAGCATAATACCGATCAGTGGTTAAAGTTTCCCCTGACGGAGTAGCTACTGATAAGATCTTGCCTGGGAAAATCTTCGGTTCAACTCCCAACACTTTAGCAAACTTTGGAGACACAAAAGTATGAGAGGATCCAGTATCAAACAATACGACAGCTTTCATTCCATATTCCGATGTAAAAGGTCCATTGAATTCGAAGTATAAGACATGAACTTTCAAGTCAATATTTCAATTTCATTGAATTCCAAACTTTATACATTCGAATTAGAAACATTTTTGACATCAGAATGAAAGAAACAGAAGCTACAACACTCTAACTCCTGCGGGTCCTCTTCGCTGCTCGAAGTTCTTCCCGCAGTTCATCAACCTCATCCTTCAGCACATCAGTTAGGTTCTTTTTCTTCTCAAGTTCCCAAATCCGATGGCTAAGAACAGAATAGTCAGCCTTCCGCTTCTCCAGCTGAGCCTCCAACAATCCAACTCTCTCCTTCAGGGTTTCCACTTGCCTCTGAAGAGAAGTCACAAGACCACTGGGAACTGGTACTTCCTCTTCGTCGGAAGAAGAATCATCAGATGAATCCGGAGGTGGGGTGATCTCTCGGGATTCAGGGTACTCCTCGTCATCAGAATCAGCTTGTCCAGGGTAGTACTCGTCCTCGGAATCTGCCTGTCCAGGATGGTACTCTTCCTCAATGATGTGCCAGTCGTCGCCTCCAGCAGGGTCGAAGTGATCAGCCATCTTAGAAATAGAGAGGAGAAGGCATAAATCTTAGAGCAACACAAATGTAAGTCACTTACATTTAAATCTCTAGATTCAAACACACACTCTAATGTCCACTTCTAGGGTGTCGTTCCCTATAAATTTGTACAAGTGTGAAAGTGTAGAAAGCGTGGCTCTGATACCTCTCTGTAACGCCCCGAATCCCAAATACACTGAATTCGAGATGTTCTACAGGATCTTTTCACTTTCTTAGTACACTTTTACAGGGAAATTAAAACTTTTCATCATACATCAGAGATTACATCATAATTACATCTTTCTTTTGCACAGCGGAAGTAAAATACAACAATTAAATACAAGTACAACAGCTTGATATAATCTTTAAGCATCCAAATCCTCTTTAATCTTTAGCATAACATTTACCTGCATGTCAGACTGTGGGTACGTCAGTTTATTCAACCGACGATCATTATACACGGCCATCCTCTCTATGCCGGAAATAGTATAACTTAACATTTCATATTTAGCAACCACAAACTTGTCACACTTTAAACTAAAGGGACTACCCTATTGATGTCGTGTTGTGATTGTGCACTTAGTCCTTAATGCAGTTAATTATGTTACATGACACTAATGCACACTTGTTCGGATTCTATGCATCCCATACTACATAGGTCCGAGGGCAAGCCCCTATTCGTTCTTCATCTTTATAGGGTTCAATCCCCCGTTATGATCTAATCTACTACTGTAATTACGGTAAGTATCCTAGATGTTATCTGACCTACGAACTCATGTTTAGGCACTCTGGAGTAGTATCCTCACCCAGACGCATCATGGGAATTCCTGGGATACGCTCTCACCATAAACATGACACCACCCGTAGTCTTCAAACATCCCACGAGCGTCGCCACTGGGACGGTACTCTGGAACAGTATCCTCACCCAGACTCGTCATGGGAATTCCTGGGATACGCTCTCGCCGCTACCCAGGGGCCTCATACTCAGTGTTTTTCTCTTACTTTCATCACGTCTTCACTATGCACTAGTCCTTAGTTTTATTAAAAATCATGAACAAAATAATCACTAGAGTTAGCCTCTCCATCAACCGGACTTATTCATTCATTTCATCGCGACCAACCTTGGTCTAATTTCATTTTATTTCATTTCTCGGTGCCGGGGAGACTTAGCTACTCTATTTCAAATTTCATTTCACAATCTTTAACTCATAACAACTTCCATGTCAAATTTTCATATTCTTTCTTATTCATGATTACACTTTGTTCACAAGTCCATAGTGAATACTTATAACTCATAAAAATTCATATTCATGGCCAACAATTTCATCAACATGATTTCTAAATTCCAATATCATATAATGGACTCATGCACTTTATAATTAAACACTCATACTTCACATTTTACACAATATCCTCAAGTGAGAATTAATAACATCATGTCACACCACAAAATTCTTTGTCAATTACTTTCTAATAAATCCATTTCAATATATCTTTACAAACTGAAAATTTCCATAAGTATGTGTCTTAGAACCATAGCTTTAATTATACCATTTGTTCACAAACTACATTATATTTTCTTCAAATAATACCCAACTCAATCCCATAAAATTCTTTGTATTTTTATGAAAATTACCATATTTTTCTTACATTTTTTGGACATCACAATCTCACAAAAAAAATATTTTTATAAAGTGCTAAAGGGAGGAATCGAACCCAGCACGGTAGAGAAAGAGCCCAGAGCACCCGCCAATAGGCCAACATGTGCTAGCGGTTAGAAGAGGGCGAAATAGGTGTATGTGCTATCAGTTCGCAGTCATATATACATATATATACAGTTGGGTAAAAAGATGGTGAAGGCCGGGTTTCGAACCGCGCCGCTCAGGGAAACCGAACGCAGTCAAAGACCGCCTGAGCCACTGGCTCAGGTTGTCACAGTACTGAGTTAAAGTCTATATGTTTCATATTCGCACTGTTTTAGAAAACAACTCGATGTTCAAATCAATTTGGTTCATATTGCCTTTATACAAACCACTGAAAAATTCCAGATTTAATCTCCCTTGACTGATCTTCATAACAGTAAGTATAAAATAATTTTTTTGTACTAAAAACATAATTTTTCCACCCAAACTAATAATTTGTTCATAAAGACTATAATATCTTTTATTTTCGACATTGAAAAAAAATCAATTGGTCTTCTAATCTCTTTTATTCCCAAGTTTCTTATGATAACTTACTGTTTATTAACCTATATTCACACCACATACATCCTTGAATTTTCCCATACTCATACTAGCAAAAGGATTCATGTAGCATATGAATAGGTAAAACTCAAAAATACTAAGTTTTGGGTATTTCTATTTTGATGACAACAAGCAATTTAATTGGTTCATTTATGCGACTTCTACTCATGAATTTAACATACTCATAACTCTAGCATTCAATATACTTTCTATTCAAATTTCATCGTGTCATTATCTTAATCAATTGTCATGTTTCAACCATACAATTCACAAGCAATTAATGGAGATTTTCACACATCATACTAGCCATATTGCATCATTATTCAATTAAACTAACAATCATGGAAAGTGCTACATATAGTTTAATTTCATGCTAGAATTTCACATACAAAATTAATCACATCATTCCAATCCATTCATATACTAACTCTTTAATTAGAGTGGACTCTTATTAGTATTTTCCATGTATAGTGTTGACAATAAAATTAGCATGGATCCTACATTAGAAATATGAAATATTTTACCCACCTTAATGGAGAGAACACAAAAGGCAACAAGTCCTAGTAGATAAGAACACCTCCTCCTAGCCAAAAGAGTGCACCACTCCAAGCTTCCAAGTCCTAGCCGAATGCTTCCCAAGCTGAATGCTTCCCAAGCCCTTGATGCCGGCCACTCCAAGCAACCAAAAGAACTCACACACTCTCTTATCTTTTATAACTCACACAATTATAATACTATAGCTTTAGAAATTATACTTTGCATATGAAAAATTAGCCATGAGAAGGGGGTATTTATACTCAAAGATGAGTGAAATGGAGGGCCAAGATTGTCTTGGTGGTTGTAAAATGAAGGGCTTAGATCAAAGTAGGAGTTAGAAAAACTACCCACCTCCTTGAAACTACCCCCATGTTCTCCACACCCAAAAATCCAAATTTCCCTCCAAAAGAATGCTACCCGGCCACAAAATGAAGTGTGCAATGCACGTGTACGTGTAGTGCACGTGCATGCAACTAGGCCAAATTTGTACATTCTAAAATTGTATAAAAATATATTTGTTAAAAAAAGTCTTCTACATGACAAGTTTAATTAAAATAACTTAATTCATGGGCTTTCTTTGTGGGCCAAAACTAGTTTATAAAAATAAAATAGAATAAAATACTTTTGGGCTTTTAAAGAAAAGGCTTTTTAATTAAATCAAAGAAGGCTTTTAAAAGAAAGGCTTTTGTACTAAAATAATTTGAGAAAAATATATTAAGTAATTATACACATTATGATAAAATAATTCAAACAAAATATTGCACGTGCACAACACGTGCAAAATAAATAATTTTTCATTTATTGAAAAATCAGGGTATTACACAGAAAATGGAACCAGACCATATATGCACTGATTTGGAGGGCAAAAGAGTCCCTGCTTGATAGTATTGAGGAACTCGAGAAGCTTGAAGAAACTAGGGACCTGCTTCAGGAAGAGCGGAATAGGTTGCTACAATTCAGATAGGAAAATGACCAACTTTATAGGCTTGAGAAAATCATGTGGCAGCAGCGGTCCAGAATTTTGTGGTTCAAAGAGGGAGACGCGAGCACAACATTCTTCCATCGTGTAGCCAGTGCCAGGCGTAGATCTAACCTCATTCACTTGATCCACTCGGACTTGGGAATGGTCCAAGGTGATGAGGTTATCAGAATGGCATTCCAATCCCATTTCAAACTTCTATTTGGACGCAAAGCGGCCATGAGAGTCCCTCTCCACCACGAATTCTGGCAGGTCCCGATGGGCAACCCCGACCTTATGAGGCGATCCCTAGAAGCACCCTTCTTGGAGAGGAAAGTGTGGGAGGTAGGCCAGCAACTTGGAAAGGACAAAGCTCCAGGTCCAGACGGTTTCTCGATACTCTTCTATCAGACATTTTGGGAAGAAATCAAAGACGATTTGCTGAAGGCGTTCGCTGATTTCTACGACCATAAACTCAAATTAAGAAGATTTAATTTTGTGGAGATTGTGCTGATCCCTAAGATAGAAGACTCCTGGCAGGCGGAAGACTTCCGTCCCATCAGTCTACTTAACTACTCTGTCAAGATCATTACCAAGACGCTTGCCAATAGACTAGAAAAGGTGATGGATGATCTCATTATTCACGATCAGACGGGGTTCATTAAAGGACGTTGTATTTAGGACATTATGGCCACGGCTGAAGAAACTATCCACCAATGCCACATGTCGAACGCTAAGAGCTACCTCCTGAAGCTGGATTTCGAGAAGGCTTATGATTCGGTTGAATGAGATTGTCTTCTAGAAGCGTTGGCTGGAAGAGGTTTTGGGGATAGATGGATCAGATGGATCTACACATCTTACCACCAGCAGTAAGATGACACCATGGTGAATGGGGTATCGGGACACCCATTTTCCTGCAAATGGGGCCTTAGACAACGGGATCCACTCGCCCCCCTCCTCTTCACCATTGTGGCTGATGTACTTCAGTCCATGATGGCTAACTGCAGTAGAGCAGGTTGGATCGTACCGGTGGCCAAGAGAGCCAATTACCAAGGCTGCTCAATCCTACAATATGCAGATGACACCATTCTATTTGGAAATGACAACCTCGGGAAAACAACCGTTTTCAAAGGGATACTATATAGCTTTGAGGCTTAGTCTGGCTTCAGGGTTAACTTCCACAAAAGTTCTCTCATCCCCATTGCCATGACTACAGAGGAGGCACTAGAACATGCCACGATTCTCAACTGTTCCACTGAGAGTTTTCCCATTCAGTGCCTGGTGTTGCCACTAACACCCGGGAAACTCAAAAAGGTTGATTATCTACCCATCATTGACCGGGTGAAGAAACGTCTTGTAGGGTGGAAAGGTAAAGCCCTATCATTGGGAGAGAGAGTCACGCTCATTAACGCAGTCCTATCAAATCTTCTTACCTATTATCTATCCTTTTTTGAAATGCCGCGATGGGTGATTCAGAGAATTGACCGGACTCGAAAACAATTTTTGTGGAAAGGGGCAGATCCAGAGAGAGGTGGTTACCACCTGATCAGATGGGAGAAAGAATGCATGAAAAGGATACACGGAGGACTAGGTATTAATGATCTTCGAGATATGAATCTTGCTCTATTGGGTAAATGGTGGTGGAAAATTTTCCACCCCAATGGAGAAGGGTGGCCAGAATTTGTTCAGAGATACCTGCGTGGGAATGGAACTAGAAATTTGGGGTAGGGTAGGACCATGGGTTTCTTGGTTCAATAGAGGCATAGCTAAGGCCTACGAACCATTCATGAGCGGTGTGACATCAAATATCGGTAACGGCACTCACCAGATTCTGGTGGGATAAGTGGTGTGGTGAGCACACACTTCGAGCTCTGTTCCCTGATCTATATGATCATGCGTCTCAACCACACTGCACAGTGGCCACAACCTGGAAAAGAGGCGCCTGGAACCCAACCTTTAAACAACCGTTGGACCTGGACTCTCAGCTTAGGCTCAAGGAACTTCAGACCTACATTACTAACACTGGAATTAGTTGCTCTCAGGGTCCAGACAGGAAGTCTTGGAGAATGGAAAAGAATGACACGTTTACAGTGCGGTCTCTATACAACTGAATCCACTTTAGGGGATGTACCCCAAAGTGGTCAGCGGTCATTTGGAGGATGAAAGCTCCGCTGAAAATCAAAGTTTTTCTATGGCTGATGATGAACGAAGCGATTTTAACTAGAGAAAACCTCACTAAACGCCAACTGACCATGCTCCACCTTTTCTTAAAAAAAAAAAAAAACAAAGTTGCTTTTCCTTGCATTGTAGACGTCATTGCTCTTCTTCTTCTCAGTGTTCTGGGGCTTCTACCCCTCTACAGTGCAGTCTTCACCTTCCCTCTGGCATGTACCACCTCTCCACCTACTTCCTAGCGGGTACTGCCACTGACCTCCCCATGGAATTAGCCCTCCCCACTGCCTTCGTGCTCATCATCTATTGGATGGGTGGCCTCAACCCCCACACCACCTTCCTCTTCTCACTCTTTATCGTCCTCTACGGTGTTCTTGTCGCCCAGAGCCTCGGCCTAGCGATTGGAGCCATCCTGATGGACGAAACAAGCTACTACACTTGCCTCGGTCACTACGCTCGTGTTTCTTATAGCGGGAGGCTACTATGTACAACAAATTCCCCCATTCATACTCTGGCTCAAGTACTTGAGTTATAGCTTTTATTGTTACAAGCTCCTACTCGGAGTCCACTACCACCCTGGCGACTACTACGAATGCTCGCCTGGGAAAATGTGCTTAGTGATGGATTTCCCAGCGATAAAGTCAGTAGGGCTCGACAATTTGTGGGCTGATGTTTGCATTATGGGATTAATGCTCATTGGATATCGCCTCATTGCTTACTTGGCACTTTATCGGTTACTACCAAGGTAGACCAAGAGCTAACCAATGTGAATGGAATTTTTCTTCTTTTCAGTTGGAATTCACTCCAGTTATCTGAGAGGCAGAGGAGAGCGGCAAGGAGGCAAAGCAAAGAATTGCTTTTTTTCTTCTTCAGCCTGAAGAATACAACAACCGAACCTCCTATGTTAAAAGATTTTGTCGAGTTGTTACATCAAACAATAAGACAATAACGAAATGGAGAACAAGTATGCAGATATTGGGCATATTAGATAGCATTATGATAGAAAAAAATTAGTAGACTGTGCATTCCAACATTGTTGAGATTACTTTTTGATTAGCTCTGAGTACACGAAAAATACAAAACGAACGCTAAAAAGAACTTGAGAGTTAGGTAAATGTGGTACAAATAAAGCTCATGTCCCTGATGTTTTAAGTAGGGAAGTTTGGTTGAGGTTGCTGCAATGAGAAATATATTCTCTGATGCGGTTGTATTTGTTTGTTTTGTGGAAGGACGCGGTACTGGACGGTACGCCTGACCCTCGGCAAGATGGGCACGAGTGGGTATTGAGGCGGAGGCCGGATGCTTGGTTCAGTAGTGGAGGCTCGGCTCGAATCTGGAAGCTCGGATCCAGGAGTCTCGTGTACCTGCACTCAGCCTGTGAGCACTGGGGTTGATCCCAGTGGTAGGCCCTCCGACGGTCTAGTTAGTTATTGGAGTAGAGCAACAGTAACTAGGGTTTTAAAAGGGAAAAGATTGATTACCTTTGAAGTGGGGAGAGGGCCTGGTATTTATAGGCATACCAAACTAGTATGGATCCGTTTGGGGCGGGTCTGGACCCGTATGCCCGTGGGCTTTGTGGAGTAGAAGCCCATGGGCTTAAGTGGGATATGATGATCAAGGATGAGAGCTTTTCGAGGGGATTGGATGGCCTAGGATGTTCCAGGTCATTTTTCACCTATGTCACAAGCCCTCCACTCCTGTAGGGATATGCGAGCTAGCCGTGGAGGAGTAACTTTGGTCATGGAGGAAGAGCGGGGGAAGTTCCCTGGAGGCCTTCGGCGTCGTCACCAAGGCTGGGCGAGGCTCGGAGGCCGGAGACTGGTCGTGGGCCTTCTGATGAGGTTCTAGGGCGAGGCTCGGGGATCGAAATATCGAGGCTGAGACGAGCCGGTGCGCTTTCCTGAGAAAGCAACTCTGGTGCTCGGCCTGGCCTCGGAATGTCGAGGGTTAAGGGGTCAGCAAGGGTGATGGTGAGCCGTAGCGCTTCCCTGAGGAAAGCAACCCTGGTGCTCAGCCTGACCTCGGAATGTCGAGGATTAAGGGGTTGGCAAGGGTGCTGGCGAGCCGTAGTGCTTCCCTGAGGAAGCAACCCTGATGCCCTGCCTGACCTCGGAATGTCGAGGGTTTAGAGGTCGGCAAGGGCACCGGCAAGCTGTAGCGCTTCCCTGAGGAAGCAACTCTAGTGCTCGGGTTGACCTCGGAATGTCGAGGGTTAAGGGGTCGGCAAGAGCGATGGCGAGCCGTAGCCCTTTCCTGAGAAAGCCACCCTGGTGCTCGGCCTGACCTCGAAATGTCGAGGGTTTAGAGGTCGGAAAGGGTGCTGGCGAGCCGTAGCGCTTCCCTAAGGAAGCAACGCTGATGCCCGGCCTGACCTCGGAATGTCGAGGGTTTAGAGGTCGGCAAGGGCAATGGCAAGCCGTAGTGCTTCTCTGAGGAAGCAACCCTGGTGCCCGGCCTGACCTCAGAATGTCGAGGGTTTAGAGGTCGGCAAGAGTGATGGCGAGCCGTAGCGCTTCCCTGAGGAAGCAACCCTGATGCCCGGCCTGACCTCTGAATGTCGAGGGTTTAGAGGTCGGCAAGGGCGATGGTGAGCCGTAGCGCTTCCCTGAGGAAGAACTCTGGTGCTCGGCCTGACCTCAGAATGTCGAGGGTTAAGGGATCGGCAAGAGCGATGGGGAGCCGTAGCACTTTCTTGAGAAAGCAACCCGTGGTGCTTGGCCTGACCTCGAATGTCGAGTGTTTAGAGGTCGGCAAGGGTGCTGGCGAGCCGTAGCGCTTCCCTGAGGAAGCAACCCTGATGCCCGGCCTGACCTCGGAATGTCGAGGGTTTAGAGGTCGACAAGGGCGATGGCGAGCTGTAGCGCTTCCCTGAGGAAGCAACTCTGGTGCTTGGCCTGACCTCAGAATGTCGAGGGTTATGGGGTCGGCAAGAGCGATGGCGAGCCGTAACGTTTTCCTGAGAAAGAAACCCTGGTGCTCGGCCTGACCTCGGAATGTTGAGGGTTAAGGGGTCGGCAAGGGCAATGGCGAGCCGTAACACTTTCCTGAGGAAGCAGCCGTGGTGCCCGACCTGACCTCGGAATGTCGAGGGTTTAGAGGTCGGTAAGGGTGATGGCGAGCCATAGCACTTCCCTTGAGGAAGCAACCCTGGTGCCCTGCCTGACCTCGGAATGTCGAGGGTTTAGAGGTCGGCAAGGGCGTTGGCGAGCCATAGTGCTTCCCTGAAGAAGAAACCCTGGTGCCCGGCCTGACCTCGGAATGTCGAGGGTTTAGAGGTCGGCAAGGACGATGACGAGCCTTAGCCCCTCCCTGAGGAAGCAACCTTGGTGCTCGGCCTGACCTCAGAATGTTGAGGGTTTAGCGGTCGGTAAGGGCACTGGCGAGCCGTAGTGCTTCCCTGAGGAAGCAACCCTGGTGCTCGGCCTAACCTCGGAATGTCGAGGGTTTAGAGGTCGGCAAGGACGATGGCGAGCTGTAGTGCTCAGAGTTAGCGCTGAGCTTCAGTCTCCTAGTGAAATTAGTGAGGCTCCGGGATTCGCGTGCAACCCTTCAGTTCCCTAGGGGCATTGATGGCGCTTCATAATTTGTGCAGCGTTTTAGCTCCCAAGGGGCATTGATGGCGCTTCATAATTTGTACGGCGTGACGCTTGGCCTCCCTGAGGTCATAATTGTGGCTTGGAGGGCTATACGTATCCCCCCTCCCTTGCTGCACTCCTGGGAGAAGAACGTACTGGTAGCTCTCTGGCTATCAGAGGTGTCTACTGCAGGCGGACGCCTATCATTGAAACTTTTTAAGGTCGAGAGCCCCGGATAGGTGGTTCCACTGCCGTCTCGGTCTTCCTTTGGGTACGCGTCTCCGAGGGTCGCTTGTCCAAAGGAGATAGAGACGGTAGGCGTATCGACCGATGTTCGGGGCCTGGGCAGACGAGTCTGCCGTGATCTGGCATTCTTGGGTATATCAATCTGGGCCCAGGGTTCGGTTCAGATTGGTATGCCCAAGAATGTCAGGTTCGGTTGATCGAAGCAGAGGACCTCGGATGGGCGGTTCTCCTGCCATCCCGGTCTTCCTTTGGGTATACGGCTCTGAGGGCTGTCTGTTCGAAGGAGGCAGGGATGGTAGGTGTACCGACCAAGGTCCGGGGCCTAGAAGGCGAGAGTCTGCTGTTTTCCTAATATTTTTGGGTATATCAATCTGAGCCCATGGTTAGGCTCAGATGGGTATACCAGAAAATATCAGGTTCGGCTGACGCAGGTTCGGGATCGAGAGCCCGGGCATGGTAGTTCTCTTCCTGCCCTCGAACAGTTCGGGGTTTTGGCTTTTAGGGTCACAACTCCCGGGCTGTTCGTGGGTGAGAGGGGTGTCGACCGAACCCCGGAGCTCGGGGCACTCGCCGATGGCGAGCACCTTAAATCTTTAAAGTAAACTTTTTGGCGAGCAGTGGGTTGTCATCGCCGAGCGGAGTGGTGCACAAGGCCTGAAAAGGCCAGAGTCCAGCTCGTGGCCGATGTCTAGCATTCGACCGGTTGGCCTGTGTTCAGCGACGATTGTGTGGAAACTGAAGGGCTGCAGACCGCTTGGTGACGTCACTGTCGCGAGTTTCTAGGAGTAGTTATTGCGATTTCCTAGGATCTATTTTGCGAAAATCTAGGAACAGTTATTGCGAGAATCGAGGAGTCTCCTGACTCTATATATATCCCCCACCCCCTTTCTTTTTCATTCTTTACTTTTACTCTCTCTCTCTCTAGAAAACGATGTCTTCAGTGCTTCTTTCTCTAGTCTGCTGCACTCGCTCGTCTCGCTGAAGCCGATCAGGTTCTCTGAAGACGATGCCTAGCAGTCTGGATAGGACAACCCTGTTCGCAATTTGGCGACTGGATTCTTGTCGCAGCCGAGGTCGATCAGGCAGTACTCCGCCGATCTTTCAGATAAAATCTTGTACGGGGTACAGCCATCTTCGCCGAGCCGTCAGAAGATAAGGATGGATGCCACATCGTCGATTCTGGAGGCAGATGATTTGCGTGTCATCAGGTCGGCCTTCCACATTGGACCAGAATACGAGTTGATGTTGCCGAGCCCTGGCCTTCGACCCACTGACCCTCTGTCCAAGTGGTACTGTATATTTCCAGCCGATGCGTTCGGTTCCAGGCTGCAATTGCCGATCCACCCGTTCATTCGAGAAGTGCTCAGTTGGGCATCTCTGGCTCCGATGCAATATGGGCTGAATTCGTGGAAACAGATGGTGTGCTTCGTGCTACTGCGTAAAGAGAGGAAGCTGTCGCTGAGGCTTGATGTGTTTTGAGCGATGCTGGGGATTAGCTCGTCCGGGGAGTTCGAGGGCATCTTCTATATATCCCCTCGGGGCCGAGGGAAAGTGGTTCATGGCCACCCCGACTCGATCAACGAGTGGAAGAGGAAGTACTTTGTGATCCGGAGCAAAAAGCCTTGGGATATTCCCACTCGATGGAATTTCAACAAGCCGAATTTCAAGGCGCCGAGACCGAAGGACTTGTTTGCCGAGGAGTGGGGGTACGTCGAGCACCTTCGGAAGGGGAATAGCATCAGCTGGCCGAAGGTGTCGGAAGGTCACATGGCTCGCGTCGGACTGAGCCCGGCTACGTCTAGTATGTAGTTTGTTCCATTTTGTTTATTTTCGTATTCTTTTGTGCTCATTGTTCTTAATGGGTCTTCTTGCAGGTATGGACCCCGAATCGATCAAGGCTAGGAGGATCGCCCTGAAGAAGGAGAGGGCTGAGCAGGGAGAGCAAGGGGTTCCTCGCAGGTTGTCTCCGACGCCCCCATCGAATCGAGGGCGAAGAAAGTCCGCCTCAGGGTGGGCAAAGAGGTGCTCGTCCCGCCGAGCCCAGGTGCGGCCACAGTGATCGAACGTGCCAAGGGTAAGGTCCCTCCACTCCGAGCCGATGCGGCGGAAATTGTGGGCGAAGAGATGTTGCAGCCGTGGGCCCCGGATTGGTCGATCCGAAAGGGTGACAGTTTGACTGAGGGAGCCATTGCCATCGAGGTCGCCGATAAGCTGGTGACTTCCCGGGATCGTAAGAGCATGAGCAACGACACCTTAGAGGTGGCCTACATGCAACTGGCACAGGCGAACGTACTGGTGAGATTTGCCGTCCCTTTTTCTTTTGTGACTTTTTATTTGTGGCGACTCTTTTTTTGAACCGTCGTCCATGCTGCAGGCTTGCTTGGAAGGGGCCCAAGTGATGAAGCTCCACGAGAAGGCCCTGGAGCAAGAGCGGGAGCGGGTGAACAAGTACCAGCAGGAGATGTAGGAGATGAAGATCGAGCTTGAGGGTCCCATAAGTGGGAGCAGGAGATGAAGGCCGAGCTCGCTACCATGGAGAGCGATTGTGTTAAGAAGATGGGCCAGCTGAAGAAGAGGTTTTCCAAGGAGAAGGAGCTGCTCACGACGAAGGCCCAGGATATGATAATAGAGGCCCAGAACGAGGTCTATGAGAAGGCCCTCGGTCATGTGAGGCATTTCTATCCGACCCTCGACCTGACCGACTTTGATTATGATATGTTCATCGAGCCAAACCCGAAGACTCCCGAAGGGGGCGTGGAAGAAGAATCACCTGTCGCCTCGGCTGCAGACCCTCCCCTAGACCAAACCGACCCAGAGGTGGGGAATTAGGCTGCTCGTCTCCTTGTTTTTGTTTTCTGTTTCTTTTTTGTTGTATTTGCCAACTGCGGACTGGCCACCGTATTTTTGTATGACGATCTTGATTTATAGAAAAGGATTTTTCGTTTGGCCAAGTATTTTGACTTCGACCATTTATTTTGGGGGAGTGTTTAGGACTTTGGAATGATGGTTGTTTCTCCCTGTTAGGTGTCAACCATTCCTTCCGGGGTGGACCCTCGTCACTCCGACGTGGCGTGGCTTCGGAGCAAGATCAAGGTCCTTGAGTCCACGTTGGCCCGCTACCGGGAGGGGGCTCACGATCAGGATGCCGCTTTTCATTATTACTGAAACAAATCTGAGGCACTGAGTGTGGTGGCAACCAAGCTGAAGAGGGCAATGGTAGATCGCGATCTGGGCAGTGCCGGCCTTGGGCACACTATGTCGAGTTCCTCAGTGCAGTGACCCTCGTCGGAGAGGCTCCTTTGCGACGTCATAGTGGAAAAAGAGAAGGTGATACACCGTTACAAGACGATGCTAGGGGATGTCCGGGACGAGGAAGGGCTCTTCTTCGGGGGGTCACCGAGCGGAGGGTGCTCCCGCGGTGCTGATGTTGCTGGAGCATACGCGGCCGGCCGATGCCCAGAGCTCCGTGGCCGGTGTCTCGACATTGGCCAACCCCAAGGGTGATTATGACAAGGAGGGAGGGCCCGGTCGCTCGGTCGGAGCTGGTCTATCCTGTGCCGGACCAAAGGGACACCGAGGAGTTTGATTTTCCCTTTTTCAACTGAGTGAAGTGGCTTGTAACATTCTGGTTCTTCCGACGGTGGTTAATTAATAAAAGAGTGTGAATAAGGATTTTCATTTCTCTTTTTGCTCTTGCAACCTGTTTTTGGGAAAACTACCGAGGACAAGGGGTCCGGCGCCCAGTGTTGTTACTTGGGCGCCATAGCTTGAAAAAGCTACCCGTGTGCTCGACATTGGGTCAGAGCTACCGAGGAGTTGAGAGTTGGCACCCGGTGTTGTTACTCGGGTGCCATAGCTTGAGAAAGTTACCCATATGCTCGACATTGGGTCGGAGCTACCGAGGAGTTGAGGGTCGGCGCCCGGTGTTGTTACTTGGGCACCATAGCTTGAGAAAGCTACTCGTGTGCTTGACATTGGGTCGGAGCTACCAAGGAGTTGAGGGTCGGCGCCCAGTGTTATTACTCGGGCGCCATAGCTTGAGAAGGCTACCCATGTGCTCGACATTGGGTCGGAGCTACCGAGGAGTTGAGGGTCGGCGCCTGGTGTTGTTACTTGGGCGCCATAGCTTGAGAAAGTTACCCGTGTGCTCGACATTGGGTCGGAGCCACGGAGGAGTTGAGGGTCGGCGCCCAGTGTTGTTACTGGGCGCCATAGTTGTGAAAGCTCTCTATGTGCTCGACATTGGGTCGGAGCTACCAATGTTGGAGGAGTTTAACGAAAAGAGCTTTTTTACTTGAGCTTTTTCAATATATGAAGGGAGGCACAACGGCCTTTTACACAGGGTAGGTTACAAAAGTGTTATTTACATAAATTAAACAAAAACCCTACTTCTGCCCATCCAGAAACTTGATCAGGTGTTCGGCATTCCACGGTCTTTTGACTGCTCGACCCTCCATATCCACGAGTCGGTATGTGCCCGGGCGTATAACCTCGGTTACCTTGTAGGGGCCTTCCCAATTGGGGGCCAGCTTCCTCTTTCTCGTAGGGTCGGAGACGGACAGTTTGCGGAGCACGAGGTCTCCTGCCTTGATGTCAGTGGGGCGGACTTTCTTGTTGTAAAATCTCTCGATTCGCTTTTGGTAGATGCTTCTTCTTATGGCGGACTTCTCCCTGACCTCGGCAACGAGATCCAGGTTGGCCCTCAGGTCGGACGAGTTGTCGGATTCGTCGAAGGCCATGATGCACGGAGAAGGGAGGCCAATCTCGACGGGGATAACTGCCTCCGTCCCGTAGGTTAAATTGAACGGGGTTTCGCCCGTGGGGATCCTCTTTGTAGTCCGGTGTGCCCACAGTACGTTGGACAGTTCTTCTACCCATTGTCCCTTGGAGGAACTGTCGAGGCGCTTCTTCAGGTTGTCGAGTATCTGTCGGTTCGTGTTCTCTGCTTGGCCGTTCGACTGGGGATGGCATATGGTGGAGAAGCGCTGCTGGACGCCGATGTCTTCGCAAAATCGGAGAAAGTTCTGTCCCGCGAATTGGGTCCCGTTGTCCGTGATAAGGACCTGAGGAATCCCGAACCGGCAGATGATGTTTTTCCAGAAAAATTATTGGGTTTGTCGCTGGGTGATTGTGGACAGGGGCTCAGCCTCGATCCATTTTGTGAAATAATTGATGGCGACTATTATGAATTTTCTCTGTCCGGTTGCCACAGGAAAGGGGTCGGACTGGCCAGCTAGCGGAGGTTGGCCTGAGGAAGTATCTTGATAGGGGAGAATCTTTGACATGGGCCGCACCTTTTGACCAGGTCTTGGGAGTCTTGCAGCATCGTCGGCCAATAATATCCGTAGTTCAGGGCCTTCCGGGCAAGCGATTTGCTTTCCATGTGACATCCGCCTGATCCCCTCGTGAAGTTCCTTAAGCGCGTAGCTAGCTTCCTCATTGGTGAGGCAACGAAGGTAGGGCTTCCCGTCTGCTAGGGTGTATGAGCATTTGAAGAGGATGTTGTTGATGACGATGAACCTTTCAGCTCGAACCCTGATCCTTCTCACCTTAGCCCGGTCTTCGAGGAGCTCAGCCTTCAGTAGAAACCTTCGGATTGGGGAGGTCCAGTCGTCCGGACTGGTTTTGTTGTTTACACACATTGCCTCAGGGAGATCGATGCTTGGCTTCAGGAGGACTTCGATGAGTACTGTTCGGTCGAGGCCCTCGAAGGAGGAGGAGGCGAGTTTTGACAAGGCATCCGCCTGGGCGTTCTGCTCTCTTGGGACTCTGAGGACCGTGGAACTGTTGAAGGATGATAGGAGCTGCCGAACCACGGCCAAGTATCGGATCATTCGGTCATCACGGGCCTCGTAATCTCCAGTGATCTGGTTGACGACGAGCTGAGAATCACTAAAGACCCGGATCTGCTTCGCGCCGGCTTGGTGTGCCAGGGTTAGTCCGGCAATCATAGCCTCGTATTTTGCTTCGTTGTTGGAGGCTGGGAAGTTGAGGCAGAGTGAATACTGAAGGAGGAAGTGGTTGGGACCCCGCAGGATGATTCCGGCACCGCTCTCGGACTTGCAGGAAGATCCGTCGACATAGACTTCCCAGGCCGGATCCGAATCTTCGATATGGGACTGTTCGGAAATGGTGCATTCAGTGATGATTTCAGGCGAGGGCTTGCCCCTTGATCGCCGTCCTTGGCTGGTAGCCGATGTTGTACTGGCTCAGCTCGATTGACCATTTGGCTAAGCAGTCAGAGTTCTTCGGCTTGTGAAGCACGGCCTTGAGGGGTTGGTCGGTCAGTACTTGGATGGAGTGCGCTTGGAAGTAAGCGCAGAGCTTCCGAGCAGCCATGACCAGAGCATAGGCCACTTTCTCTATTCTTGCGTAACTCGTTTCAGCTGGGAGCAGGACCTTGCTCACATAATATAGTGGCTTTTGAACACCGTCGTCTTCTCGGACAAGGACTGTGCTGAGGGTGCTTTCGGAGGCGGATAAGTACAGCCAGAGTGGCTCGCCCGGCTCGGGCTTGCTAAGGAGGGGTGGGTTGGCGAGGTACTGCTTTAATTGTTCGAACGCCTCCTGTTGAGGTGCGCCCCATTCGAAGCCCCCCTTTCCCCGCAGGGCTTTGAAGAAGGGTAGGGATTTTTCCCCAGATTTTGAGAGGAAACGGCCGATGGCCGCCAGCCTCCTCGTGAGCCTCTGGACTTCCTTAACGTTCCGGGGAGGAGCCATGTCTATTATGGCCTGGATCTTCTCAGGGTTCGCCTCAATGCCTCGCTGGCTGACGACGAACCCGAAGAATTTTTCGGACAAGACGCCGAAGGCGCATTTGGCGGGGTTAAGTCTTATGTTATGTGTCCATGATGAAGGAGGTCTTGGCAATGTCCGGCGGGAACATCCGGATCTGATTGTAGCCTAAAAAGGCATCTATGAAGGATAGGAGCTCGTGACCCGAGGTCGCGTCAATCAAGGCGTCGATGCAGGGGAGAGGAAAAGGATCTTTGGGGCATGCTTTGTTCAGATCCGTGAAATCTATGCAGATCCTCCAGCTCCCGCTTGCCTTCTTTACCATGACGATGTTTGCCAGCCACTCGGAGTAGCTGACCTCTTGGATGAATCGGGCGGACAAGAGCTTGTCTACCTCGATCTTTACCACCTGCTGCCTCTCTGGGGCAAATTTGCGCCTCTTCTGGACGACTGGCTTCGATCCCAGGATGATGCTCAGCCTGTGCATGATCAGGTCTTCGGATATCCCGGGCATATCGGACGGCTTCCAGGCGAAGAGGTCGATGTTGCGGCGGATGCAGGTGACTATTTTTGACTTCCGATCCCCGATGAGGGAGCGGCTCACTCGGAACCACTTCGACTCGTACCCTGTCTCGAACAAGACTTCTTCCAGCTCGTCCGCTGATTCGGGATCCGGTTGGCTTCTTTCCGGCTAAAGTTTGACGGCGTCAAGGGGAAAGACACCCCCTCCGACAGCTGTCATGTAGCAGGATCGTGCAGCCTCCTGGTTGCCTTGGACGACTCCGACCCCCTGCTCCGTGGGGAATTTTAACTTCAAGTGGTGGGCCGATGGCACGGCCTGAAGGGAGCAGAGCCCAGGTCGGCCGAGAATGGCATTGTACGCTGCCTTGACGTTCACTACCATGAAGTCCATTGATTCGGTTCGTCTGAGGGGGGCCATACTCGCGGTGACATCTAGGGTCACGATTCCTTCTATCACAACCGGGATGCTGGAGAACCCATGCAGGGTGTACCCGGCCGGCTTGAGCCTGTCCCTGGGAATTTTAGGTTCTCGAAGGCATCGAGGAAGAGGATGTTCACCGAACTCCCATTGTCAACGAGGATCTAGTGAACCTCAAAATTTGCCATATCGAGATTAATGACGAGGGCATCGCAGTGGGAAAGGCGGACGCCTTCCACGTCCTCTCCCAAAAAGAGACAGGGAGCAGCTGCGTCCGAAGAGACGGGAGGTCTCGGACGGCGTTCACCTCTCGGATGAACACTTTGCATGATGTGGTGGACTCCCCTCCCATGGGTCCCCCATAGACACAATGTAGAATGGCCTGCCCTTCGGTCCCTCCGGTCTCGAGATCTCGCTCGGGATAGCGGTTTGGAGTGCGAGTGGGGGGCGAAGGCCGGTTTCTCGTATCCTTCCTGCTCCCATTGGTTCTCCCTTGTGAACTCGCGGAGGTACACTCATTGGATGAGGGCCTCGATTTCATCTTTCAGGGCCCGACACTGGTCGGTTTCGTGCTCATGACCCGATGGAAGCGGCAGTAGCGTTGGTCTCGCTTCTTGTTGTTGCTCAGTCGAGGGGGTAATCGGATGATGCCCTTGTCCTCTATCTCCAGGAGGATGGCGGACACGTTCTGTGTCAAGGGTGTGTATCTCTCGAAGTGGGGGACCGGAGGCGCCCTCTTCATGCTGACCCCTCGTTTTGCTATTTTTTTGGCAGACTCGGTCTCGTCGACCTTGCGCTTGCCCTTCCCTGTGGCTTCTTTGGCGCCTTCCGGGTTCAAATCTTCTTCTGCCCGTATGTACTTCTCGACCCGGTTGAGCAGGTCGGGAAAGTCCTGGGGAGGCTTCTTGGCCAAGGAGACCTTCAGTTGGCTGTGACGGACATTATATCGGAAGGCGGCCGCAGCGACCCCAGCATCGAGGGAGGAGACAGATCGCCTCGGTGGTGAACCTCCTGACGAAGTCGCAGAGTGACTCTCCTTCTTTCTGTCGGAGATCTAGTAAGGATGCACTGGTCTTCTTGGTCTTCCTGCTGGTTATGAAGTGGGCCAAGAAGTTGGCCTCAGCTGGTCAAACGAGAAGATCGAGCCAGGAGAGAGTTTGGAGAACCACTCCCGAGTCGGACCCCGAAGTTTAGCAGGGAATGCGCGGCATAGCAGGGGATCCGAAGCGCTGTAAATCATCAAGAGGGTCTTGAAACCCTCCATGTGATCAACAGGATCACCCTCGCCGTTATAGGTCTCGAACTGTGGAGGTCAAAAGTTTCATGGGATATTCGCTTCTAGGATGGTAGCCGAGAAAGGCGGTCGAGTCAGCCTGCGGCCTAGAGCTGGGTATGGATTACCGTTGCCGAGGTGGTCGAGGCGATTCTCCATCTCCAGTAAATGTCGGAGCACCTCGTCTTCGCGTTCCGGGAGATGGGTTGGGTCATGAGTGTGGCTCCTTCTATTGCCCGCCTGATGGGATTGGTTGAACGTCTCGACTTTGGGTGCTCCGTGGATGGCCTCCCTGATTTCGTCCCGGAAGCTGCGGAACTCAGCTCTTGTGACCGCACCATGGTCAGCCAGGTCGTACCGGGGCGGCGATCTTCGACCGATGCGGCTGAGTACCGATACTCGTCCTTCGGACGGAGGTCTAGAGTGGTTTGGGGCCGAGTTGGAAGCGGTCCCTCCCCTAGTCTGACTCGCCCTTCGGTTCTGGATGACCCGACGAAGGTCGGGCCTGACTGGCTGAGGTGCACCTTGTTGGTGTCCTGAGGATAACCCTCAAGTTGTTCAATCTGTGAACGTCGTCGAGGGCATCCTGAAAAGGGGGCCCGTTCGGACGACGCGCGGAGGTAACTGCTCTCCTGGGCTTGGGTCCCATAGGAGCGAGGATCGAGGGATGTTGCTGTTGGCGAGGTTCGGGCTAATGTCTGTACTGAGCAGAGAGATTTCCCACAGATGGTGCCAACCTGATGCGGTTTATTTTTGGAGAGTGTGGGAGCACCAGGCGTGAGTTGTATTTATTTGTTTTGTGGAAGGACGTGGTACTGGATGATACGCCTGACCCTCGGCAAGAGGGGCACGAGCGGGTACTGAGGGGGAGGTCGGATGCTTGGTTCGATAGTGGAGGCTCGGCTCGGATCTGGAAGCTCGGATCTAGGAGTCTCGTGTACCTGCACTCGGCCTGTGAGCACCAGGGTTGATCCCGGTGGCAGGCCCTCCGACGGTCTAGCTAGTTACTGGAGTAAAGCAACAGTAGCTAGGGTTTTAAGAGGGAAAAGATTGATTACCTTTGAAGTGGGGAGAGGGCCTGGTATTTATAGGCATACCAAACGGGTATGGATCCGTTTGGGGCGGGTCTGGACCCGTATGCCCGTGGGCTTTGTGGAGTAGAAGCCCATGGGCTTAAGTGTGATCTGATGATCATGGATGAGAGCTTTTCGAAGGGATTGGATGGCCTAGGATGTGCCAGGTCATTTTTCCCCTATGTCATTCTCAAACATTCATTTTCAGTTAGCAAGCAAATAATAGAGATTTTTTTTTCTTTTTTTCTCTTTTGATATTAAGGATGGAGCCTAGGCTTATATATATATATATATATATATATATATATATATATATATATCTTCTATGGTGCACTTCCCGCCTTCGTATTGACGATCCGAACCGTTCACATTGATCTATACATTTAAATTAGTCTAAATATGTAAAATTAAATCATTTAAAGTTCATTTGCACATCCATCTTGTAACTATAAAAAACAACGATTTTCAGCCATGCAATTTTGTAACAATGGAATGAATGGACAAATGAATTTTAAATGATTTGATTTTACATATTTATATATATCTTAAGCTAATAGGCCTACCCCATCTCTCCTTTCTCTATTTTGAAATAGAGAAAGGAGAGCAAAAGTATGAACGTACACGTGCAGCCCACACCAATTGCCAAAACAAAATTAATTTAAAAAAACCAAAAAAAACCTTTCCTCTTCTACATCTCCCCAAAACCACAAACTTCAACTCTCCTTACCCCAAAACCCACCCACATCTCCTCACCTGTCTGTCCCTACCGCCGCCTGCTGTCCACCCCGACCCGATCCCGCCCGTCTCTACCCTCCATCGCCGCCTCCCGCCGTCCGTTCGCCGCCTCCACCTCCCGCGCTCCTCGCCACTGCCCATGCTTCTCCCGCCGCTCGTGCTCTCCGCCTCCACCTCTACTCCGCCGCCCGTTCGCCTCCTCCACCTCCCGTTCGCTCTCGTCGTCCGATCTCGCCTCCTCCACCTTTACTTCGCCGCCCGTTTGCCACCTCCATCTCCTGCGCTCCTCGCCGCCACCCACGATCCTCCCGCCACTCGCGCTCTCCGCCTACGACTTCCACGCTCCTTTCGCTTCTCGGAATCAGCTAGAAGTGGGCGCTAGGGTTTCGTCTTTTCTCCCGATTTAATAACCAGAGGTATGATTCGATTTAATAACTAGAGGTTATATAAATGTTAGAGTATAATTATATTACATCTAAATGCAATTGGCAAATATAAGACAAGTCTTCTACTTTTAAGTTATAATGTTGTAATTTTAATTGAATTTTAACCATTAAAGTATATCATTGCTTTTGTTTTTTGCTAGAATGGAAAATATACAACTAAAAGAATGCTCTCTGTCAGAGACTTTTGCCATTGTGGGGTCTATGATATTGTCATGTCATTTGGATATAATTAAGTTCATTATACTTAAAATCTTTTAGAGCAACGTCGATGAGATTTCAATTAGCTTGTTTAATTTAGGAGAACCAAAATTATAACGAGTCAACTAGATGAAAATGGAATTGGAATTTCAGAATAGGAGTGATTTATTAACATTGAAAACTTAGATATCGATCAATTAAAATATACTATGTGTCTGCAATTTTTTTCTTAATAGAAAATAAATTGGGCATTTCTTAAAAATATGGACATAAAAAATGATCATTCATTGTGATGACATAGTTTAAATTATTACATGTTTCAGAATATTTAGGAAGAAAAATTTCACATTTTATCAAATTTCTCTTTTTTTTTTATAAAAGTCTTTGTCTTCTACTTTTAATTTATAATGTTGTAATTTTAATTGAATTTTAACCATTATAATGTATCAATGCTTTTTTTGCTAGAATGGGAAATATACAACTAAAAGAATGCTCTTTGTCAAAGACTATTGCCATTGTGGGGTTTATGACAATGTCATGTCGTTTGAATATGATTAAGTTCATTATACTCATAATCTTTTAGTGCAACGTCGACGAGATTTCAATTAGCATGTTTAATATAGGAGAGCCAAAAATATAACGAATCAACTAGATGAAAATGAAATTGGAATTTCAGAATGTGAGTGATTTATTAACATCGAAAACTTAGATGTCGATCAATTAAAATATACTGTGTCTACAATTTTTTTCTTAATAGAAAATAAATTGGTCATTTCTTAAAAATATGGACGTAACAAATGATCATTCATTTGTGATGACATAATTTAAATTATTGCATCTTTCAGGATATTTAGCAAGAAAAATTTCACATTTTTTTTCTCATTTCTTTTAAAAGTCTTTGTTTTCTACTTTTAATTTATAATGTTGTAATTTTAATTGAATTTTAACCATTATAGTATATAAATGCTTTTTAATTTTGCTAAATGGAAAATATACAACTAAAAGAATGCTCTTTGTCAAAGACTATTGCCATTGTGGGGTCTATGACATTGTCATGTCATTTGGATATGATTAAGTTCATTATACTCATAATCTTTTAGTACAACGTCGATGAGATTTCAATTAGCATGTTTAATTTAGGAGAACCAAAAATATAACGAGTCAACTAGATGAAAATGAAATTGGAATTTCAGAATATGAGTGATTTATTAACATTGAAAACTTAGATGTTGATCAATTAAAATATACTATGTGTCTGCAATTTTTTTCTTAATAGAAAATAAATTGGGCATTTCTTAAAAATATGGACGTAACAAATGATCATTCATTGTGATGACATAGTTTAAATTATTGCATATTTCAGAATATTTAAGCAAGAAAAATTTCACATTTTATCAATTTTCTCATTTTTTTAAAAAAGTCTTTGTCTTCTACTTTTAATTTATAATGTTGTAATTTTAATTGAATTTTAACCATTATAGTGTATCAATGTTTTTGTTTTTTGCTAGAATGGAAAATATACAACTAAAAGAATGCCACCTTTACCACGTAGGTATCGATTTCGTTCCCAAATTTTTAAAAAATTATTATTATTATTATTTTAAAAAAATTTGGGGCATAATTTTGGAAGAGCCTAACCTTAATTTGAGTTTGCTTAATTTTGATGTAATTGCGTCCTCGTCCCATTAATTATTTAACTTCCCCTTTCATTTGAAGTAGTAATTGTTGGGATTTGTTTTGCGTTTCTTGAAGTTGAGTTTTTGAGTAGCATCTTTCTCGAAGTGTTATATTTATTTTTTGACTAAAAGTAAGCATTGAATTATATGTTATATATCTTTGATAATCTAAAAGTTAGGATCCATTTTAATTTTGTTCTATTTTCTTTCGTTCCTTTTTTTGGGAGTATGAAATAGATTTGGTGTGTTTAATGTAATTGGGCGTAATCCTGAATAATTTGATGTACCCTGGGCTTGTCATAAGATTTATGCAATAGTATATTAGCCTTCATAGTGTGTTCAAATGTTTACTATACATATTGGAATTGCAGTTTGTTTATTACTTTCAATGAAGTAATGTGGATGTACCCTGTATTAAGGATTGACATCGAGTAAGAGTTTGTTCAGCTAGCTAAATAATGTCTCACAAATACCCTGTATTAATATGTTGTGTTCAGTGTTCTAAAAGTCACTAAGCAATAGTAGGGTTGCCGATGAGGGCACACCGCCTTGATAACTTCATAAATCAAAAACGCCAGAGCTGTTCACAACAGGTCCTCCCTCTCTTATTTGGATTTCTTTATTTTTTATTAGAATTATTATTTTTTATTTCTTTAATGGTCATGTTCTTTTTTTTTTCAATTTTGGAGATGAGTTTTATGTTTTTGATGAAGCTAAACAACAGGAAGGACTCGATCGAACTCAAGAATGTCACTGCTGTTCACGGCGGGTACCTCCATCTTCTTTCAATTTTTTGATTTTTCATTAGCATTATTATGTTTTATTTCTTTAATTTTTGTGTTCTTTTTTCAGTTTTGGGAATGAGTTTTAGGTTTTTGATGAAGTTGAACAACGAGACGGTCTCGATCGAACTCAAGAATATCACTACTGTTCATGGAAGGTATCTCTCGCTTCTTTAGATTTTTTAATTTTTTATTAGCATTATTATGTTTTATTTCTTTAATTTTCGTATTCTTTTTCCAATTTTGGGATGAGTTTTAGGGTTTTGATGAAGTTGAACAACGAGACGGTCTCGATCGAACTCAACCATGTCACTGTCACTGCAGGTACCTCCCTATCTTCTTTGATTTCTTGATTTTTAATAGTATTATTATGTTTTATTTCTTTAATTTTTGTGTTCCTTTTTTAGTTTTGGAGATGCGTTTGAGGTTTTTGATGAAGCTGAACGATAAGATGGTTTTGGTCGAACTCAAGAACGTCACTGCGGCTCACAATACCATCATAGGTACCTTATCACCATTTTTTTTCTCTCTAATTTAGGATTGTATATTTAATATTTTTCGTTAAAATTTGTAGATAATCAGTGACTTATGAGTCTGTCAAACTTATTTTAGGCTGTGCAATTTGCACAGAGTAATACTAGTTTAGACTAATTTAGATGTGCAGATCAATGTGAACGGCTCGGATCGTTAATACGAAGGCGGGAAGACCGAGTGCACACGGAGACCTGGTGCACCATGGACTAATAGATACAAAAAGTTAACTAGGTGTCTAACAAAGAAATGACATAGAGAAAATAACCAAGTTCTACAACATAGAATCCACAACAGAAAGAAAATTATTAAAAACTAAGCAAATAAGTTGTTTTCAGATAGATGATAATAGGAATGTTGAAAAGCTGCAGATAAAACCACGTACTGCTTCGAAATGCATCAAGGAGCAGAGTTTCAAACACAACATCAACAACAAGCAATATCAACTACCGTATGCTCTCAGCCAGCCAACTGCAACTAATTAATACCCCAACCAAAACCACATTTCTAGACATCTGATTATCAAAACAAGTAGATATTATATCTGCAAATAAACTCAGTGATGATTATATCTGCAAATAAACTCATCAAAAGGAGTTACAAATGAAAGCATAAGAGCATACATATAGTTAAAATAATATCTATGATGCATGCATGCCCTATTGTATTAAATTCACCACAACTTCATCAATTTTATCCAATTGAAGTTTTACTCTTTTCTGAGCTGGAAGTATTTCAGGCCAGAAATGAATTAATGAAAATCTTCAATCATCGTATCAATGGATTGAAATTTCTTAGTAAAAACTCTTCTATTTCTATCGGTACAAATAATCCAAATTAAAACAGTCATGGCCAAGTTCCAAAGTAAGTCTAATATTATTTTGTAATTCTTCTTTTTCTCCTCCAAGTACTTCACTAAGATGTCAGAGAACCAGATTTTCCTTTGATATTCCAAGATTTTTCACAAACAACCAAATAGGCTTAATAAAGGTGAATAAAAATATGGGTAACAGTTTTATCATGAGTATTGCCAAAAACAAAAAAAAAACATTTGTGTCCCACGTAAGATTCCTTTTATTAAGGTTTTCAACAATCAATAGTTTGTTGTGGACAACTAACCACAAAAGAATCATAGCTTTTAGAGGAGAAATATTCTGCCAAATAAACTTATAGAATGGAGAAATAACACCGATACAATTAAGAAAAGTATAAAAGGGTTTGACAATATAAGTTCCAGTGTTCAATCATCTCCATCTCACATCATTTCTAGCCTTCCATTGATAAGAGCCCAGTAATACTAATAGTCTAACATAATCATAGTGTTGTTCCAAAGAAATATTTCTTCTAAAAGAAATATTCCAGCCTTTCTGATATTTATGAATGACTAACAGTGAAGCAATAATAGTGATAATGGTAAAAATCGCAGCAAATCAGGGTAGTAAGATTCCAACATAGATCCTAAAACTTCTACAGACATTAACCATAACGGGCCTCTTTAACAGATCCGGACATTTCAGGCTCATCTATAAGACATGTGCCGCTTTCAAGCCCTTTAAAAGCTACTGGGCCCACATAGGAGAGAGACTCAGCCCATGAAGGTTGTAAGTCAAATCTCTTATCTACAAACAAGAGAATCTATCTGTTAAGGGGGAGAATCAACAAAAGATAATGGAATTATATCAATCTCCTAACTGTTTAGGCCTATAAATACCCTCCCTACTCCTCAGTCAAAAGGTAATATGATATTTCACTCTCAAACTCTCTTTCTCTCTCTGGTTCTGACTTGAGTGTCGACGGGTCTGTCGTCGGGGCCACCCCCGATGTTTCAGGTTTTTTGCAGGTCCATCGGCAGCATCAACAACAATCGGATTCAGATCAAGGTATTCAATCAACGATCCAGATCTAATCTCAAGAGCTCTAACCACTTTTTATAGCGACAATCAAATGTTTGAATTTTAGTAGTTTCTTTTAAAATATAAACTCACTATTTGTTTGCTCCCATACCAAAATAAGCAACAACAGGCTATCTATGGGAAACTATATAGATGACTTCATAGATCAGACTTACTGCCATGCCACCAAGAATAAGAGGGAGAGCAGCGGCCTTAAGTCGTCAAGCCAACTCTCTTTGTCAACCATCCTCTTGCGGAGGACCCAATTCCTTCTCATCAGCCGGATCAGCCCTAATAGCCTAATCAAGCTCCAATCAACAGAGAGGCACTAGGGGGCTCCTGACAAAGCCTTCATGAACAACACTGTGAACAACGCCCCTACATGACCATATCTCAGTCCAAAATAAATCTAGTAACTCGATGCCTTCGCAAGGTCCCCAGGAAGCAAGAGATCTCTGTTAAATCATCAATGCTAGACAATTGGGGACGGATCTAAGGATTCGTTTGGATGAGAGGTGTGCACATACCGAGTCCTCACACTCAGAACATCAAGTGAACCGGAGAAGCAACTCTCCTTGAAGGCAGAGATCAAGACACTCCTCCTCTCATAGGGGGTGCACTGCAGAAAGAAGCCCGACTTGTAAGAGTCGAAAGCATCTTGAGAGAAAAAAAGAGTAAGAGACCCCATTCACTAGGGCCAAACTGGAGACTTCAAGCATGACATCCTCCAAGCAATCTGAGAGAAGAAGAATCCAGCGACTTAACTAGATCTAAGAGGAAGGATGACCAAGTCCTTCGCTGCATCCGAGAGGTAGAAGATTGCTTGGAATAGATAAAGAATGAAGGAAACCACTCCTGCAGAGCTTACCGTCCCACTCGACTTCCTTTCAGCAAATCCATCATCGACGCACCCATTCCAAAGAACTTCAAAGCTCCTCAATTTGAATCATACAATGGTGAATTTGACCCGTCTAACCATATTGAGAGCTTTAAAACTCTTATGATGGTCAATAATGCCACCGTTGCACTCATGTACCGCATATTCCCTGTAACTTTGAAAGGATCAGCAAGGGAATAGTACTTCCGCCGCACTCTAGAGTCAATATTCTCCTTCGACCAGCTCAAGGAGCTGTTCATAGCACACTTTGTTACTAGCAGCAAGGCTGATAAAACGAGTGCTTCCCTATTGGAATTGGAACAAAAGGATGGAGAACTGCTGAAAGACTTTGTTAAGTGTTTCACAGCCGAAGCATGGTCTATATCTTCCCTAGACTCATCAGTGGCTAATGCTTTCTACCACAATGTCACTCACAAAGAACTGAAGGCTTCTCTCGCAAAGAAGCCTCCTAAATATTTTCACCGATCTCCTGAAAAGAAATCATAAATATCAGGAGTAAGCTCTTTATCCTCAAGGCAAGAAAGAGTCACCTTCCGAAAATAAACTGAAGAATACAAGTGAGGAAGGACCCAAGAAGTTTCAAAAAGATGGCATAGGTCAACGCCGCTCCCCTCCAACACCACGCTTCGACAAGTTCACTCCCGTGAATAAAAGTATGTCTGCCATCCTCATGGCAGTTGAAAAAGATAGAATAGTCCATCCTCCTCCCAAGGTGACCACAGCTAACAAGAGAAGAGATAGGAACAAGTGGTGCGTGTATTTACAGAGACCATGGATACACCACAGACAGCTGCCAAGACCTCAAAAAAGAATTTGAAGGTCTGATTCGTCGAGGCTACCTCTCCCAATTTGTTTAACAAGATAACAACGTCGAAATCCCTCTGGCCCAGGGTCCAATACGTGTCAGGAGAAGCCAACTGAATCCTAAAACTCAGAACACATGGCCATTCTTCACTCCATTAACGTGACAGCAGGAAAATGTAGCGCCCCGATTCCCATATAACTGGGAAACCGTGACACATGCCAAGATCTTTCCTTCAATTAGTCACGATACACAAAATGCTGGAATTTAAAACTTTTTATTCAATACAGAGTTACCTCGCAGTAATTACAAATACCAGTTGTAATACCAACTGTAACGCCTGCCCTTTTTTTCTTTTTGACTCCAAACTCAATTCTTCCATTTTCTATATCACTTTAACCATAAATTAAGATAGTTGTGTTTCAGGAAAAATTTCGGCAGAGTCTCCCCTGTAATTTCTACCCCGAAACACAAAAAGCTTACGGAATTCTGCTCTAAATTCCGTAGCTCACATCACAGGCTCCCCAGGCCAAAATGAGCATCATCACACAAGCAATATATATATATGCTCTGGGGGCCAAACTCATAACGGTTTATCAATTATCAATTAAAAACCATAAATCATTTTGAAAACGTAGTAAGGTTTTTAGAAAATAATTTATGAAACATACCACAGGGCCCGGTACTCCACAACGAGATGGGTACGGGTCAACAACATAGCATACCACCCCACACTATACTCATCATCATCATCCACATACTTATACAGCAAGAATACAATTTAAATCATAAAATGCACTATTCACACAATTAAACCTTAAGCGCCCATGGTAAAATGAAGCTCCGTCCACAGAGTCTACACCTCACCTCTGCACCACTGAGGACCTGTAACAGTAGGGGCCTAGGTAGTCCAGAGACTCCCTAACCCCCCAAACACTAAGGGGTTAGCCATTTCTGGTGTGAGTACAATTTATTAATAAGCAACTAAATTAAGCTTATAAGTAAAACAGAATGAACTTACGAATACCAAGATAAACCTGAACATGTAAATGTCATATACGGAAATTCACATCAAATACTCACTGCATCACTTCTCGTATGCGTATCCATACCTGCTCACAAACATACTTAACTCTAATTTGGAAAATCATTTCCAAATTAGTCGCTTAAGGCCCATCACTTTACGCCTTATGCAAATCTTCCTATAGCTTTATTTTTTTCCATAAAGCTTTACAATCACATGCACTCTATTTCCACATAACTGCATCTTATTTACCATTCATTTGCAATTACATACTCGCGACGTAAATTCCTTCGCGATCTCATATCACATAACATCACATTCATTCATTTCTTATGATATATATCATCACGTCTCGCAATACATCACTTCCACACTCATACTTCATCTTAAATGGAAAATAAGCATGTATCCTAATTTTCTAGTGTTTGTGTATGCCATGACCCGAGTCTAATGCAACAATACAGAATATAGAACAGATGCACTTAATCTAATGTCAGCAAGATTCTGGATGCACATGCATCCCATACTACATGTGACCTAGGTCAAGCCAACATACTTAATCTAATGCAAGCGAGACTTTGAAAATGTATGCATCCCATACTACATACTTTCCAAATCAAGCCGTTGTCTCTAAGTTTAGGGATTCGAACCCTCGCTATGCAATACATTCTAATTTGGTCTACTAACTGTTCCTGATAGTATGACATGGTTGGGTTCAAAGCCGTGACGAACTTAAAGATATACCGCAGTATACCTATAGCATCGTATTTCACCGGACCGCAGTCCGTACGACCCGTTCGTGTCTACTAGCATATACCTGGATCCCATTTAACAGTCGTGACGAACTTAAAGATATAACGCAGCATACCTATAGCATCGTATTTCACCGGACCGCAGTCCGTATGACCCGTTCGTGTCCACTAGCATATACCTGGATCCCATTTAACAGCCGTGACGAACTTAAAGATATACCACAGTATACCTATAGCATCGTATTTCACCGGACCGCAGTCCGTACGACCCGTTCGTGTCCACTAGCATATACCTGGATCCCATTCAACAGCCGTTACGAACTTAAAGACATACTGCAGTATACCTATAGCATCGTATTTTACCGGACCGCAGTCCGTACGACCCGTTCGTGTCCACTAGCATATACCTGGATCCCATTTAACAGTCGTGACGAACTTAAAGATATACCGCAGCATACCTATAGCATCGTATTTCACCGGACCGCAGTCCGTACGACCCGTTCGTGTCCACTAGCATATACCTGGATCCCATTCAATAGCCGTGACGAACTTAAAGACATACCGCAGTATACCTATAGCATCGTATTTCACCGGACCGCAGTCCGTACGACCCGTTCGTGTCCACTAGCATATACCTGGATCCCATTCAACAGCCGTGACGAACTTAAAGATATACCGCAGTATACCTATAGCATCGTATTTCACGGACCGCAGTCCGTACGACCCGTTCGTGTCCACGATGAGTACTGAGCACAGGAACTTATCTAAGTCCCAAATGAAATGCTAAGACATCATTAAAGCCCGATAGCTTATGATCACCACACTGCGGTATGCAGAGGGTTCCTCATCAATTGTCCGATAAAATAACTCAAGAATTAGCAGTAGCTGTGACCCAAGCTACGCTCATCGGAATTCAACACACTCAGATTTCTAGAAGGGTAGGGAGATCCACAACAATTCCCTAGTGGGCGACTCTTTCAATATTTAAGAGCTCAAGTCCCCAATTCACATTTAGATTCATCTCACACCATGAGCTACGACTCTTCCAACATAGCACACAAATTCAATCACTCCTTCAGCAGAGCATTTACTACCCTTCACCAAACGAACTCTAGAGTTTCTAAACTTGAGAATCATCAAATAAACCCATACCAAAAGCTACTCTCAAGGTTCATAGCAAGATCATACCTACACAAATGGTTATGACCCTTTGGACTTCAGTCCAAAGCAACAATACAGAATATAGAACAGATGCACTTAATCTAATGTCAGCAAGATTCTGGATGCACATGCATCCCATACTACATGTGACCTAGGTCAAGCCAACATACTGAATCTAATGCAAGCGAGACTTTGAAAATGTATGCATCCCATACTACATACTTTCCAAATCAAGCCGTTGTCTCTAAGTTTAGGGATTCGAACCCTCGCTATGCAATGCATTCTAATTTGGTCTACTAACTGTTCCTGATAGTATGACATGGTTGGGTTCAAAGCCGTGACGAACTTAAAGATATACCGCAGTATACCTATAGCATCGTATTTCACCGGACCGCAGTCCGTACGACCCGTTCGTGTCTACTAGCATATACCTGGATCCCATTTAACAGTCGTGACGAACTTAAAGATATAACGCAGCATACCTATAGCATCGTATTTCACCGGACCGCAGTCCGTACGACCCGTTCGTGTCCACTAGCATATACCTGGATCCCATTTAACAGCCGTGACGAACTTAAAGATATACCACAGTATACCTATAGCATCGTATTTCACCGGACCGCAGTCCGTACGACCCGTTCGTGTCCACTAGCATATACCTGGATCCCATTCAACAGCCGTTACGAACTTAAAGACATACTGCAGTATACCTATAGCATCGTATTTTACCGGACCGCAGTCCGTACGACCCGTTCGTGTCCACTAGCATATACCTGGATCCCATTTAACAGTCGTGACGAACTTAAAGATATACCGCAGCATACCTATAGCATCGTATTTCACCGGACCGCAGTCCGTACGACCCGTTCGTGTCCACTAGCATATACCTGGATCCCATTCAATAGCCGTGACGAACTTAAAGACATACCGCAGTATACCTATAGCATCGTATTTCACCGGACCGCAGTCCGTACGACCCGTTCGTGTCCACTAGCATATACCTGGATCCCATTCAACAGCCGTGACGAACTTAAAGATATACCGCAGTATACCTATAGCATCGTATTTCACGGACCGCAGTCCGTACGACCCGTTCGTGTCCACGATGAGTACTGAGCACAGGAACTTATCTAAGTCCCAAATGAAATGCTAAGACATCATTAAAGCCCGATAGCTTATGATCACCACACTGCGGTATGCAGAGGGTTCCTCATCAATTGTCCGATAAAATAACTCAAGAATTAGCAGTAGCTGTGACCCAAGCTACGCTCATCGGAATTCAACACACTCAGATTTCTAGAAGGGTAGGGAGATCCACAACAATTCCCTAGTGGGCGACTCTTTCAATATTTAAGAGCTCAAGTCCCCAATTCACATTTAGATTCATCTCACACCATGAGCTACGACTCTTCCAACATAGCACACAAATTCAATCACTCCTTCAGCAGAGCATTTACTACCCTTCACCAAACGAACTCTAGAGTTTCTAAACTTGAGAATCATCAAATAAACCCATACCAAAAGCTACTCTCAAGGTTCATAGCAAGATCATACCTACACAAATGGTTATGACCCTTTGGACTTCAGTCCAAAGCAACAATACAGAATATAGAACAGATGCACTTAATCTAATGTCAGCAAGATTCTGGATGCACATGCATCCCATACTACATGTGACCTAGGTCAAGCCAACATACTTAATCTAATGCAAGCGAGACTTTGAAAATGTATGCATCCCATACTACATACTTTCCAAATCAAGCCGTTGTCTCTAAGTTTAGGGATTCGAACCCTCGCTATGCAATGCATTCTAATTTGGTCTACTTCCTGTTCCTAATAGTATGACATGGTTGGGTTCAAAGCCGTGACGAACTTAAAGATATACCGCAGTATACCTATAGCATCGTTTTTCACCGGACCGCAGTCCGTACGACTCGTTCGTGTCTACTAGCATATACCTGGATCCCATTTAACAGTCGAAACGAACTTAAAGATATAACGCAGCATACCTATAGCATCGTATTTCACCAGACCACAGTCCGTACGACCCGTTCGTGTCCACTAGCATATACCTGGATCCCATTTAACAGCCGTGACGAACTTAAAGATATACCACAGTATACCTATAGCATCGTATTTCACCGGACCGCAGTCCGTACGACCCGTTCGTGTCCACTAGCATATACCTGGATCCCATTCAACAGCCGTTACGAAATTAAAGACATACTGCAGTATACCTATAGCATCGTATTTTACCGGACCACAGTCCGTACGACCCGTTCGTATCCACTAGCATATACCTGGATCCCATTTAACAGTCGTGACGAACTTAAAGATATACCGTAGCATACCTATAGCATCGTATTTCACCGGACCGCAGTCCGTACGACCCGTTCGTATCCACTAGCATATACCTGGATCCCATTCAACAGCCGTGACGAACTTAAAGACATACCGCAGTATACCTATAGCATCGTATTTCACCGGACCGCAGTCCGTACGACCCGTTCGTGTCCACTAGCATATACCTGGATCCCATTCAACAGCCGTGACGAACTTAAAGATATACCGCAGTATACCTATAGCATCGTATTTCACCGGACCGCAGTCCGTACGACCCGTTCGTGTCCACGATGAGTACTGAGCACAGGAACTTATCTAAGTCCCAAATGAAATGCTAAGACATCATTAAAGCCCGATAGCTTATGATCACCACACTGCGGTATGCAGAGGGTTCCTCATCAATTGTCCGATAAAATAACTCAAGAATTAGCAGTAGCTGTGACCCAAGCTACGCTCATCGGAATTCAACACACTCAGATTTCTAGAAGGGTAGGGAGATCCACAACAATTCCCTAGTGGGAGACTCTTTCAATATTTAAGAGCTCAAGTCCCCAATTCACATTTAGATTCATCTCACACCATGAGCTACGACTCTTCCAACATAGCACACAAATTCAATCACTCCTTCAGCAGAGCATTTACTACCCTTCACCAAACGAACTCTAGAGTTTCTAAACTTGAGAATCATCAAATAAACCCATACCAAAAGCTACTCTCAAGGTTCATAGCAAGATCATACCTACACAAATGGTTATGACCCTTTGGAATTCAGTCCAAAGCAATCGGCTTCAGCTCTGTCCTTTCAGACCAGCTGCACTCCACAATTTATTTTGAGGTATCAACCGACCTCGATAATTTGTGAAATTAAACTATAGTTGTGGACACATACAAGAGTGTCCACACCAATCCTTAACTCAAAACATATATGCTACATTAAGATACAAAAACAGAAATACACAGCAATTCATACTTTAAATTTTCACAACGCACCAAGTGCATAAAATAAAAGATATCATACTCACAAATTGTCCCGCAATGACTTGAAGCGCCATCTCACCATCCCGCATCCAAAGTGGCCAACATATCCAATTATCAGATTTCAACGCAATTAAGGCTTCAAACCAGTCACGGAAAAATAATAATACTAATTACCTTATTATCACACAGACGTTTTATAAAACGTCCGGGATACACGTGCGATGCACGTAATAATCTAATGTCTAAGGGATTTTTATTCCCCAAACAATTGCTAGAACCATTCCCAATTTATTCTAATGGCTAAACTACAATTTCTACTACCATGCAGAAGATAATTTATATATATAAAATTCTCATTTCCAAACCCAAAACCCTAATTTATTAACAACATGCAAACTCTTTAATAATATGCTAATTTCTCGCCTCTATTACTTCTAACGTCTTCTAATCTCCCTACCATAATTCTCTTATTCCAAATAAATTTACCACACTAAATTTTATACAAAAATAAAATCTAGGGTTTACCTTTTCGAAATCCTTTCGAAAAAACGGACTCCGCCACGAGCTAGAGCACCCTTCAATTAGTATACCCCTCAGTTTAATTTGGATTTGGCGAAGGAACAGAGTGGATTTGGGTGGGAGAAGAACCGCCGAAGTTGAGTTCGGTTGGGATCGGGAAAGAATCGAACAGAAAGAAGAAGGAATTAGAAGGAAGGAGAAAGGGTGGGGGGTGTTTTTATAAAAAGTATAATATAAATATATTTTTATAAGGGAATATTTACAAATAGGCCCCCAGACCTCCAAAATATTTCAAATAAACCCCAAATTTACTCTTTAATAACACCAACAATACAAAGTACATTTAAACGATTTTGTAATAACCCGCATAAAATAATTTCATTTTCGAAAATAACAATGATAAAATAAAGTAGACAATATATCTTATATTTCTCGATGAAAATAATTATTATAGGAAAAAATACATATTCCCGCGAAATTCTCAATCGCGCACACATTTCGTTGCAAAAGTAGCCATATGCTATTTTTCGGGTCGTTACATCACTCCTTCCTTAGAATCGTTCTGTCCTCAGAACGCTGCTAGTGGAGAGGAAGACAACCACAACATCAATGGTTCATGAGACGTTCCCCTGAACCATCTCCAGTTCCTCGAGTGATATTCTCGAAAACTGGTCTTCTACCAAGTTGAACTATTGTCCTTCAGCCTTCTGGACAAACCCACTATGAATTTGATGTTGACCTTCCTCTGCTCTTTCTCTAGAGTAGACAATGGCCGCATTACCTTGCTCTATCCTTGTCTACAAGTGATATTGATTTATTCCTTGATTACGACTTCTATTGGTTGGTGACCACTCCCTCCTTAGAAAGGACGAAGTCACACATTGCTACTTCAGCCCCTGAGCAGCTCCTTTCGGTGACCTTGCTGAATTGTTAACAGGATTGCCCTCTGTCTGAGCGAGATTTCCTCCCTGGGCGTGTTCTTAGTGGCTGCTTAATCATAAGCTGATCTTGGAGAATCTGTCGCTTCAGCGCTTCAATCCCTGCATCTCCTACTTAAGCATTCTGACTTGCTCACTCGGGCTCGGTTGTAGCTCCCATCGTGCCAAAACTGAGCTCTAAACTTGAGTAATCACTCTAATAATGACTTACTTGATCCCATCATCTAGCTTCTTGCTTCTTTCACGGTTTTTGGTTGAGGTCAATCCTTCACTGATCTCGATCTTTTGCAGTTCAGTAGCCACTCCCTCCTTAGAATAGGGCATGGCCTATAATCATTACTTCAAACTTTCAGGATTCTCTTCTGTAATTTGCTCGAAGCTGATGCTCCAGATGGTGTATTCAAACAAATCAAATCTAGAGTTGCTTCCCGCACACATCTCAACACTTGAAAAATAATTCAGACAAAGACAAAGAATGTGATGAACCACAATTGAACAAAATAGTTGTATGGATTCCATATATATATATATATATATATATATATATATATATATATATATATATATATATATAAATCCAACTGGTTACGAAAGTGTTTCATCATACCTTACTTCTTAGTCCAAAATAATTTACAAAAATACAACTTTTAAACTTAGTTGCAGTTCTATATGCACATACCGGTACTAGCACTCCTGCCTTCTACAGCTTGCTGGTAATAAGTGCGAACTCTACCCTTGGTGAACAGGCTCTTTTCCTTTGTTGTTCACCTTTGGGGTTGATCTGCTGTTCTTTCTTATGAAGCTGGGGACAATCTGGTCGGATATGACCAATCCTCCCATGTTTGTGACATGCACTGGTATCTATCTAAGTGTCCTTCCTCTAACACTGGTTCTTGAGATGACCATGCTCACCACATAAAACAACTTCCTGAGCTTGGTGCCTCCAAGGTTGCCCTCCGTTTTCTGAGTCTTCTGCTTCTGACCTTGGTCCTTGAACCCTGATGCTGGTGCAGATCTTGTCCCTTGTAGTCGTAGACAGACTGATTTCTTGTGCCTGACTCTCTCACAAGATTGCATGCTACAACCTTGGCGGTCTTTGGAATTTGCTCCCATTCATGTTGTAGTCCTTGTGGTGGTGAAGTCTCCTTGGCTCCTCGCTCAAGGTTATCGGATCAACCATCGATGTCGGTTCACTCTCTTCCATCAACACCTCCTTGGTTAGGACATCCTCGAACATCATTCATGTGTTTAAAGGATGGTAACCCATACACTAGGATTAGTCCAGATATAGAAAAATTATAAAACATAAGTTGAAAGAGTCAACAATATGAATTATAACTATCTACAACTAGCTAAAACCCGACTCCTAAAGGGCATTCAAGTTTAACTTTCCTACTGTGTTGGACTGTAAATTGAAGTCAGCTCTGATACCACTCTGTAGTGCCCCGATTCCCATATAACTGGGAAACCGTGACACATACCAAGATCTTTCCTTCAATTAGTCATGATACACAAAATGCTGGAATTTAAAACTTTTTATTCAATACAGAGTTACCTCGCAGTAATTACAAATATCAGTTGTAATACCAACTGTAACGCCTGCCCTTTTTTTTCTTTTTGACTCCAAACTCAATTCTTCCATTTTCTATATCACTTTAACCATAAACTAAGATAGTTGTGTTTCAGGAAAAATTTCGGCAGAGTCTCCTCTGTAATTTCTACCCCGAAACACAAAAAGCTTACGGAATTCTGCTCTAAATTCCGCAGCTCACATCACAGGCAATAATATCACAGGCTCCCCAAGCCAAAATGAGCATCATCACACAGGCAATATATATATATGCTCTGGGGGCCAAACTCATAACGGTTTATCAATTATCAATTAAAAACCATAAATCATTTTGAAAACGTAGTAAGGTTTTTAGAAAATAATTTATGAAACATAGCACAGGGCCCGGTACTCCACAACGAGATGGGTACGGGTCGACAACATAGCATACCACCCAACACTATACTCATCATCATCATCCACATACTTATACAGCAAGAATACAATTTAAATCATAAAATGCACTATTCACACAATTAAACCTTAAGCGCCCATGGTAAAATGAAGCTCCGTCCACAGAGTCTACACCTCACCTCTGCACCGCTGAGGACCTGTAACAGTAGGGGCCTAGGTAGTCAAGAGACTCCCTAACCCCCCAAACACTAAGGGGTTAGCCATTTCTGGTGTGAGTACAATTTATTAATAAGCAACTAAATTAAGCCTATAAGTAAAACAAAATGAACTTACGAATACCAAGATAAACCTGAACATGTAAATATCATATACGGAAATTCACATCAAATACTCACTGCATCACTTCTCGTATGCGTATCCATACCTGCTCACAAACATACTTAACTCTAATTTGGAAAATCATTTCCAAATTAGTCGCTTAAGGCCCATCACTTTATGCCTTATGCAAATCTTCCTATAGCTTTATTTTTTTCCATAAAGCTTTACAATCACACGCACTCTATTTCCACATAACTGCATCTTATTTACCATTCATTTGCAATTACATACTCGAGACGTAAATTCCTTCGCGATCTCATATTACATAACATCACATTTATTCATTTCTTACGACATATATCATCACGTCTCGCAATACATCACTCCCACACTCATACTTCATCTTAAATGGAAAATAAGCGTGTATCCTAATTTTCTAGTTTTTGTGTATGCCATGACCCGATTCTAATGCAACAATACAGAATATAGAACAGATGCACTTAATCTAATGTCAGCAAGATTCTGGATGCACATGCATCCCATACTACATGTGACCTAGGTCAAGCCAACATACTTAGTCTAATGCAAGCGAGAATTTGAAAATGTATGCATCCCAAACTACATACTTTCCAAATCAAGCCGTTGTCTCTAAGTTTAGGGATTCGAACCCTCGCTATGCAATGCATTTTAATTTGGTCTACTTCCTATTCCTAATAGTATGACATGGTTGGGTTCAAAGCCGTGACGAACTTAAAGATATACCGCAGTATACCTATAGCATCGTATTTCACCGGACCGCAGTCCGTACGACCCGTTCGTGTCCACTAGCATATACCTGGATCCCATTTAACAGTCGTGACGAACTTAAAGATATACCGCAGCATACCTATAGCATCGTATTTCACCGGCCCGCAGTCCGTACGACCCGTTCATGTCCACTAGCATATACCTGGATCCCATTTAACAGCCGTGACGAACTTAAAGATATACCGCAGTATACCTATAGCATCGTATTTCACCGGACCGCAGTCCGTACGACCCGTTCGTGTCCACTACCATATACCTGGATCCCATTTAACTGCCGTGACGAACTTAAAGATATACCGCAGTATACCTATAGCATCGTATTTCACCGGACCGCAGTCTGTACGACCCGTTCGTGTCCATTAGCATATACCTGGATCCCATTTAACAGTCGTGACGAACTTAAAGATATACCACAGCATACCTATAGCATCGTATTTTACCGGACCGCAGTCCGTACGACCCGTTCGTGTCCACTAGCATATACCTGGATCCCATTCAACAGCCGTGACGAACTTAAAGACATACCGCAGTATACCTATAGCATCGTATTTCACCGGACCGCAGTCCGTACGACCCGTTCGTGTCCACTAGCATATACCTGGATCCCATTTAACAGTCGTGACGAACTTAAAGATATACCGCAGCATACCTATAGCATCGTATTTCACCGACCCGCAGTCCGTACGACCCGTTCATGTCCACTAGCATATACCTGGATCCCATTTAACAGCCGTGACGAACTTAAAGATATACCGCAGTATACCTATAGCATCGTATTTCACCGGACCGCAGTCCGTACGACCCGTTCGTGTCCACTAGCATATACCTGGATCCCATTTAACTGCCGTGACGAACTTAAAGATATACCGCAGTATACCTATAGCATCGTATTTCACCGGACCGCAGTCTGTACGACCCGTTCGTGTCCATTAGCATATACCTGGATCCCATTTAACAGTCGTGACGAACTTAAAGATATACCGCAGCATACCTATAGCATCGTATTTTACCGGACCGCAGTCCGTACGACCCGTTCGTGTCCACTAGCATATACCTGGATCCCATTCAACAGCCGTGACGAACTTAAAGACATACCGCAGTATACCTATAGCATCGTATTTCACCGGAACGCAGTCCGTACGACCCGTTCGTGTCCACTAGCATATACCTGGATCCCATTCAACAGCTGTGACGAACTTAAAGATATACCGCAGTATACCTATAGCATCGTATTTCACCGGACCGCAGTCCGTACGACCCGTTCGTGTCCACGATGAGTACTGAGCACAGGAACTTATCTAAGTCCCAAATGAAATGCTAAGACATCATTAAAGCCCGATAGCTTATGATCACCACACTGCGGTATGTAGATGGTTCCTCATCAATTGTCCGTTAAAATAACTCAAGAATTAGCAGTAGCTGTGACCCAAGCTACGCTCATCGGAATTCAACACACTCAGATTTCTAGAAAGGTAGGGAGATCCACAACAATTTCCTAGTGGGCGACTCTCTCAATATTTAAGAGCTCAAGTCCCCAATTCACATTTAGATTCATCTCACACCATGAGCTACGACTCTTCCAACATAGCACACAAATTCAATCACTCCTTCAGCAGAGCGTTTACTACCCTTCACCAAACGAACTCTAGAATTTCTAAACTTAAGAATCATCAAATAAACCCATACCAAAAGCTACTCTCAAGGTTCATAGCAAGATCATACCTACACAAATGGTTATGACCCTTTGGACTTCAGTCCAAAGCAATCGGCTTCAGCTCTGTCCTTTCAGACCAGCTGCACTCCACAATTTATTTTGAGGTATCAACCGACCTCGATAATTTGTGAAATTAAACTATAGTTGTGGACACGTACAAGAGTGTCCACACGAATCCTTAACTCAAAACATCCATGCTACATTAAGATACAAAAACAGAAATACACAGCAATTCATACTTTAAATTTTCACAACGCACCAAGTGCGTAAAATAAAAGATATCATACTCACAAATTGTCCCGCAAAGACTCGAAGCGCCATCTCACCATCCCACATCCAAAGTCGCCAACATATCCTATTATCAGATTTCAACGCAATTAAGGCTCAAATCATTCAAACCAGTCACGGAAAAACAATAATACTAATTACCTTAATATCACACAGACGTTTTATAAAACGTCTGGGATACACGTGCGATGCACGTAATAATCTAATGTCTAAGAGATTTTTATTCCCAAAACAATTACTAGAACTATTCCCAATTTATTCTAATTGCTAAACTACAATTTCTACTACCATGCGGAAGATAATTTATATATATAAAATTCTCTTTTCCAAATCCAAAACCCTAATTTATTAACAACATGCAAACTCTTTAATAATATGCTAATTTCTCGCCTCTATTACTTCTAACATCTTCTAATCTCCCTACCATAATCCTCTTATTCCAAATAAATTTATCACACTAAATTTTATACAAAAATAAAATCTAGGGTTTACCTTTTCGAAATCCTTTCGAAAAACGGACTCCGCCACGAGCTAGAGCACCCTTCAATTAGTATACCCTTCAGTTTAATTTGGATTTGGCGAAGGAACGGAGTGGATTTAGGCGGGAGAAGAACGGCCGAAGTTGGGTTCGGTTGGGATCGGGAAAGAATCGAACAGAAAGAAGAAGGAATTAGAAGGAAGGAGAAAGGGTGGGGGGTGTTTTTATAAAAAGTATAATATAAATATATTTTTATAAGGGAATATTTACAAATAGGCCCCCAGACCTCCAAAATATTTCAAATAAACCTCGAATTTACTCTTTAATAACACCAACAATACAAAGTAAATTAAAACGATTTTGTAATAACCCGCATAAAATAATTTCATTTTCGAAAATAACAATGATAAAATAAAGTAGACAATATATCTTATATTTCTCGATTAAAATAATTATTATCGGAAAAAATACATATTCGCGCGAAATTCTCAACCACGCACACATTTCGATGCAAAAATAGCCATATGCTATTTTTCGGGTCGTTACAGAAAAGACCCCGCAATGAGAATAGGGGCATTAGAATTCATGGTAGTCGATGTCAAGGCTGCATACAATGCTATATTTGGTCGCCCAAGTCTAGCAGCGTTCCATGCAGTCGCCTTCGCATTTCACATGAATATGAAGTTCACCACGATAGCAGGCATATGCCAAGTTGCAGGAAACCAAGAGGCATCCCGAGCATGCTACACTGCCACGATAAGGGGGCTCACTCCCTCGATGCCATTGAACTTTTGCCATAAAGAAGTCACATTAACTTTGAGCCCATGGATGAATTGGAAGCGATCCCTTTCTCTTAATAGGATCATACCAAATTATTTCGTGTAAGTAAGACCTTTCCCCTCCGACTCAAAGAGCTACTCATCGCCTGTATAAGGGGGAACCCAGACTTGTTCGCCTGGATCAAAGCTGACATGCTTGAAATTTTTGGAAATCTAATCATGCACCACCTTAGTATGAGCCCGAATTCCAACCCCGTCAAACAAAGGCACCACAAATTTTCTGTCGAAAGGCTACAAGCAATTAAAGATGAAGTCTACAAACTCCCAGCCACATGCTTCATGCAAGAATTTAGCTACCCATAGTGGCTAGCAAATGTGGTGATGGTTAAGAAAGCTAATGGTAAGTGGAGAATGTGCACAGACTTTATAGATCTCAATAAGGCCTGTCCGAAAAGTCCATTCCCTCTCTCAAGCATAAATGCACTGATCGATGCCACGTCAGGGCATGAACTCCTAACCAGCATGGATGCCTTCTCCAGGTTTAATCAGATCCAAATGTTTCAACCAGACACCCCGAAGACGTCTTTCATAACAGATAAGGGTCTCAACTGCTATCATGCCTTTTGGCCCGAAAATGCCGGCATTACCAATCGACGTCTGGTAATAAGGTCTTTAAAAGTTAAATTGTCAGAAACATGGAGGTGTATGTGGACGATATGTTAGTCAAAAGTCTCCGAAAAGAAGATCACGTCACCAGTCTCCAAGAAGCGTTCGAAGAATTACGCAAGCCTAACATGCGATTGAATCCTTCAAAATGTGCTTTCAGAGTATCCTCTGGTAAATTCTTCGGTTTAACAGGTTAGTCAAAGGGGAATAGGTGCCAATCCCAAGATATCCAGGCAATTCGCAACATGTCTCCCTCAACCATGGTCAAGGAAGTGCAGAAACTCACTGGGCACTTAGCCGCCATCGACCGATTCCTCTGTAAGCATGGGATAAATGTTTGTCATTTTTCAAATTCCTACGGGGTGCGAAAGGTTTCGAGTGGGGGGGAAGAACAACAGATCGCCTTTGAACAACTCAAAGCATTCCACCTCAATCCTCCGCTCCTGAGCAAGCCCGAGCCAGGTGAAATTCATTATGTCTACCTATCCACCTTAGGCAAAACTCTCAGCACTGTCTTGGTTAGAGAAGAAAACAAAGTTTAGAAACCGATCTATTATGTGAGCAAGGTACTCCATGATGCTGAACTCCGTTACACTAAGATGGAAAAGATGGTCTATGCATTGGTCACAACTGCTTGCAAACTCTGCTCTTATTTCCAACTGCATTCTCTATGCGTCCTCACTGACTAGCCACTCAAGCAAGTACTTCTCAAACCAGAAACCTCCAGAAGATTAATGAAGTGGTCCATCGAACTGAGTCAACACGACATTAGCTACCGCCCAAGAATTGCCATCAAGGCCCAGTCCTTGACCGAATTCATCGTGGAAACCATTATTCTTGATTCTCTCGAGGAAGAAGAAAACCCCCGTTCTGCATATGTAGATGGGTCCTCTTGCCTCGAAGGAAGCAAAGCCGGGATCATCTTGCTTGGACCTAATATGTTCACCCTCCAATATTCATTACACCTCAACTTCCCTACCTTCAGTATTAAAGCTGAATACGAAGCACTGATCTCCATTCTACAGTTAGCATGTGAAGCAGGCGCACAAAGAATTGAAATGTTTAGCAACTCTCAATTAGTCGTCAACCAGGTCCAAGCTGAATATAAAGCCAGAGACGACCATATGGCCCATTACTTGTCACAATTAAAGAAACTCCTGACGACATTCAAAGTAGCCAACGCCACTCGCATTCTCGCGAGCAAAACGGGCAAGCAGATGCTCTCTCCAAGATAGCTTTCTCATCTCTCGATGGGCTTGACCGCACGGTCCTCATTGAGATCCTTCTCAAGCCGAGCATCGAGGAGGAAGAGTTGGAGCTCATGACTGTCACACCCAAAGGTCCGAACAATATTGGATGAAACCCTTGATCGATTTCCTCGACAAGGGAATCCTCTATGAAGACCGCACAGAAGTAAGGAAAATTCGTACAAAGGCTGAAAGGTTCGCTCGGGTAAAAGAACTCCTGAACAAACAAATATAACCTCTAGTTGATGGCATGCCCGACTTGAGATGCCTCACTTCTGAAGAAGCACAATATGCCATCAAAGAACAACATGAATGAATCAGCAGTTGTCATCAAGGAGCAAGGTCCCTCACACGAAAGATACCCAATCACGGGTATTATTGGCTCACGCTACTCAGTGATGCGCAATAATATGTTCGCCAATGTGACCCTTGTCAAAAGCATTCAACCATTAAGCGAGGACCCCAAGAAATTTTGGTTCTATAACAAGTCCTATCCCATTTTCCATGTGTGGAATAGACTTGCTTGGATCATTCCCGCCAAAGCCGGTCAGAGAACTTTCCTAGTAGTACTCATCAACTACTTCACAAAGTGGGTCGAGGCAAGCCGCTAACAACTATCACCGAGCAGGAAATTCAATAGTTCTTTTGAAAAAATATTTTCTGCAGATTGGGATTTCCTGCATATTAATCTCAGACAGTGGCACACAGTTCACCGGGAAAAGCTTTCTCTAGTTCTGCACAGATTTGGGGATCACTTAATGCTTCTCATCTCTCTCACAATCCCAAACTAATGGCCAAGTTAAAAATGCAAATTGATAGATTCTAGATGGCCTCAAGAAGATATTAGGTGAAGCCGCTAAAGGATTATGGGTTGAAGAATTGCCAAGTGTATTATGGTCATACAGAACCACATAGCAAACTCCAATTAGAGAATCGCCATTCAACCTCGCCTACGACTCAGAAGCACTCTTCCCCTTGGAAATTGGATTCCAATATCCCTGTCTTCTTTACTTCGAAGAAGAGTAAAACTCCAACAATCTTCGAGCCAATCTCGAAAACGTTGAAAAAGTACAAGAAAAATAAGCTCTATGGAGGAACATTTACAAACAAAGGATCGAGAAGTTTGACAACAAGAAAGTTTGCACCACTAATCTGAAAGAGAGGGATCTAGCCTTGTGCAAACTCAAAATCTCCGACCAGAGAAGGAAGGGAAAGCTCTCTCCGAACTGGGAAGGGTAATAAAAGGTCTCCCAAGTGATCCACCCAGGATCATACCGACTTGAAGACGTGGGGGAAGAAGATACCGATAACTTAGAATGCTGATCACCTTATGAAGTACAACGAGGGCATCTAAAATGTCCCCTCTTAGTAGTAGCATCTAAACGTGTTTCCATGTTCGTGGTTTGTCGCCCAGGATCCATTCTCGTTATTCTATTCTTTCCGATGGATTCGTCATCTTTACCTAAGGCAAGTAACTTGTATAATCTTTTGTTGTATACAAGTACAAAATACCGCATATAGTCTCGCTTTTATTTTTTCGTTTGTTCTCAGGATCATCCCTTTTTAGATCTTGATCTCATTCGTTTGATCCATTCGTAGTCATGATCCATCTTCATAGTTGCCACATACACAACATGAAAATAAACTAGATCTAACTAGACCCTTTATGTATGTATATATGTTCTTCGTGATCTATGATAGGTTGTGTATTTGTTGCATGCTTGGTGTATTATATGTGTTGACTTGTGGTAGTCTTGTTGTACACCCATACTATATTGTTTTGAATATTTAATATATCATATTTTACATCACACCTTAATTTGGATCTATTGCATATGAGTTGTTTGATTAAATGCATGAGAAGAGATTTCGTTTGCTATTGCCCTGTTTTGGTTCAGTATTTTAGACCCTATAAAGGTGAGTAAATTATATTATTTTATAAAATGATTCGTAGGCCTCGTTGTCTATTTTTCAGAACTTTCAACGAATCTCAGTTTTGATTTTTGATGTGTGAGTTATTGCTGTTTTACTGCAACTGTGTCATAATTTTCAGATTCTGATTTATGTGATTATTGCTTGATATATTATTTTAGACTTGATGTTAAAAGTGGAATTTGGGTTCAATATTTTTCTCGGTATGACTAGACATGACTGGGATTAATCCCTAATTTTTGTAGATTTATTAAATGACTTTCATAATTTATTCCATGCTTGTGGACAAACTAATATATTTCTAAACTGCATGTTGTTCAGTAAAAAACTATATTTTCAACCTGATTCCAGTCGCTGTTGATTTAAAATTTGTGAATATGAAATATATCCTACTGTGTTTATTTTACTAAACTTTTGACAAATTTGGGTTTCAAGTTATACTTTGTGATCTATCACTGTTTTAGTACTTCTGTATCTAAAATTTCAGATTCATAAACTTGTTGTATCTTTCTGTTTTCCGAATTTATGACTATGCTATCTGTAGTGGAATATTATGATAATTTATTTCCTGATACTAGATATACTAGGTAATCTTCCATATTTTTCTTAGATTTAATCAGTAAGTTTTTATGCTATTTCCATGTTGATAAATACAACTTTGCGATTTCTAGCTGAACATGAATTTTGTATGAAACGCTGTTTTGAACCCTGTTTTTGTAGTTTTTATGACTTGTGTACATGCGCTGGAGTCAACTGAGAGTCTAGTTTCTAGATTTTCTGATAGATCCAAGTTTGCATTCCTGTGGCAACGGTAATCTCAGATTTGGTGCAGTCCTGTCTTATTGTCCAGAATTGAAACTCTCGTTGTCCTAGCCTTTTATGAGTTGTTTGTCACTCGTCCATGTTTCAGTCCGACCTGAACCTGTCTCTAGATCTTTCTATGTTCTTCTTGCCCTGTTTTGTGCGCGTATGCCTGTTTGATAAGAATTACAAGTAACCAAGCCGGGGTTAAGGGAAAGACCTTAGTAGTAGACAATATAGTTATGTGTACTCAGAAGGAGGCCGTGTTTCCAACTTTATGTTTGATTCATGAACCTATTTTACTTTATGTTGATTCATGAACCTGTTGTACTTTATTCTTTGATTCATGAATCTGTTGATTCATGAACCTGTTGATTCATGAACCTGTTATGTTACTACCTGATTCATGAACCTGTTACCTGTGCATGACGCCTGAGTACATGGCCCTATAGAAACCCACTACTAGATCTAAACGTAACTTGCATATAAGTAGAAACCATGTGGTAAAATTTTGGACGCATGAAGTGCTACCTAGATAGGATTAAATACAATACTTGAGAATAACATGATCACCTACATATTTCTGATACTTGTACATGCTACTTGACACCTGTCACATGTTCCATGCACCCTGTTATCTCATCGTGCTACTTGATTCTGTTTCTTGGTTAGGAGTTAGTTACTCTATTTTTCTGTCACATACCTTCCATGGTTATTTCAGTACTTGCTTCTGTCTCTACTCTGTATTTTCCTTTATCTGTTTTCTGTACTTGTTGCCTGCACTACATGCGGCCCGTAACTTGCATTAACGGGCATTTTGTTTCTCTTTCCTTTTACTGAAATTTATTAAACTTGTAGACTTTGGTGACCAGCGGCCCGAAGGAGTAAGTGACCAAGTATTTTAGGCTGGCTGGAGTTTCTTGCATGAGTTTATTTTCCTGTTTTGAATAAATTGTATTTTGCTACCTGGATTTTGTATTGGGCAGTTCGTCCCAGAATTTATAACTTGTTCCCAGATCTGATTATTTGAGATTAAGTATTCTTGTTTTCAAGTAATTCTGTTAGTTATATAAATTTATTTATGCATGCGTAGTTGATTGTCTCCTGTTTATTTCCTTGTTTATTCCTGTATATGTTGTAAAGATCCTTGCAGCTTATGAATGGTGAAAGCCATTCGCTGGACTTGTGTCGCGTATCTGTATTCCGTATTTCTTTTTGGGAAGCGGGGCGCAAACGAATGAGATCAAGTTCTAACAAGGGATGATCATGAGAACAAACACAAAAACAAAAGCGAGACTACATGCGGTATTTTGTACTTGTATACAAACAAAAGATTATACAAGTTACTTGCCTTAGGTGTAGGCGAAGAATCCAATGAAATGAGAATAACGGGAATGGATCCCGGGCAACGAACACAAATGCACGGATCATGATGACGATCAAGATCGAGATGATCGACGACTGAGATCGCGAGCGATGATCAAGATGATGATCAAGATCGGGTGGGATTCAGATGGCCAAGATATCGATGATCAAGGATGATGATCAAACAGCCAACACCAAGGCTTCGGCTCACAGTGGGCGAGCGGTGCACAGGGCACTGGGCGGCGACGACAGGAGGCGGGGGTGCTGTGGTGAGGTGAGGCAGTCAAGGGACGAGGTGGCTAGGGCAATGTTCGACGAGGGAAGGCAGCATCGGGGATCTGATGGGTTGAAGGTGGCGACAGAGGTGGTGCTGTCGAGGGTAGCTCGACGGTAGGGAGGCGATGGCGGCACTGCGATGGGTCGCAGGGGTAGCGTGTCGACGGAGCGGAGAAAGCATCTCGACGGGGGAAAAAACATGGAGATGATAGATTCAGCGGGGGGAGGTGACGAGGAAGAGAGGATTGCCGATGACGAGGAGGTGGAGTGACGGAGGGGAAGATGGGTTCGGGAAAGTGATGAGCGGGAGGAAAGTGGAGAAGGGGTAGCGGCTGTGGGGTTGAGCAGTAGATTAGGGTTTAGTAGGGTTAGGGTATAGGTTTAATGGGTTGAAATCCAATAAGTTTTATCATTCAATAAAGACCGCTTTCGCTTCTGGTCATTGCATGTAATAAAGGCCAGACACTGGAGCAGCCATTTAGTCTATTTTCGATAAAATTAATCATTTACCTTTTTAATATTTTGTACAATTTTTTGGATGCAAACAATGATTTAAACGCCAAAATTTATACCTAAAAAAGGTATAAAAAACTCATTAAAAGCTCCTTATACAACGAGTTTGGAGTTCATACCCGTGACTCAGAGTTACTCTAGCAATTTGCCACAAATCAATATCAGAGTTCAACTCACCATTCGATCTGCTCCTACAACTCGTTAACACCTCAACTGCAAGTTTGGAGTCCATACCCATGGTTCGGAGTTTCTCTAGCAACCTGCAATCTAGCACGTTTAGAGCTCAACTCGTCATTCGATATGCTCCGACAACTTATTAAATCACTAAACTAATAAGTTTGGAATCCATATCCACGACTCGGAGTTACTTTAGTTGTAATGCTCCGAATTTCAAACATAGGTAATTCGTAGCACACACAAGATCTTTACTTCAACTTCTTACAAAAATACAAGGAAATTAAAACTTTTTTATTAAAATGTTATTAATTACAATACGCAGCAAAAATTTACATAAAATAATTAGAATTTATAACATCAAACATCTTCAATTCTGCAACAGCCATTGACATCAAATTCATGTCCACGTCGCTTGCTAATTCGAGTCATGCAACTTGAAAACTGCGGGCACGACAGTTGCATACAACTGACGCAATGCTATAATATATCGATTCCTCTATTTTAACAATCACAAAATTGAATGCAGAAACAAACTGTGAAATGTGACTATCCTAAATATGTCAAGGTATGATATGAACCTAATGACTAATGCAAACACTCATACTTATGATGCAACTCTAATGCACACTTGTTCGGATTCTATGCATCCCATAAAACATAGTTCCAAGGGCAATCCCTTAACGTACTCCTCATTATAGGGTTCAATCCCTCGTTAAGAAATCCTACTACGGTGACAAAAATAAGGTTTAGGCGCCCCATGAGTATTGGTTCCAGTCCCGAAGTACACCGCCCGACTATACAGAATCCTCATCGTGCAAACATCCTGTAAGTGCCGCTCTAGCCCAAAAAATACTAGAGATCTGTCTACCTTCTGCTTGACTATTTATAATCCTGAAGTACACCACCCGATCATTCATAGTCCAAGAAATAATTAAGATTGTCTCACTCCGAAACAATTACAGTCCTGGAGTACACCGCCCGACTGATTCTATTGTCCACGAATACACCGCCCGACTATATAAAGATGCCTCACTTATGTTTTCCCAGGTCTCATCACATCTCCTTTTCTATGTCCTTAATCCAATTATAGTTTCATGGGCTAGAGCTAGCTCACCCTGCCGGACTTAAGCTCACTCACCGAAAAGTCAAGCCCATATTAACCAATTCTCAATATTCATTATAATTCGCTAGTCACTATGGGTCTCGCTCAGCTCTTAGAACCACAAATCTCAGTTTAGAGATCTTCTAGGTTATTCTTAACCCCTTTTACAAAATTTCTCATTCGTTACACTTCATTTGATTGATTCATTCCTTCTCTTTACATTTACCAACCTCAAAGTATAAATAAATTCTTATCTCTTTATAACAACATTTCAATAACATTTCAACTTGATAAAACCCTTACAAATATCATACGTCTAATTTTTCAAAGTCATCCTTTAATTATCTCTTACTTCGTCATCTAGCATAGTTTACATAAATTCCATATTTAAACTCATCTTCAAACGATATAGAATTCTAGAAATAATCCAGATTAAAACCATCATATTTCATTCTTTTAATCACATTTAATTTAAAACAAAATAGGTCCAAAAAATACTTTTAAAAGTAATTCAATTTACAATGTAATTTGTCCACAAAATAATCCTTGAATTAATATATGTAATTTTGTCAAAATATTCTATTAATATCCCATATTAATTTTAAACTTTTCCTCAAAGAAATAAGAGATTTATAATTTTTTTTTAAAAATACGAACCAACCCTCATCAGGATCAAACCAGAGCGCGCCAGAGCGCCCAAATCCACACCCAACAACCACAAGTCCAATTCTCTGTTGGTGTAGAAGTGACTCACGAAAATCCTATATGTTTTGGCTACTATTTATTGATTTAATAAAAAATATTTAAAGAGACAGACCCCCCAAAACTCGTACCCGCCATCTTGGCACTGTACAGAGCGCCCAAATCAGTATGCTCTAACCAGGCTCTCAAGACTCACTTACTGTCTACAACTCTAAGAAAATTATTTTTGAGTATGAAACTCTCTGTTTCACATCCCAAAATGAAAATTTAGCCATAATTCAATTTTACAAACATTCTCACACATTCATACATTATATTACGAATTCTAATTAATTTCTAGAAGGGAACTTATTTAATCTAGCACATTTAGACATGGATTTGTGTTTATATCAATCTACTTAGTTTTATTATGAAAGTTTAACACACAATTTGCCTGTATAATTTGTTACATTCACGAATTAAATTCATAGCAACAAATAAATCACATGAATAATCTTCATACCATAAAATTAGAGAAACATTCATTGATAACATTTCGCAAGCATGTAATCTAATTACCATGGTACATGTTATATAAATGAAATTTCTCCTATATTGATTTAGATACAATCTTACGAATATCCCTACACATATACATCTCACATAGGAATTTAATCATCAGCTATATATTTACATCTAAGCATGCAATCTACAAAGCATTAGAAGATAGTAGAAACACCCACCTCTGTTGATGAATCCCTGGAAATTAGAACTTCTAGAAAGTAATCTCCAAGCCTCCTCCTCAAAATCCGAACTCTAAGGAAACCAACTGCAAGATGTAAGCTCCAAATAACCACAACATGCAAAAAATGAAAATTTTCTTTCTTTTCCTTAGGCATTAGCTGGGATGGAGACATTTTATAAAAGGAAAGATGTGGGACTTTTAAAACTATCAACTCAGCCTATAACTAGCCATAATCTCATTCAAAAAAAATTCCCTCCTATTCACATTGGCCAGCCACATGTATGGTTTTAGCACGTGCTTGCCATGTGTTTGTGTGTGCACATAAACTACACAGAAAAATATTACAAATTTTAATTACTATGATTATATATATTACCTAATCTATTATGAATTTAAACTAAGTTAGTTTTATTTTAAAAAAATAGACTATACATTTGTACCTTGTAACTAGAAGAAAAATATTTACATTACTCAAAAGATTTTACTATTAATACGTGCTAATAAAGAACAACACGTGTAAGGCACGTATGAAAAAAAATATTTAAAATAATTGGTTGGTACATTAGCAACCTGCAACCAAGCACATTTAGAGCTCAACTCACCATACGATCTGTTCCTGAAATTGATTAAATTTCCTTAAAAACAGATTAAAGGTCCAAAATCGTGGATTGCAGTTACTCCAACAAAGTTGCAAAAAGACAATTTTTGGAGTTCAACTCACCACTCGATGTGACTCACAATTCGTTGAAGGACCCATATAGCAACTTTGGAGAATAACTCTTCATTAGATTTTCTCCTACAACTAGCTAACCGTCCATACAGAAAGTTTGGAGTCCAACTCTTCCTTATAGTTTTTCCTAAAACTAGTTGGGTACAAGATGGAGAATTTCTAACTCCGTCAAACGCTACACACATCACTCGAGCCCCATTGACAGTTCCTTAGTTACAAACAACGAGTTCAAGGCCTCGCACTTCACAAGAACTCAGTCAACGGCCCATCAATTTCACACAAGAACCACACAGCAAAGTCCAAAATATAAAAGAGTTCTTCATCGCACAAACAACAAGTATCTCTATAAATCACACAACTATCACAAATCTATGTATTCAGATCCAATGCCACTACCAAAATTTACAAGTACAAAAATATGAGTCGTGTTACAATTACAGCACTGCAATGAGTCTACAACTTCAAATAAAAGCATCACTACAAAACTGCATTGAAACATTGAGCAGTATAGTAGTCTTGCAAGTGATCTATAGACCAACATTTTTGCTAAGTGGGTGAGGAATATTTTTCCTATGGGACACAACCCTCCTAATGGGTTTTTGGACAGGCACCACCTCTCCTGGGTTGCCTACGCCATTCACGGGAAGCGCCAATCCCGCTAACTTGGTCTGGAGACCATGACCCGACGCGCCTGACCCTCCACAGGTAGAAACCAAACTCGACAAGGCGGTCGCCCCAATCTGAACATCACTAGGATGACGAGGTGCTACCTGAGAAGTCGATCCTATTCCTCTAACAGTCGAACCAGCTCTACCAACTGTTGCCCTTTTTTTTCTCACCAACAGTGCGCGAAGTGCTAGCCGTTCGCATCCCACCAAGCTTCGCTTGGAGACGGTATATCTCAAGATCCTTCTCAACAAGCACTTCTCTAAGGATAGCACACTCTCTAACACTGTTTATGTCACATTGGGAAGCAAGGGCATGCCGACAAAGTGATCAACGCGTAGAAGGGAAAACTCACAATCCCTCCCAATTAGCACTGACTTGAGATGAACGGTCTCCAAGCACCTGTCTTCTGACTAATCACTCAAGCGATCAAGAGCTAATACCGTTACGAAGCTACTCAACTTCATCACCTCGAAGCTTCACCCCCTCTTCTGCAATCATCTACGAGCAAGAAATACCAAAAGATTTATCTTGCCAAAGAAAAGACGAAGGATGCATTCACAAAAGAGACAAACAACTAAGCGTCACAACCAATAATCACTCCAAAGCATACCGACTCAATACACAAGTGTTGACAAAGCAAGAAAGCATTCATTAATGTACAAAAACGAAGATACAAGGGTGCAGTGGCAAGTCCGCAATATGGCATCAACCAATATCAAAATCAAAAGCAACTGGAGGAAACACATAAGAGAGTGAATCAAGCATCCACTTGCTTCAGCAAACCCAAGGGCAAGGCTCCCTCGACCGCCTCCTTTGCTTGCTCTTCTTTCCCAAACCACTCTTTGCTCCCCCTGATGGAATAATTTGCAAGCTCACAAAATCGCAACACGTAGTATAGTTAAAAAAAGTGTCGAACCAACAAGGACTAATTATTTTATTGTGCACTGAAAGTCACTATATTAACTACTATTTGGAGAATCAAAATTTTTATATAAACAAAAACTAAATTAAATTAAACTAAAAAAAACTAAATTAATTAAAAAGAACGAAATATGAAATTTATGGGTTTATTAATAGCAAAACTAACTCTAGGGATTTTGGTTTCACCTAGCTAATCCCACATAATTCATAATTCCGTGTAACTCAAAACTCTACTCTTTCAAGTTGTAGACCAAAATCCCTTAATTATTCAAAGTATTCTCTCGAATAACACCAAACATATCTCTATTCAAATTTAATTATTTGAAGATTCATTAAGTTCTATAGAATTTTCTATGGTCACATTAATAGTAGTAAACTATTTCTAATTTTGCTCAATTAATGGTTTTTAATTCTATAATTCTAAATCACAAGTTATTTTTCGGCATCCCCCATGATTCAATAAATCAAATATTCGTTTACCAGGCAATTGCAAGCATTAAGAACAAAAATTAAACACAGCCATGGTTAAACTAGAAAAGTAAAATAATATTAAATTCAAATTGTGTTTTCAAAACAAGGCTAGTTCATGATAATTTTGCAACTAATAAACATAGTATTGGATTGCATAATGAAAAGTAGAAGAGAAGAAAGAACTCTAGATGATCTTGATGAAAGCTATGACTCTTGCTCTCCAATAGTATGATGAGTCGTCTCCTTCAATTATTTTAGCCTTCAAGATATTTCTCGTTACCCTAGAGTTCACATTAGCATCTATATAAGAAACCCTAAAAAAGATATATAAAATACAACTCACTGGACCCGAAACCCGAACTAAAAATTATAGCATCAGACCCGTCACGGTCGACTGCAATTTTGGTCGATCTATTGTGATGTTTTGTTCTCCTAATAGTAAATTTAACGGTCGACTACGAGGTCGAATGTCCACTTGTTGTTTTCTGCGTGCAGACTGTAGAAAAAATGATTTTCCCGGAGCTACATAAATCCGTTTGTGACGTATGAGTACTCGTTCCGAAGAACTCGATGACCAACATCTTTGATTTAGGACACAAGTTCATATTCGTCAATCTTCATATTCAAAACAGCCGTATACGTTCTAAGTGCTGTTGTTGCTCCTTTTTCGTATTGCTTTGTGTCTTGTTTTTCTTCAACTCCATGCCCCGTGACTTCTTGTATTTGAGTCTATAATCCTAATGTCCATCTCAATACTTCATAAACAAACAAATAAATATAATTTAGTAAAAATTAGATGAAATTCAAAGAAATAAACACGAACTCACAATTTTTATGTGTAAAAAGAATAATAAAATCATGTATAAATTACACTCATCAAATACCCCCAAACTTAAGATTTTGCTTGTCCTCGAGCAAAGGAAAACCATAAATCAAAGAATAGTAATAGTTTTAGGCTTAACTGATCGCACCCAGAGGACTTATCATGAAAGTATCAAATTTTCAACTTAATACATAAACAATAGCAAATAAATGAAAACTAAGCATACTCACTTTCTCCAGTGCAATTATTCATACACAATTCCAAATCCAATCAAAATTTTTCATGCAATTAATGCAACTGTATCATGTAACAACTCAATCTGTAATGAATCCTTCTCACTACTACAAACCTGGTAGCAAGAGTTTTATTTTTTATTTTTTACTCTTTCTAAGTTGTCACTTTCCGGTTATTCAATAAGTCACACACTTAGAGTGCTTTTGCATACTCACATTTCAAGTTGTCGTTTGACGTAAAAGTAAACATTGGTGATGAATGCCCCTAGTTACTAAGCAACTCAAAATATTGGAGTAAATAAAACTTTATTTATTCAATTATTAATCATTATTATTCTATTTACTTAAACCTTGTTTATGACTAGATCAAAGGGATAATCACAAGAAAAGCATCACACTCCTGTTTTATATAATCACATGACTCTCACATGTAAGGAATTTTGAACTTCAATAATTCTAAAAAATAAAAGTATGCTTAATCTTGCTTTATAAGACCTTGTCTATCCTAAAAAAATTGCAATGCTTGAGCACAATAAAGAATCCAAAAGTGTAATGGTACTCCTAATTTAAGTCAAAAAATTTTGACCCATCCCCCAAAATTAAATATCACATTGCCCTCAATGAGAAAAAAAAAGAAAAAAGAAAAAAAAAGAGAAAAGTTCAGAATTGCTCCACTGATTCATGTTGAGATTTTGGATGAATGAAATTTCGCTGATATTTGAAGTTCTAGATGTCCAAATTCCCTGATTCTTTTTGGATTGTAAAGCTAAGACGATTCCCTCCGATCGATATTCGGAACATTTTCCAAGATTCAGATTCTGTCCTACCCAAAATCAGCCATCAATCTAAGTCTAGAAAATAACTCCGCCTGGAAACTCCCAAACTTACGCAATCCTATAAAATAGGATTAAAAAAAAAACTTAACGTAAACAAAAAGCAAAAAAAATCTAAAGAAAGGAAAAAGAAAACATGGGTTGCCTCTCAAGAAGCACTAAGTTTTAAGTCTTCAGCTGGACGAGGTAGCTGAGATGGTTATGTGATGCCAAGATCCAACAACATAAGAACCTCTTTTCTAACAACTTCCTTCATGTGTGGATTAGGTTTTCTTTGTGCATACAATATGTCAGTGGTTTAAGCTCGATTTTGAGTCATTTCTTTCTTGAAGAAGACATCTTTGAGAAACCCACTTTTGTGAATTTCAGCAGAGAAGAAAGATGAATAGATGGTGCAGCTTCCAAATACCGAACATATTCCAAAATCTTTTTTTTCTCATTCTCAGATTCAAGAGTTCTTGAATTTGTTAGACACACTTCTACCGGTAACTTTTCCACTCCCACCTTATGTGTCTCGCTCACAACTAAATCAATTTCACTAACTTGAAAACAAGAGTAAATTTCGGCAGAAAACTCCATGAATTTAGAGACATAAAATGTTGCTTGCTTATTCTCAACCCTTAAAATAAGTTTTCCTTGTTTGACAATCAAAGCTCTCCCCGTAGCTAGAAATAGTTGCCTCAAAATCAATGGAATTGGTTCATCTTTCTCTATGTCAAGCACTATGAAATCAGCTGGAAGTATGAACTTGTCCACCTTTACCAAAATATCGTCAATTATTCCTCTTGGAAACTTGAAAAATATGTCCGACAGTTGCAAAGAAATTGTAGGAGGTTTTGCTTCTCCAAGACCAAGTTTCGTGAAAACCGAAAAAGGCATAATATTAATACTTGTTCCTAAATCATATAAAGCTTTATCAAAATAAGAATTTCCAATAGTGCAAGGAATCGTATAACTCTCTGGATCTTTCAGTTTATGAGGGAACTTCTTTTGTAAAATTGCACTACTCTCTTCAGTTAGCATCACCATCTCATGCTTCTTTAACTTTTACTTGTTTGATAAAATATACTTAACAAATTTGGAATATTTAGGCATTTCTTCCAAAGCTTCAATAAGATGAATATAAATATGAAATTGCTTTAAAATACTTAAAAATTTAGAGAATTGATTATTGAGATTATTCTTTTTATGTCTTTGCGGAAAAAGGAATTAGTAGATCATAAGGTGAATTGTGATAAGTTTCAAAATTAAACTCCCTAGAAACTGTAAGGTTTGAAGCATTTTAATCTCCTTAGAATGCCCAATGTGGCAGTTTGCCACCTGCTGCGTTTGTTCCTCCAAAATTGGCTCGAAATCATCTTATTTTTCAGCTACGTTTTGTTTGGCAATTTCTTCTTGTGGCTGCTCAATTGTTCACCCACTTCCCAGTGTTATTGCTTTCACATGCTCCTTATGATTGGTCACAGTGTTACTGGATAAGGTTCCTGATGTCTTGTATGTAAAAATATTTGAAAGCTGACCAATCTGATCCTCAAGATTTTAAATTGAAGTTGTGTTATTTTGGATTACCAAATCTGTCTTTTGCATGTATTGCATGATCATCTTTTCAAGTGTCGGCTTCTTTTCCTATTGTGGTAAATTTTGAGGTGTTTTAATTTCCCCTTGATTGTTGTTCCAAGAAAAATTTGGGTGATTTCTCCATCCTGGGTTATACGTGTTCGAATAAGGATTGTTTTGATGTGGGAAGTTGGACACATAATTTGCTTGATCGGAATGTTGTTGAGCAAATGGGTTTCCCACTTGGCAACGTTCATATTACCTAGTTGTTTAAATAAAAGTGCAATTTGTGACGTCAATGTGGTAATATGATTAAGCTCATAAATTCCAGCTGCTTTTCTTGGCATTGTTCTCTCCGAAGATCATTGGTAACTGTTAGATGCCATTTCAATAAAAGCTCATAGGTCGCTACTGGAGTTTTGCTCATAAGAGCTCCTCCAGCTGCTGCATTTACCATAGATGAATTTGAACTCCCAAACAATTATAGAATGTTTGGACTTGCATCCATTTCGGAAGTTCATGATGAGGACACTTTCTCAATAACTCTTTATACCTCTCATGCTCATCATATATAGATTCATTCTCAAATTGAGTAAATGTGGTAATGTCATTCCTTAACTTTGTTGTCTTTTCGGCAAAAATTAGTTAGCCAGAAATTTTTGTGCAAGTCACACCCAAGTAGTGATAACACACAGTGGTAGAGAATTTAGCCAAGCATTCGCCTTATTTATTAGTGAAAAAGAAAATAGTCTCAATCAGATTACATAATCTGACACTCCATTGTGCTTTAAAGTGCACAAATTTTCAAAAAGTTTGCAATGTGAACATTAAGATCCTCGTGCATTAGTCCCCCAAACTGAATAGTCTGTTGAATCATTTGAATGATCGCCGATTTAATCTCAAAATTATTAGCTTGTATAGTAGGCCTTTTTATGCTTGATGTTGCTCCATTAACCGAGGGCATAACATTGTAACGCCCCTACCCCGAGCTCGAACAATTTATACAATTTAGAAGACAAATTAGATACTATGTAGTACAACTTCCCACCACATGCTGCCTCTCAAAAGGTGGTTAACCGATTAGGTGACTCTTGATCATAGGCAATAGAATTTATATATTATTTCATTTATGTTGATTTCCAATATGGGACTAATCCCATACCCTCTCTCCTCTCTTATACTGTGAGAAGACAGCAAGGTGGGCCCCTCCCACTACCCGCCACCTCAGCAAGGCAGCAGGTGGACCAAAGTCAAGCAGCTCCATGCTGCTGCTATCTCATCGTGGGCCCCACGGGGATGACGTCATCTCCAACGAAGACAGCAGCCAAGCACTTACCGTGGGACCCCCCATCTCATACTATTCATCTTAATTACAAGAATGCCATCAAGCATATTTTTTTTTACCAAACAGCCACTTTTTCAACATATATATATATATATATATATATATATATATATATATATATATATATATATATATAGGGAAAGCTTCGGTTGAGCACTACTCTAGTGCTCACCGTGTGAACACTAGGCCTTCGGGCATTCATATCGAAAATCCGAACCATTCACATTGATCTACACATCTAAATTAGTCTAAATATGTAAAATCAAATCATCTAAAATTCATTTACCCATCCATTGAAATGTTACAAAATTGTATGGCTGAAAATCATTGTTTTTATAGTCACATGATGGATGGGTAAATGATATTCAGATGATTTGATTTTACATATTTAGACTAATTTAGATGTGTAGATCAAAGTGAACGGTTTGGATTTTCGATATGAATGCCCGAAGGCCTAGTGTTCACGCGGTGAGCACTAGAGTAGTGCTCAACTGAAACTTTTCCTATATATATATATATATATATATATATATATATATATATATATATATAATTTAGAAATTACGGGGTGTTACACGGGTATGGGAGATGATGCTTAGTTGCTTTGTTGCTTTTCCACTTATGTAATAAATATTATGTAATGAGAGTACTCTTATGTAACAGGAGAAATTCAAATAAATGGAATAAAAGCATCAGTTTTATTTGATACGGGATTATTGCACACATTTGTGTCACCCTCATTTGCAAAACGATTGGGATTCGAATCTAAAATTTTTCTTGGCAAAATTCTATCTGTGGCTACTCCGTCAGGAGAAAACTTGACTACCGACTGATATTATGAAGGGTGTGATCTTGAGATCGGAGGCAGACTCTTTGGCATCGACCTTAATGAGTTGGTAGTTTTGGGGGTCGACATCATTATTGGCATAGACTGGATGTCAGTTTACAGTGCCACTATTGAGTGCAAGAGCAAGGAAGTTGTGGTGAAGGCACCAGAAGGACCAGCAGTTACATATCAAGGTAAGAGGAAGTCTCAGCACAGTTGGTAGCAGCTTTGTCAGAGCAAAAGGTTCCAGAAGAAGTTAGGCAGATTCCAGTGGTCCGAGATTTTCCAACAGTGTTTCTTGAAGATCTACCTGGGCTTCCCCCTCATCGAGATGTAGAGTTTAGCATCACCATTCAGTCAGGGAGTGCACCTATTTCTAAGGCACCATACTGCACCGGTTGAGCAAGATGAGATCAAGAAGCAGATTGAAGAGTTGTTAGGCAAAGAATTCATCAGGCATAGTGCGTCACCTTGGGGAGCCCTAGTTCTTTTGGTAAAGAGGAAGGATGGATCAATGAGGATGTGTATCGACTACAGAGAGTTGAACAAGGTTACAGTACAGAACAAGTATCCAATTCCTCGAATTGATGATCTGTTCATCCGTCGACAAGGAACAATTGTTTTCTCCAAGATAGACTTGCGGTCAGGATATCACCAAGTCCGAGTGAAGAAGAAGATGTGCACAAGACCGCTTTCCAAACCAGGCATGGTCACTATGAGTTTCTAGTCATGCCATTTGGAGTCACCAATGCACCTGCTATTTTCATGGACATGATGAACAGGGTTCTGCAGCCATTCATCGATTCTTTTGTCGTTGTGTTCATCGACGACATATTGGTCTATTCCAAGTCAGAAGAAGAGCATGCCGAGCACCTAGCAGAGCTACTGAAGAAGCTACAGGAACAGAAACTGTATGCGAAGCTGTCCAAATGTGCCTTCTGGAAAACCGAAGTCGCCTTCCTGGGTCACATCCTTTCTAAGGAGGGAGTGGTTACTGACCCGCAGAAGATTGAGGCAGTGAAAGATTGGCCAAGACCAGCCACAATGAAAGAGATCAGGAGCTTTCTGGGTTTAATTGGATACTACAGAAGATTCATTCAGGATTACGCCCAGATAGCTGTGCCACTCACAGGGCTTACATGGAAGAACTTGCATTTCAAATGGTCAGAGCATTGTGAAGCTAGCTTTCAAGATTTGAAGGGAAGATTGACTACCGCTCCCATTTTGTCTTTGCCAAGAGCAGGAGTCGAATATGATATCTACAACGATGCTTCCCATCGCGGTTTGGGCTGTGTGCTGATGTAAGAGGAAAAGGTAATAGCTTATGGGTCTAAACAACTGAGACTGCATGAAAAGAATTACCTAATCCATGATCTGGAGTTAGCAGCAATCATCTTTGCCTTGAAGCAATGGAGGCACTACGAGTACGGGGAGAGGGTCAACATGTACACGGATCACAAGAGTCTGAAGTATATCTATCAGCAGAGGGACTTGAATCTGAGGCAGCGGAGATGGTTAGAAGTGTTGGAGGACATCCAGCCTAAGATCAAGTACCATCCAGGCAAGGCCAATGTTGTGGCTGATGCGCTCAGCAGGAAGGGCAGTTTGTCTCGATTGATCATAACTCAGGAGAAGTTGGTAAGGGAGCTTGATCGAGCAAGGATAGAGGTGGTTTTGCAAGGTTTGGGAGCTTCCTTAGCTCAGTTAAGGATTCAACCTACTCTGAGAGACAGATACATCGACAATCAGAAAACCGTTCCAGAGATTCAGGAGATGATGGAGCAGGTTGGCGTTGGAAGGTTAGCAGGATTTCAAGTGAAGGATGAAGTGTTGTGGTATGGCGAGCGGCGGTGTGTGCCAAATCAAGCAGAACTGAAGGAGAGTATTCTTCAGGAAGCGCATGCTACTTTATTATCTGTGCATCCAGGGAGTATCAAGATGTACATGGACATAAACCTATATTTCTGGTGGCCAGGGTTGAAGCGAGACGTGGCTGAGTTTGTTGCCAAGTGTGCAGTTTGTCAGCAAGTCAAAGCTGAGATTCAAAAGCCCGGAGGGGTTTTTGCAGCCATTACCCATCCAGTAGTGGAAGTGGGATTGTATCAGCATGGAGTTTATCACAGGTTTGCGCAAGAGTTCTAATGGAAATGATGCAATTTGGGTGATAGTGGACCGACTCACCAAATCAGCTCACTTTTTGACGATGAAGCTTACTTGGTCGATGGAGAAGCTGGTCGAGTAGTAAGTTGACGAGATTGTGAAGCTTCATGGAGTTCCACTATCGATGGTATCCAACCGAGATGCGCATTTCACTTCGCATTTTTGGAGAAGTCTTCAAGCAGCTTTGGGGATAAAGACTAATTTCAGTACGGCCTTTCATCCTCAAACTGATGGGCAGACTGAGAGAGTCAATAGGGTATTGGAAGATATGGTGAGATGTTGTGTGTTGGATTTTGGTGGTAGCTGGGAGAAGCATTTGGCTCTTGTGGAATTTGCCTACAACAATAGTTTCCGAGCATTAGGATGCGCCAATGAGGCTCTGTATGGAAGGAAATGCAGGACACCGGTATATTGGTATGAAGTGGGGGAACGGCAGTTGTATGGGTCAGAGATTGTGCAGCAGACCTCAGAAAAGATCGAGCTGATCAGGAAGAGGTTAGTCGATGCACAGAGCAGGTAGAAGAGTTATGCCGACAACCAGAGGAGAGACCTGGAGTTTGATGAAGGTGATTTTATCTTTGTGAAGGTGTCTCCGACCAAGGGGTGATTCGGTTTGGAAGGGGAGGAAAATTAGCCCCGAGATACATAGGACCCTATAAGATATTGAAAAGGATTGGAAAGACAGCTTATCAGTTAGAATTACCAGAAGAGTTGGCCCAAGTCCAAAATTTCTATCATGTGTCTATGTTACGAGGTTATATCCCAGATCCGAGTCATCATTTGCTGGAAGTGCCAGAAGGTTTGCAGTTGAATTTGAGTTATGCAGAGTGTCCAGTAGAGATTGTGGATCGTCGAAAGAAGGTCTTGAGAAATAAGACAATACCTGTGGTCAAGGTCATGTGGAGGAACCAATTTGTTGAGGAGGCCACTTGGGAATCAGAGGAAAAGATGATAAAGATCACCCTGAACTCTTCAACTAAAAATTTTGTAAACTCTTTTCTTTTCTTTTCTTTCTTTGTATTTTTCTCACTCTTAAGAGTAGTTCAGAGGACGGAACTATTCTAAGGAGGGAGTACTATAACACCCCATGTTTTTTATTTTAATTAAAAATGATTTTTTTCAATTTTGCACGTATGGTGCACGTGTTAATTTTTCCAACCCTATTTTCTTACTCTCATTTACTATTTTAGCATGCATAATCATTATTTAGCCTTTTATTAAACCCATGGACCTAAAGTTAGATTCTAGCCCATTAGATTAATTAAAAGGAAAGCCCACTAGACTAACTAGTTAAATTGATTAAAAATAAAGCCCAATAGATAAGCCCATAAAATAAATCTAATTTTAAGTTGTGCATGGACTCACACATGACATGTAACAACTTTTAATACACATTTTAGAATCATAGGAATTATATTTAATTTTGTGTATGTGTGTGCACTTATGCACAACACGTGCACGTGTGAAAGTGAAAAGGCAAGGGGGTGGCCGATTTTGGGAAGAAGAGAGGTTGGGGGTTAGGGTTTTGAAGTGGTGGAGTAGTGAAGATTTGGGGGTTATGGGAGTTAAGATAATGAAAGAGTTGAGTAGTTTATTAGGTGGAGAAATTTGCAATTTAGACTATCACTTTGTCCTATAAATACCCTAGTTGTTTCTTCTCATTTCACACTTAAAATAAACAATTTTAGAAAGAGGAAAAAGAAAGAGAGAAAAGAGTGTTCTTATGCATTGGAGAGCTTTTGCTAGGAGGAGTAGGACTAGGAGTGCTTATTGGAGCTAGAAGTGGTGTCTCTCCATCTTGGTTATTCATTCTTCATAAGAGGTGGGTGGTCTCTATATTTTCTAATTCATAGGTTGATCATGCTAGAATATGATATTAGTAATATAGATCAATTTGATGTGATGTGGGTAACCTTGTATTATTCCAAACATAAGACATGCATGCTAATATTTTACATGAGTAGTATAGATAAAGTTGATGTGATAATAAGAGAACAAATCCGTGCTATTTATGAATTGTAAAGATTTTGTTATAGTCATCATATTGATTGTAAATGAGAAAAAGATGAGTATTTTGCCATATGCATGTTAATTTACAAATATAGAAACTTGTAATTGTAAAAAAAAACAATTGTAGAGATTTCCCTTATAGTTAGCAAATGAATTTTTGAAAAGTCAAATTTGATACACCTAAATTCATTTGATTATATATAAGAGATACAAATTGCTAGTTGATTAAATTGAAGAAATATATTGCATGTTCATAAAAGAGAGGAAATAAATTTGAAATCTAGATATTTTGTAAAAAATATGAACTTTTAGTTTGTGAACTACTGTTAGAAAATAAAATCCCTCTAGATGAACTATTTTTAGTTTAATGAAAGATTAGAGCAATTGAAAAATTCGAGTTTTGTGAAAATATTTGAATAACAGAACGGTTGAACAAAAACCTATTAGTATAACTCCAAATCAGAATTTGCACTTGGACTTACTGGTTAGTCAGTGCACCATAAGTCATTACTGTGTTGGTAGGAGATCTTGGGTTCGAAACTTATTAGACACATTTTATTTTGTTTCATTTAAATAAAATCCGAAATCTGTATTTGGGTATAAAAGGAATTCGTTGTGGCTTTATGACACAAATTCCATAAGGACTTAGTGGCTTGCGGCTTGGGTTTGGGCACTACTGTAGGTGCCGGTAGGTCTTGGGTTCGAAACCCGAAGGCCACTTTTTGATATTTTTTGAGTTTTAATTTTTTTAAAGGATTTCTAATGAGAATAAAATTTGAGAAAAAGTTCTAGAATTCCTATAAAATAAAATAGAATTTATTAAAAAGAGTTTTAGAAGTTTTCAAGTATATTTGAGAAGTTAAAAAGGAAAAATCGAGATAGAAAATGAGTTTTGACTCAAGTTTTAATTATTAAAGGGTATGAGATTTATTTTAGAAGAAGAGTAAAATATGGTTGTGTGAAGTGATTTCTCTTGAAAAGATTATACTCTTACTTGGTTTAAGAAATGTTTGATGTGGTTGAGATACATTTTATGAGCTTAAATTGCTAGTAAGATTCCAAGTGATTAATTTATATTCATGAAAAGAATTATGGCTTCTAAAGATTGTAAATGAATAAGTGAATCATGATTAGTGTTAAGGTAAGACAATGATCACTTTGTGAATAAGTTGAAGATAAGAATACATTGAGTTAAGACATGATTATTGAAGGGTATGAGTACCCCTGGATTCATGTATATGAAAGGTTGTGATTTAGAGTTAGTGAGACCTCGGGTACCGGCATTGTTGAAATAAAATATTTGATTATATTTTGAGATATGACCATGGAACTATCTTGGTATTTGTGATTAAATCCGGTAGGGGGTAAAACTAAATCAAGGTATGATAATTTATTCATGCTTTGAACTTAAGAACTAGGCACTAAGTGAAGATGTAGTAAACCTGGGCAAATGTAAGTGGGGCCCTCTATATAGTCGGGTGGTGGATTCCGGGACTGTAGACCCAGTCGGGCGGTGCATTCCGGGACTGTGGTTGCTTCGTAGGAGACGAGCTTTTATTTTAAATCCGGGACGATGCGTAGTCGGGTGGATAGTTTGCCGTACTCCAATGTATATACGTATACCGGGGCTAGAGGGGCACTTGCGGGATGATTCGCAAGATGAGGAATCTGTTATAACAGTCGGGCGGTGGACTCCGGGACTGGGATCCGTACTCGTGGAATGATCTAAACCTTGCTTTGTTACTAGGTAGTTTTCATGGTGAGGGATCGAATCCTATAATGTGAAGTACGTAGGTGCTTGCCCACGGACCTATGTAGTATGGGATGCATATAATCCGAACAAGTATGCATTAGTGTCATCCTAGTATAAAATATCTGCATTAGGCATTAAGGCATCGCATACACTTACATGTTTAGTGTAGTCACATTTAAATTTTATTTGCATTCAAATTTGTGGTTTGCTAAAGTATTGAGATCGTTATATTTCTGGCATAGAGAGGATGGCCGTATATAACATTTTTCGTCGGTTGTAAGCAACTGACGTGCCCACAATCTTATATGCAGGAATTGGATTTTCAAGAAGGAACAAAGTTGATTTCGATGCTGTTGAATAATTACATGTTAAAGATGTTGCAAGTTATATATTATTTTCATTGTTGTACTTCATTATATTTTTCGCTATGTAAGAAAATGTAAAGAACTCTGATGTATGATGAAAAGTTTAAATTTCCTTGTAAAATTGTACGAAGTGAAGTGTAAAGTTCATGTGGAATCTCGAATTCGGTCTTATTTGGAATTCGGGGCGTTACAAGCATAGTCTCTCAAAGACTTATTTTCTTCTCCACTACCCTCGTTCGCCATGGTTAGACACTTCTATGTCATGAAATATATCTGTAACCCCCGTTCCCGAAAATACATTTCCTGAATATTTTCTGTATTTTGATTATTTATAAATTCATTTTTGTTTTTAAATTTGTTTTGGATCTTCTACTAAAGTGTTTTCCTAATCAACAATCATATTTATTTCGAATGATGATATATTTTAACTTTATTTTCTATTCCTAATTGATCGACTATTTCTAATATTATTATTTGGATTATTTTAATAAATTTGTTAAACCCAATTCCTACTTTGTTATACAATCTTATTATTACTATTGTTATTCTTATTATTATTATTATCATCAATATTTCTTTTATTATCATGGTCATTATTTTTATTATTATTATTGTTGTTGTTACCGTTATTATTATTATCATTGTTATTATTATTATTGCTATTATTATTGTTGTTATTATTATTATTAATTTTGATGGAATATTAAAAATCAATTTCTATTTATTAATTGTATTTGTAGTTATTTCAAATAATTTCTATATCGTAATACAAATTATATTTTGTGATAAATCCTATTTCAATTGGTTATTTTATTCCCTATTGGATTCCGACCCGTTAACCCACTACCCATTAACCCACATCATTACCCCATATATAAACCCCTGTTAAGCCCCAACCCTAATCTATCCTAAACCCTAATTAACCCTACCCTAAACAACCAGCTGCCAAACCCCCCTACCTTTTTCAACCCCTCGTCTTCCCCTTCTCATCTGCAACCCAACTTCGTCGCCCCTGCCCTCATTTCCGCAACCACCACCCTTCACCGACCCTCTCCTCCTTCCTTATCACCATACCGCCTTTACCTCGTCGTCCCCGTGCACCCAACACCACTCCCTCTCACCTCGTCGTCCCCATGAACCCATCGCCTCACCAGCCAGTTGAGCACCATCCGCTGCTCTTCCCTGTGTCACTGCCCTTGTGCTCATTCTTTGACTGCCGAGTCAATCACCCACTGTTGCCATTACTCCCGAGAACCTTCGTCGCCAACCGACCACCACCCCCCCTCGCTAGTCCCGTCACCTCACCTGTCAACTGTCCTCGATGCTGCCACCGTCTCGGCATCCAGCTAGCCACACCAGAACACCGCCAACCACCGCAACTCGACAACACTGCGACCATCCACCCACCATTAGTCGGCTCCACCAGTGCATCATCTGCATCAGGGGGGATTCTTGACATTTGAATCTTAGCCGTCCGATCCCCATTGTGATCATCATCATTATCAAGCTCCTTGGATTCTTGGCCATCCGATCTCTTTGATCTTGATCACCATTAAGATCCGTGCTAGATCTGATCCATTCGATCCCGATCATCAATCAACATCGGGATCATCATGAACATCATCCGATCAAGGCAAGTAACACCACAACTAGATCTTCACTATAACTTATTCTTCATGTTCTTACTCATTGATGATCTTGGTTCTATTCGTTGCTTGGCTTCTGTTAACCTTATAGTCAAAAGAAGAGTTCTCAAACAATCCATTATGATATTCGTCACACAAACACTGTGTAGATCTAGGATATTTATCCATATGAAGGCGTGTTCTAGATGTTTGGTTGTGTGTTGAGCATGTGAATGTTGTCTCCTTTATTAATGAGCTGAAAATACAGGTGCTTGCTGAGTAGATACTTGTTACACTCTGATTTACACCATACATCAACTTGAATCCATCATAAATACTAATCATGTTATAATCCATGCAAGAAGTAACTTTATATACTGCTGTCCTGATTTTGTCTGATGATTCCGACCCTGTTAATGACAGAGTTTTAAATTAGTTTCTGAATATGAATTGTAGCCCGATGTGTCTAGTTTACATAACTTTTGACGGAATTGAATTCCGAAGTATATTTTGTGAGTTATGGCTGTTTTAGTGCTCCTGGGTCGGGACTTCCAGATTCATAATTCCGCTGCATCACTTTGTTTCACAATTTAATTTGAGCATGCTATCTGTAATATAATCATATGAAATTTTCTTTGCCGAGACTAGACATACTAGGGAACCTCCTTAAATTTTCTTAGATTTATTTGATGAGTTTCCAGACCTGATACATGCATCCAAACACAACTTTAAGATTCTGCCTGTACATGAAAATCTGTGTAGAATGTGAATTTGAACCCAGTTGCTGTAACTTTTATATATAGTGTGTACATGCGCTGGAACAAATAGAGAGTCTAGTTTCAAGAATTTTTGATGGATCCAGATTTTCTTTCTTGTAGCAGCTGAAATTTCAGTTTTGGTGTAACAACGTATTGCTGTCTAAAATTGGTATCTTTCTATGTTTAAATATTTGCATGTTGTTTCTTGTATTTTGGGATCCAGAACATGTTCCTTGCATCATATAAGCTCAACATACATCCTTTTCCTGTCCCGATTTTGTTCTCGTTATCTCCTGATCATTTTATTTTGTAATAAAAAGTAACAAGTCGGGGTTAAGGGAAAGATCTAGTAGTGGACAATATAGAAAAGTATACTCGGAAGGGGGCCCGTGTTTCCCGTAATAGTGGCACCTGTACATGATATGATTTGGATTACATTTGGATGATTTGGATTACATGATATGATTTGGATTACTCGATATGATTTGGTTAATATGATTTGGTTACATGATATGGTGCACCACTGCATGATACCTGAGTACACGACCCTATAGATACCACCACTAAGTCTAAACGTAACTTGATTTTATGCATCAAACATGTGGTAATATATGGGACGCATGATTGCTGCATTAGTTAACACCAAATTAAATGAATAGACTTAAGTTGACACGAAGCACATGCATGATCTTGTTTACCAGTTTCCTGATTTTGTTACATGTTAAATGATTTGGTTACATGATTTTGATTTAGAAGTCACATGATTTTTATTCACAAGTTTGCATGAACCCATTTCTGTTACATGTTTGTCAGTTACAAGTTGTTGTCTTTCCGTTCATATGTTTATAGTTAGTTGCATCACACTTGACTTCATTTTATTTCATGTTCCTTGATTCTTGTCATTGTTTCTTGTTATATCTTGGTTCTTGTTTTCTATTATATATTCGTTCTTTTACCATTTTGCTTGTACTACTTGCGGCTCATAACTTGCACTAACGGGCAGATTTTCTTCTTGTTTCTTTGTTTTTTTTAAAATTGCTATATACATAGACTTTGGAGACAAGTTTCCCGAAGGAGTGAGTGATCAAGTGTTTTAAGCTAGCCTGGAACCTTTCATGCTTTAGTTCAATTCTATTTTGAGTTATTATTTCCCCTTGTTGCTACTTGAACTTGTATTGGGCATGTAGTCCAGAAGTTTATTGTTTTTGTTTTCCAGATCTTGTTTATTTGAGGATTATGTATTTGGTTTTCAAATAATTGTGTTGATTATGAGATTTGTTTCATGCATGCGTGGTTTTATATTCTTTTATAATCCTGTTATGCTTTTGAGTCGATCCTTATAGCTTATGAATGGTGTAACTCATTCGCTGGGCTTTGTCACGTACTCGTATTCCGTAATCTTTTGGGAAGCGGGGTGTGACAATATCTATTAAAAAACAGAAAAACTAATCAAATCTATCTTTCTAATTTTTTTAAAAATAATTTAAAAATCCAAATTAGTAAAAATCTAGTAATTATCAATATCAATAAAAGAATAATTAGTCCCGGGCAACGGCACCAAAAACTTGATGGGATAATTTGCAAGCCCACAAAATCACAACAAGTAGCATAGTTTAAAAGAAAAGAGTGTCGAACCTCCAAGAAATAATTATTTTATAGAGTACCAAAATTTACTAGATTAACTAATATTTGGAGAATCGAAAATTTGATATAAACAAAAATTAAATTAAATTAAACTAAAGGAAAGACTAAAATAATTAAAAAGAATGAAATCTGAAAATTTAGGGTTTATTAATAGCAAAACTAACTCTAGGGTTTTCGGTTTCACCTAGCTAATTTCACATAATCATAATTCCATGTAACTCAAAACTCTACTCTTCCAAGTTGTATATCAAAATCCGTTAATTATTCAATGTCTTCTCTCGAATAACACCAAACATATCCCCATCTAATAATTCGTCATATTTCAATGCAAATTTAATCATTTGAAGATTCATTAAGTTTTATGGATTTTTCTACGGTCACATTAATCATGGTAAATTATCTCTAATTTCGCTTAATCAAAGGTGTTTAATTCTATAATTTTAAATCACAAGTTATTTCTCGGCATCCATCATGATTTAATAAATCAAACAATAGTTGGCCAGACAATTGCAAGCATTAAGAACAAAAATTAAACTTACAACCGTGGAAAAGTATAAGAGTAAAATAATATGAAATTCAAATTGTGTTTTCAAAATATGTTTGCCTTCTGATATCGAGTTTGGTAGTCCCCAGGTGCTTCACCTTGACATCTTTGAGGGCACACCCGTACCCCCTGTCCTCGGCCTTGACAATCTCAGCCAGCCCCCCCTAAAATTCCTTCTTCAATTTCGCCTCCTTCGCTTGCCACGCCAATTTCTCAGAGATCAACTAATCCTTTTCCTTTGAAAGCTCCGCTCACGCCTCCCTCTCCTTAGCCAGGTCCGCTTTCAGCTAGCTTATGTGCCCTTCAAGGCTCCTCGCCCATGAAAGGAGATCAGTTTTGGCTGCTTCTACACGCTGTGCCTGTCGAAGAAGCTGATACCGCCTCCACTTCAGCTCGGCCTTATGAATGGTTGCCTGCACAAGATCATCGAAGTATGCTTAGAAAAGCACAAGGAAATTGATTATCCAAGATAGACCTGGAAAAACTCATCAGAACCGAAGGTTAAGCCTAGCCGACATAAATTTTCTCCTCGGGTTTACCCTCGAGGTCGGCAAGGTCGCGAGGAGTGGCGAGATGGGAAACCATCTCCAACGCAGCAGACCGACTGAACGACGTGACCACCTTGATCAGAACATGAGGGGACCTACACCTTCGCCAACTTGGGAGGTTTGACCGGGCCTGTGGCACCAGCCGTGTGTGCTGGAGGAGGCCTCTTGCCCTAATTCTTGACGGGAAGTTCGACCACCTTAGCCTTGGGGGGCTTGGTACCTTTCGCTCTCTTCCTCGGAAGTTCCTCCACTTCCATAGGTGGCCGCTTCTGCGCCGTCTCCACCTCCAGAGCCTTCTCATCGGCCCCGGCCTTCATCCTCGCCTCTGCCTCCTCTCGTGCCTTCTTTTCGGCCCTTATTTCCTTTCGCTTTGCCTTAATGAGCTCTGGATCCACCATCTTTGATAGTCTCAGGCGAAAGGCACATGGTCAAGAAAAGCCGAGGTGGAAGGAGAGCAAGTGAGCATAATAAAAAACTAAGGTTGTATATATAGAAATATAACATCGATAATTGTGCTAGGTGAATGATCTCATGTGGAAACACGTGAGTATGCACCAAATGCACCTTTCCCCCACCATCGGCGTGGTCTCCAAGGCCGAGCCTCCAGAGGAGTGTTCCAAGCACCACCAATTTGCCCCGCCCTCGGCGTGGCATCCGAGGCCGAGCATCAAGAAGAAAGTTTCATGCCCTCGACATGGTTTTTGAGGCCAAACCTCTCGAAGAGAAATCTCAAAGTATTGACTCCTCCTTAACCCTCAGCGTGGTTTTCGAGGTCGAGTCTCATGAGGAAGAACTCGAGTCTAGCCATTCTCATACCAGAATTTGAGGATGACTCTTAGAAGGAAAACTACCGAGAAGCCACCTAACAAAAACCAAAGTTTGAAAAAGCATCTTTATTATGGAACAAAGACATAATGATTAAATTCACACAATTACATTGGGAATTACAAGTTCAAAGCACGAAGCTTCGGCTCCTGGGACCCTTGTCCGATCCTGATCCAGGAAGCCCCGCTTCAGCTGTGTAGTGCCCCGAATTCCCCAAACCAGAAACTCGAGACACAATCCAGAATCTTACTTAAAATGAGTCAATAACAAAGAAAAATCATAGGAAATTTTTTAAAAAAATTATTACAATGTCAAAAAATTACAACAATTACAATAAAATATTAAAACATGTAACATCCCTAAAAAATTAATTTTAATATTAAGCACATGCATTGCACATAAAATTTTATGCACATTTTTGTTTGAGTCATGGGAATTCTTCTTTTCATTTTTTTAGTCATTTTTTTCTGATTTGTTTTAATTAAACCCGTTAGGCCTAAATCAGCTCTTGAAGCCAACAAAATTTTTTTATTACAAATTGAGGCCCATGATTCTTTTTCTGCACTTAAATAAACATTTAAATCTAGTACACTTGTCATGTGTAACATATACCTACATTTAATTTAATAACAATTAATAATAGAATTTATATGAGAAGTAGTGTGCACATACGGTGCACGTGAACGTGTTTTGTGCACAAAGAGAAGTGGCCGGCCTATGGCTTGGAATGAGGGAGAGTGGGGTGTGTTGTGAGTGAGTGAGGAGTTATTTTGGGTAGTGGAACTCATCTCAACCACACAATATTCCTATAAGTAGCCCCTCCGTTACCATGAACAACACACCAAACTCTAATCAAAATTAAAAAAAATGGAAAGCAAGTAGATTTTGGTTTTTTGCTTGAGGAGGAGAAGGCCATATTTGTGTTGGAGCTTTGGAGCATTTTTCTAGGAGTTTTACTTCTAATTTCATCAAGAAAGAGGTGTGTGTTCTTGTTACCTTCTAATTTAGTAAAATTTATGCATGCTTAATATTTTTACATGAGTAGTTGCTATTTTAGTTGGTGTGTTGAATGTAGAAACTATCTAGAATGTAGATTGTACATTATTAATATAATGAATGTGTGATTGTGTAGATGCCTTTGTTTTCCAAATTGATTACAAATATTCATGTTAGTTAGAAGAGAAGTGGAAGTAGTGACTAGTGGGATGTAAGAATGGAAATTTCTAAAATTCTCATTGGTACATGTTAGATTAATCATGTAGGGGTCAAGTTAAACTAATGTATGTGAAGAAAACATTAATAATTCTATTATGGTGAAATTTTTTATGAAAAGAAACTCATTGGCGTTAGATTGCATTATAAGCATTATATTAGTATAAATTTCCCCAAAATATAATTGGATGAGGAACAATAGTTTATGCAATTCAAATTATAGAAGTATTAGAAGTTAATACAATTTGGGGTACATTTTTCATTATATTGTTGAAATAAAATTTTCATAAGTCTTTACCTCATGCTAATACACATAATATTGGGAAAAGTGCAATCTGAAAGTAATTAGAAGTATTAATGCATAGCCAATTGGAAATCAAATTTTGTTAAAAAAGGGTTAAAAATAGATAACTAAAATAAAAGGATTTAACCCATATATAATCAGAAAAGCATTTGGACCTTGTGGTTACCGCGTAGTGTGTGGCTCTTGGGGTTTGGTCTCAGGGTTTGAAACCTGGGGATGCTCTGCTATTTCAAATTTTTTGTAATTAAAAGCAATACAGTAGGTTAATGAGAAAACAAATTGAATGAGAGTTATATCATCAAAAGTTGGTTGGCAGCTTGGTTGGGCTTGCGGTTGGCTTGCCTATGGTTGCAGGTTCGATCCCTGCCATACACAGAGTAGAGTTTAATATTTTTTAAGGTTTTCATGTTTTTAAAATTTGGAAAAAAAATGTGATAATATTCTAAAAATCATTAGAATTTTAGAAATAATTGTACATTATTCTTATACTAGATTTGCCCTTGGGCACGTGCCTACGACACGTCTTAGGAATGATACAGTATACGAAAAGCCTTGTATATAGTAAAACAACAATTATGTAGCTCAAGTTTGAATATTATGACAATAATTATGTTTCCATTATTATATGTTGAAAAGTAATTATAAATGGGGGTGTAAAATCCAACTTCTTAGAACTTTGAGGGTGGAAAATGATGAAATTTAACTGTTGTGGAGATATTTGTTGTTTTCAATGTAACATGAGTAATAAAAAAACATAAAAAATATGAAAATCTAAATTCCTTAGTAAATAAAGAAAGAATGAGAGAGAGAAAGAGAGAAGGGGGGGGAGAGAGTGAAATATGAAAAAATGAAGAGAGAAGAGAGAGATAGTAATAAAGTAATGATTTTTTTACTTTTGGGAGAAAAAAATTTGGTTTTGGGGGGAAACTTTTTGGAGGAAAAATATGTTTTGGGAGAGTAAATCTGAACCGTTGATTTTGTTTCAATTGAAGGGGAACCACTTGATAGATTTTTTGTGTGTTATTATATAGATATATTTTTGGGAATTAGAGGTGATATTCACATTAAATAATATATTATAGGAACTTTGAATTCAAATTAAAACGGGATTGAGCATGATTAAAGAGAATTTCATTGATATTAATCCAATGAATTAAGGAAATGGTTGAGATGGATTATAATGGAATAAAAATATAATTATGGATTGAAATACGGGATTTCTAGTCATTTTAATATTTCATTAAAAAATGTATTTGGAATATAGAAATGCATGACAAGGTTCTAATAACTAAAAAGGTATTGAATATTGTTAAAGTGAATAATTTGTGGTTGTCTAAAAGGATTTGAATTGATTCATTCGTCATTGAATGTTGAAGTTGTTTACTTCATGGTTGATAAACCTAAGGAAAATGAATAAAGAAGAAATTACGAATAATGAATGAGTTATCTATGATGAGATAAGATGTAACCTATGTAGTCTCTTTTGAGATGGTTGTTTGTTCTAGAGTGAGCGAGACCCAGAATATCGGTAGTTGTGATAAATGGAAATTGAGAAGTAACTATTGTGGGTTGACTTTCTCTTGAGAAGTAGCCAGTGTGGGCTAACTCTCTCAGTGTTTTGTTTAAGCCGGTGGGTAAGCGAACTCTAGATCTTAATAACTATAATTTAAACTTAAGAACAAACACTAGTTGGAGATAAAATGAAACAAGCGCAAACATAAGTTATGGACTCCAGAATGATCCACAGAGTGAGACAGTCCACAGTATTCCAGGAAGATGGATGAAATAGGCCACAGAATGATCAACGGAGCGGGAATGATCTCCAATATTCTGGGACGAGAGCGATGCTCATAGGGCATTTGTGCCATGGGGGTTTCAGAATGACTCGCGGAGTGAGACAATCCCCAGTATTCCGGTAAGATGGATGAAATAGGCCACAGAATGATCCACGGGACAGAATTGATCTCCCCAGTATTCCGGGGCGAAAACCCATACTTGTAAAGTGTGTAAATCTTGTAGTAGTCATAGTAGTAGGTTGCATGGCGAGGGATTTAACCCTATAATGTGGAGTACGTAGGTGTTTGCCCTCGGACCTATGAATTATGGCATGCATAGAATCCAAATAAGTATGCATTAGTGTTATCGTAGTGTAAAATATGCATTAGGAATTAAGTTTATTTTATATACTGACATCTTTAGGATAGTCAAATTTTCTCTTTCTGCATTGAAGTTTGTGATTGCTAAGTTAATGAGATCGCTGTATTATAGCATTGCGTAAGTTGTATGCAACTGACGTGTCCACAGTTTTCTAGCTGCAGGATTGGACTTAGCATGGACTTAAAGTCACTATGATGAGGAGTTTCAAGATTAAAGAATTCTAATTATTGTAAGCTCATTTTAATTTCGCTGTGCTGTTGTAAGAACGTGTTCTAATAAAAAAAATATTTTAAATTTCTTGTAAATTTGTACGAATTTGAAGTAAAAGATCATGTTTTACTACGAATTACCTGTGTTTGGAATTCGGGGTGTTACACAACATGAATTACAATTAAATTGGACAATGAACTTCCGTTTGGATGCTTCACGCAGCTCGAGTTCTCAGTTCCATGATCAGTAATCCTACAACTAACAAATTGTGGGCACGTTATTTGAATGCAATTGACGCAATGCTGATAAAATCAGCGACTCCAAAACTTCAACAACCAATATTTGATGCAAAAGGAAAACGTGAAAGCAAGCCATAAGTGTCGATGTATGCCATGGCCTAAATCTAATACACACTCAAAATGCACACAATGGTTTTATTATAATGCACGCCTGATTAGAGAGATATGCATCCCATACTACACATTCCCCAACCAACCGACGTTCTTCAGATGATAGAGTTCGATCCCCCGCCATGCGGATACTCTTGTGCTCTCTCCTGTTTTTGACGTTCTAGTGATGAAGAGGTTGCAATCGTATGGTTCACTCCCGTCGTTGCAGTCAGTAGCGGTGTCTGTACCCCGTTTGTTTTCCACTATGCTCAGTATTGCAGTCGGGCGACATATGGGCGATATACTTCCGCCGCTGCAGTCAAACAATGGTGTTGCAGTAATTTTGCCTTCCCGGACCTCATCAAAAACATGTTGTACAGACATAAAATGCATTACACGGTACCCCCATTCACCGAAGACATTAGAGTTTTACTCATTGAGTCTTCTCTAAGTCCCCTGCCCGCATTGAGCAACATATAATTTGGTGGATTCTTAGGGTTTCCCCTAATATCCATTTTACTCGTCCTTACACTAGACCAGAACTTGCAGTCGAGATGACGCCGCCACTCCGGTCCTTATCAAAAGTTGTTATGGTCATAAAGGCGCTCCATGGTACCCCCGTTCACCAAAGATGTTAGAGTTTTACTCATCAAGTCTTCTCTAAGTCTCCTGCCCGCATTAAACAAACTTAAGACTTGGGTCGGCGTGACGATGCCTGTGTCCCCCTGGCAGGTGAGCACACACCCACTAATGCATGTCCTTAGCACACAAACAATGACTCAACCTAATCCTAAAGTACTACCATGCGCAGAACACTAGTCAAATTAAAACTAGGGCAAGAGCTAACAACTACGGTTATAATATGCAATTACTAGATCACTGTTATTGTCTGTTTTACCTGATTTTAATGGCTCTAGTTAAGCTCCACAATTCTTACATTAATTTATTAATGAATAACTAATACATCATTAGGCGATCTTGGTCTACTCGATTAATCATCTAGTTAGGCATCTACCTATTAGTTTCACCACCTAACTTAGTAAACATAAAATTGATTTATCATGAACAACTAGCTAAGTTCTACTTGTAGGTTCCCTTTTTATTTAACCTAACTTATCATTTTAGAACTTAACCCAATCCCACAATAGGGCTCAACTTGGCCCTCAATCCCACAACAGGGCTCAACTTAACCCAATCTCACAATAGGGATCTAGGAATAAACTCTACACCATGGACACACAAAAGAAGTGCTAAAAATACATAAAATTGGAAAATTTGATTTCCAAACATCAAGCACACGATTGGTAATTATGCCGAAATAGGATCGTGCCCGGTCCTGTTTCTTTGAAGAAACATTACCGGGCGAACCCCAAGATCCTACTCAATCTAGACAGCAAGTCCACACAATTTGTTCATGAGTCTCATCCCCAAAATGATACATATCAACACATAATAACTTATCACAACCTCTACTTCATTACAGTGAACAAGTATGCCTATTTGTAGTTTTACAAAGCATATATGAGCTACTCACAATATAAAACTTAGATAATTTAAGTCTTAATTCATTTCCACTTCCATAACATGATTTATAACCCATAAATAGCAACTTAAACTCAAATCTACAAGTTATAACTCAATCTTATAGGTATAGTGCCAAACAGTGAGCTTTAAGAATCTGTGTTTCTGTTGTCATTAGGAAAAAACATTATAATTCGTGTACTGGTCCAAATCTGGAGTTCTTAGACATTACAGAAAGGTCTAAGTGTATACTACAACTTTCTAGTGGCAAGTTCCTTCGGATTATGTCGATTAAATGGCCAAAGGAGTCATTGTTTAACATTCATGCGATAATTTCCAGAATAGAGCAACAACTAACCAATGCTAACATAAAAAATCCTTTTCCAATATCAATGATATCTAAACTTCATGAAATTTGGAAATAAGCTCTTTATACATGGTAACAGCAAATATCTAAATTTCAAGTGAATATATAAGGAATTTATCAAGTTATGGCCCTTTGAAAAGCAACTAAGAACATAACAGTTCACATTCTACTCTGTCTTTTCTTTTTAGAACAGTCATTGGTTTCAGATTTTATTAAAATAGCAAACATTGTCTAAAAATTATGAAATTTCACAATCATGTACTAAACACACCCTAGAAACACATATTAAAATTTCAGAAATAGATCTCGAGTGGTTAAAGAGTTATAAGCATTTGAATATCATAATCAGAACCTATGTTAAATATGTTTTTTGCATAGCTAGTAGTCAAGTTGGAATTTAATTAAAATAACAAATAAATTCCAAAATTGTGAATTTTTTTTCAAGGATGCCTAATATTCATATCTTGCTTCCATAAAAATTTTAATGCAAGGTTCATCATATTTACGAAGTTATGCATTCCAGACCTAAGGTTGAGTTTCATGACAGCAACTCCAAAAGCAGTTCTAGGTTCTACTAGTATAATCTCATACCAAAAATTACTACCATGAGACACCATCATTACAACACTTCATATCAATCATGCAAACATTCAACAAGCATTTTTCAACAATTCAGAAGATTCCATAGACACCCACCTTAAAATTGTAAACAAGAACACCTTCAAGCTCCATTTAGTTTGCTTTTCTCCTCCTTGCTCCTTGCTCTTGCCCTTCTTGCTCCTAGCCCTCGGCTCTCCTTCTCCATGACTCCTCATCCTTCTCAAATCAGGAGCTTATGGTAGAAATGAAGTGGTTGAAGTTGTAATACCCCAGATTTTAAAATAATATTTTTAAAATTGATAAATGAATTAAAATGATTTCTGGTGATTTAATAAATATTTTTTCTGAAATTTTACCTTTTTACACATGCAAAACACGTGCAAATAATTTCTTGGAAGTTCAAAATCAAAATTATTTTGGGAGAAAATCATTAATTATTATTAGGGTCAACCTCGAATGCCACACCGAGCGTGCAGTGAATTAAGGCATTGTGAGTGCTTCTCATGAGGATCGGCCTCTGTGCTATGCCGAGGGCGCGGCGAATTGAAGCCTTGTTAGAGCTCCTCATCAAGGTTGGCCTCGGATGTCGCACCGAGGGTGCAGCTAATTGAGACCTTGTGAGAGCTCCTTATGAGGGTCGGCCTAAGATGCCACGTCGAGGGTGTGGCGAATTGAAGCCTTGTGAGAGTTCCTGCAACTCCCATTTTTATTTTTTCCTTTTTTGATTCATTGTAATCTTTTTTTTTTTGTAATTCGAATTATATTCTATCTTTCATTTATCGTCTCGAATAATTTAGGTTCTATTATTGTTCATGAACTATCATTGACCTCTGTTTAATTATTCAAATCTTTTTTTTCCCAATTTGAATTTTCTTTCCTCCGTGTTGGACTATATTTCATGATAATCCTATTATTTGATCCATTTTTAACCTATTAATATGACCCAATAGCCTTCTTATTGGATCGCAAACCCTATAACCTGCAACCCATTAACCCAATTCTCCCCCCTAATCTGCTTTTGACCAGATCAAGCCCTAACTGCACACAAAATCACCCTCCTTAATCTCCTCCACTAACCAGGATTATCTCCCAACTAATTCCACAATAAACTCTTGACTATCCCTATAATCAATCCCACTAATCTCTATCTAATCCCTTAATATCCTCCTTAATTAACTTAAATCATATTAATTAACAAATCCCCCTCTTAATTACCCTACTCTAATCCCGCCGGCTAATCTTCATCTCCCTCCTCTAACCCTTTTGAAGCCCAACCCCTCAACAGCCTCACCTGGAGTCCTGCCACCTTCGTCCACCCTCGTTGCGATCCACTGCGCGTCGAGAACTCCACCCCATCGCTCTCCCCCTTCCTCTGTTTTGGCACCGAAACCATCCGTTGCACCCTCCTCGACTGCCTGCCCTCATCGCTGTCATCCCTGAGGCCTCCGCCATTGCCGTCGACCCCCCTACCGCTCAACTTCCTCACCCTCCATCATCGCTGTCGAAACTCCTCGCAGCCCCGATTGCAACTGACGCCGCCAGCAAACCCACCACCTTCATCGCGACCTCCAACCCCATCCTGCTGACCTTTGTGACAACCTCCTCCCTGCCGTCGAGCCAGCACACCTCAGTCAGCACTCCGGTCGACTGCCACCGTCGTTTTTGCCATTGCCGCTTGTTACCGCCGTGCTCTTGCTGCTGTGTTTCTTGCACGTTGTGTGCACGTGATTTTGAGTGTGCATTGTTGCACGTAATTTGCACGTGTCGCCATCGGAATTCTCATCCCGTTAATCTATTTTAACATCCGTATTCATCCAATCAAGGCAAGTCACTTTTCACTCACGAATCATTATTGTATCACATTCGAGCTTTTCAGTGAAACTCCACAAGTAGATCATGAATTGTTTATCGTATGGTTATATTTTTTGTTGAGTATATTGATGGTTTACATGAGCTAACCCAAAATATTCTTGACTTCGTGCCGTTATTGACTCTAGAATATCGAATCTTTCATGCATTCATGTAGTATTGATAAAGAAAGTTATTCATGCATAACACCGCACAAATAACTATTGTAAAATTGATTATTATGTTGTTGTGCTTGAATGATTGATTGATGCCTTGTTTGATGTTAAACTAGTATATGATATATTCTTCATTGTGCTTACCATGTTATTGTGTGTACTATGCTGTATATAAGATTTGTCATCTGTTGAGTTGAAGTTCATCATGTTTAGATCGCTTTTATTTCATGAAATATGTCAAACCCTGATTTTCACTGTCTGCCTAGAATTTGTGACCTTTTTGACCCAATATTTGACACAAAAAATTATAACTTTCTGAACCAAAATTGTAGCCCTGCGTTTCTAGTTTCCAGAACTAGAAACAAGGATACTAATTATCAAGGTGACAAGGCTACTAATTTCAGGGGTCAAATGGATAGATAGTCCTAGGGTGATAACCATTACCCTAGACAAACAACAAGTTAATATACATAGTCATTCACAAATCAATACAATGGACATTCACAAATCCAATTCAAACAAGTTCAATTCTTGATTCAAAAGCTAACTAACATCTATCTAACTCCATTATAGCCTTACCACATAATGGGCATATACATGTCAACTCAAACATGATCAATCATGATCCAAGAGTTGCTCAAACCTTAGAAACATATTAGGTGCAACAAGCACAGCTCTAACATGATCAAAACACGACTCAGAGGTCAGAATAAACATCACTTAATTCAATTCTAAAGCCCTGGTATGATGCAAGCATATATTCAAATCAAAACAGCAAGCTACTAATCGACCTGCACTAATGTTGTTTTAGAAAAAAATCACCATAAATCACATACTTAATGAAAATCCATGTTTTAGATTCTTTGGAAAGATATTTAAGTCTACAACATCCGAGTTGAAAACTTTATCAAAGTACTTCATTTCAGATAAGAAAAGTGGTCATAACCGATGAGCATGCAAAATTTCCAAAACTGATAAAACTATCGACCCGTCGTACAATAAAACTCCTTTAAAATAACAAATGATCTCAAAATTCTGTGAAACTTTGCAGAAATATTCTAGACACATAAGAGAAATACATATCAAAAAAATTTCTAAAACCTCCAAGTATAGAGGAAGATATGATATTTTGAATTAGATGCAATTTACCACACAACAATAGCCCTACTTCTTAACCACAGTGGCAAATTGCATTTTAAAAAGATAACAATTCTCTTTCAAAAATTACGAAAATTGGTGGAGTTGTTGTATACATATATTATAACCCTACAAAAAAGTTTTAGCTCAAGAATCCAATTATTGACGAAGTTATGAATTATTAAGCTAGGCAAAATATACCAAGACCGAACAGAAATAGTTCAGCCGCTTTTTCTTGCATCAGTGCTGATTTCGCATTTTATAAAAATATCAAACATCCTTAAAAATTTATTAAATTTGGTGAAATTATTTTAGACATGTATAATAACCTACAGTAAAAATTTCAACTCTAAATTCGTAATAATCATGGAGTTATGATTTGTGCAAATCAGCATGTTAAAATTTAACAAAGCATAAATTTTACCCTAAAACAGCAACTTGATAGAATTTATTAAAATAACCAACTACATCCAAAATTTACGAAATTTGGTCCAGTTCATAGGGACACAATCAAGATGCTACCATAAAAGTTTAATGTCTAAATTCCATCTTGACACAAAGTTATGATTTTTCTAATCAAATCATGCTTAAGTCTTCACAAGATTCAACATTTATCTATCAGTTAGCATTCTTAGCTCAAGAATTTAAGTTGAACATGCAAGATTCATCCCTACAATCTACCAAGCCTCAAATCAGCAACTTTATATCATACACACAAAATAAACAAATTCATAAGCATAGAGTTTAGAAGAGACACCCACTATTGATTAATTGATGATATCTTCTTCAATTTTCCTCTTCTTTGCTTGAATACCTATCCTCCTAGCTCCTTGCTTCTACCTCTTCTCCACCTAAGCTTTGAGGAAGAAAAGTTCTCTTCTTTCTTTTGAAGTTGAAGAAATGCTAGAAAAATGGGAGAAAGATATGTTTTTTGAAGAAGAAAAGTCTTAGGGTTAGAAAAATGAAGAAGAAGGTGTTAGATATCGTTTAGAGTTTAAATAAGGAGCGGGGGTGGGGGGGAAGGGGGGGGGGGTGGGCAGTGGGGGATAGTGGTGGCTGGCCAACTGGTTTTTTTTTTTGGGGGGGGGGGGGGGGGGGGGTGAGATGAGGGTGAGGGAGAGAGGGGGGTGACCACAACTCAAAACAAGTCCATATTTTTCAAGGTGATTTAGGGTTTGGATTAGTAGTTTTAGATTTATCTGTATGAATAATTACACACATACACACATACATACATACATACATATATATATATATATATATATATATATGTGTGTGTGTGTGTGTGTGTGTGTGTGTGTGTGTGTGTGTGTGTGTGTGTGTGTGTGTGTGTGTGTGTGTGTGTGTGTGTGTGTGTGTGTGTATATATATATATATATATATATATCCATACATACATACAAGACAATTGCATAGAGAAATATTTGTATGTAAATATAAAATAGTTTATTATTATGGAAACACTATACATTCCGTCTCAAATATAATTGAGACAAACGTACAATTTAATTGAGAAATTATTTTAACTCCGGTTCAACAATTGTACCATTTTCGGGTTCAAAACATATTAAATAATATGTTTCAATATTTACTCAATTAAAATTGAGAATAATCTGTAACGCCCCAGGCCCCCGCCTAAACAAATTATAACAACTGCCCACCACAGGCTGTCTCTCAAAAGGTGTCATGACTAGTTGGTGCCTCTTGATCATAGGCTTCCAAATATATACACACACAATCCAAATTCACCTTCCATGTGGGACTAAGTCACCACCACCTACCATGAACACCATGGCCCCATAGTAATTAATTCATTCTTTCTATAGGCTCTATACACACACTACCAAATCTATAGGCCCATCTAACCATGAATTATTTACTAAGCCCACCATGAAGGCCCATCTCATACGGGGTATTACATACACCCCACCTTAAGATCTCAGTGTCCTCGCTGAGCCCGGGACCCGCAAGGTAATACAGGCTCATCTTTCTCGCCGATGTGGAGTGGAGTACCCTGCTAGCGTACTGCCCCAGGTCTTTCTACCAGTGTACTGTTCTCAGCCAGGCATACATCTCACCCACTCATACCCACAATCGGTGTGGAAAGTTGGCTCTGATACCATTTGTAATGCACCGGGCCCCGCCCAAACAAATTCTAACAACTGCCCACCACAGGCTGCCTCTCAAAAAGTGTCATGACTAATTAGTGCCTCTTGATCATAGGCTTCCTAATATACTCACACACAATCTTAACTCACCTTCCATGTGGGATTAAGTCACCACTACCTACCATGAACAGGTGTCATGACTAATTAGTGCCTCTTGATCATAGGCTTCCTAATATACTCACACACAATCTTAACTCACCTTCCATGTGGGATTAAGTCACCACTACCTACCATGAACACCATGGCCCCATAGTAATTAATTCATTCTTTCTATCAGCTCTATACACACACTACCAAATCTATATGCCCATCTAACCATGAATTAATTACTAAACTCACCATGAAGGCTTATCTCATACGGGGTATTACAGAATCTATTAATACGTGCGACTTTGAATTGTGCACAGATTAAAATACAAAATAGTTGTATACTATTTTGTGGGATCTTACAGGGATTCCTTCCGGTGTTTCAGGCTTTTTTGCAGGTGTCCGACGACGGTCGATTGCTCCCAAACCCACCAGATCCAATCACATCAGCATCATTGTAGAGTCAGATTGGCCGCCGAGATCTGAGTTTCCACTTCACCAAAAGAACTCACATTATCTGTTGTGCCCACACCCGAAAACAAGCATCATCAATTTGCATGAATGAATCAATAAAAATATTTTGTAAAATCAGTAAAAACTATTTGATAATGAATAACCTGGATATTACATATTAAATCATTTATCTATTAAGGATAAATAATCTCCAGTATTTCAGCTTTAGCAAATATTTTAACCATTCTCACTCACTCAACAAGTGAAACAGATGATGCTAGGACGAAAACCTAAAAAGTCAGACTATAAACAAAGTATAACTTGAATTGGAGGGGTGCTCTGGTTTATGACCTGATATGATATGCACCAACAAATTCTGCACACAAGACATGATAAGGAAGGTGTTGTTTTTCTCCAATGAATCCGTAGGTTGTCTTTGAATGCAAAATATCAACCATTTGCACATGACGAATTTAATAGCGCCTGTAACTAGCCAACAACACATTGTGATGATTAGGCATCACAAGACGTATATCAAATGCCTGCAGATAAGCATTTAAATCTGTATTCAACATTCTCATCTCTAGTATTCATATCATGCTTGCACTCTTTAAGTTGCAAAGTTACTGTAGCATTCAGAAAGAGAAAAAAAAAATCCAGTTACTTTAAGCTACCCTATAAATATGCGTGTAAGAGCACACTGGAGAAACTAATGACCATATACATAAAATTGTACATGGTTAATAAACTTCAGTTGTTGGAACAGAGAAGATGGAAATAGTGGCAAACGCAGGGTTCAACATTATGACCTTCAACATTATTTACATAAGTATATTAGTGAAGTGACTAAAATTTATCTTCATGCGTTCAATAAGTTGGCTGTTGGCAACTGCATATGCTTGATAAAGTACAAATTAGATCAATTATTTCATGGAGTTTACATTCTGCAGATAAGTGGGAAATATTGTGGATGAACCGTAAAGTTCTGTAACATTTCCGCTTAATCTAAACTGTCGTTCAGTTAACTAGGATGCTAGGGGAAAGAAAATCTTAATGGCAGAACATAAACAAGGTATAACTTGGTTTGGAAGAGTGCTTTTACTGCTTTATGTCATGTCCTTAAATGATATACAACAAGTCAGGTACTTAATGACACCAAAAAGAAAAAAAGATTTCCTTTTTAATGTACCCTCCATAGATTGTCCATGAACCAGAGTATCAATCATTTTCACATCACAGATCCAACAAGGCCTATAATTAGCTAACAACTCATTGATGTGTGTAAATCATGTTGCGAAGGCATCAAAACTTATGTCATGAGCCTGAAGAAAGACGCATTTAATTCGTACTAAATATTGCTGATGGAGGGTCAAAATCGTAAGTATTGACAACCGCCCGATCCACACACAAATTCTGAAGTTTCCGAGGGTAAAACTGTAATTTCACAGCAGCTATAGGCCCACGATTAGCACATGGGCCGCCCACAGGACCGCTAGCTTGGCTCAGTCAACAAGGGGGCTGATTCGCAGCACAACTGGTGGAGATTGACCAGTCAATAACGGTTGGCAATCAAATCCGCCTAAACTAAGAATATAATAACTGATCAGATCCCCTGATTAGGGGGATCTTCCACATCAGTTATAAAATCTTCCTAATAACTGCTCTCCTTCTTGTCTATAAATACAGCCCTACCTCCTCCATTATCAAGTAAACAGCATTTTGCCCACAAAACCCAATTTTTACTTTGGTTACTGGCTTAATCATTGAAGGGTTTGTCGCCGGCATAACTCCTGGTGTTTCAGGCTGTTCTTGCAGGTTTCCAGCGACTACTCATCAGTGCAACCACCACAACATCTACAAATCTCCTCAAATACTAGCCTCACATCAGGATCTGATCGACGACCAGGATCTAAGCTTCCCTTATCACAAAGAACTCGGTATATGGTTGCTCCCAAATAGAAAAAAAGCAGCATCAGATTGGTGTCATTTATGGAAAAGCATAGATCTAGCCCATCGGTCATGCCCCACGGTTCTAAACCTTTTTCCGACCATGTCCCTGTAAGCAAAGAAGAGTACTGCTCCAAGTCGCCATGCGGATTGTAGCACCCCGAATTCCTAATACTGGAACTCAGAACATAAATTAGAATCTTACATCAAATGAATCCAAACACAGAAAAATCACAAGAAATAAAAAACTTTTATTACATCAAAATGTTATTACAATGTCCAATGATTACAAGAATTACAATAAATATCACATTATGAATGTACAATAAAATTGGAAAGTATACTTCCACTTGGATGCTTCCCACGGCTTTAGTTTTCCCGCGCTCCCCATGATCAGGTAGTCCTGCAAACTCACCAAACTGTGGGCACGTCAGTCGAATGTAGCTGATGCAATGCTGATGAAACCAGCGACTCCAAAATTTCAACAACCAGAAATATTGATGCAAAAGAAAAGTGTTGTCATTCAAGTGTCGGTGTATACCATGACCTAAATCTAATGCACACACTATGCACACCATGCTCCTAGAGCTAATGCGCGCTTGATTGGAGAGAGATGCATCCCCAACCAAACAACGTTCTTCACTTGTTGGGGTTCGATCCTCTGCCATGCATCATACTCTGGTGCTCTCTTTTGTCTCTGATACTCTAGTGATGATGAGGTTGCAATCGTCCGACTTACTCTAGTCACTGTCGTGCTAGTGGTGTCCATTACCTCATGTTTTACTCACTATAACCGGGGTCATAGTCGCACGACTTACTCCATCGTGGCCAAAACCCATAGTTGTAACGCCCCAAATTCGAAACACAGGTAATTTGTAGCAAAAAAGAATCTTTTACTTCAACTTCGTACAAATCTTACAAGGAATTTAAAACATTCACATTTGCAACATCATTCTTTACATTAGCACAGCGGAAATAAATAAGTACAATACAACACATGATAATGGAATTCTTTCAATCTTATGACATCTCTCACGGTGTCTTCAAATCCATGCCAACTCATTCCTGCAACTAGGAAACTGTAGGCACGTCAGTTGCACACAACTGATGCAATGCTATAATACAACGATTCTTTAATTTAGCAATCACAAACTTGAATGCAGAAACAAAATGTGAAAAGTAACTATCCTAAACATGTCAGTGTATGATATGACTTAATGCCTAATGCAGACATTCACACTACGATGACACTAATGCATACTTGTTCGGATTCTATGCATCCTATACTACATAGGTCCGAGGGCAAGCTCTTATCGTACTCCCCATTATCGGGTTCAATCCCTCGCCAAACAACCTTCTACCATGACTACTATAAGATTTAGACACTCTGCAAGTATTTGTTCTCGCCCCGGAATACTGAAGATCAATCCCACTCCGTGGATCATTCTGTGGCCTATTTTATCCATCGTCCCGAAATACTGGGGATTGTCTCGCTCCGCGAGTCATCCTGGAACCCTCATCGCACAAATGTCCCATAAGCATCGCTCTCATCCCGGAATACTAGAGATCAATCCAACTCTGTAGATCATTATGTGGCCTATTTCATCCATCATCCCGAAATACTGGGGATTGTCTCACTTCGCAGATCATCCTGGAGTACATAACTCACGTGTGCTCTTGTTTCATCATACTCCAACTAGTACCTATCCTTAATTTTAAATTATAGCTATTAAGACCTAGAGCTAGCTTATCTACCGGGCTTAAACAAAAATACTGAGAATGTTAGCCTACACTGGCTACTTTTTAAAGAGAAAGTCAACCCACACTGGTTACTTCTCAAATTTCATTTATCACAACTGCCGGTATTCTGGGTCCCGCTCATTCTAGAACAAACAACCATCTCAATAAGGAGATCACATGGGTTACAAGAAACATCTCATTCATTATTCATCATTCTTCTTTATCTATTCTCGTTATGCTTATTACCTCAATGTAAATGAACACTTGATCAATTTCTTCTAAACAAACACTCAGTTGATATTTCTGATTCATCACTTAGCCGTATTCAACCACTTTTAATTGATAAACCCTTTGCAAAACGTTGTATGATTAATATTCCAAATTCTTTTCTTTTAATATCTTGTAATCTTTCATATAAAACCCTTTACATGAGCTTCTAAATTTGTATTCTATTCCCATAATTCTAAATCATTTTAACATAAGCAAATACCCTCAAAATTTGACTAGAAACTAGATTCATCTAATACATTATCTAATATAATCTTTTAAATCCCCAAAATATATCTTTTAATAGTGTAGAATTATTTCCCAAGGTTCTAATAATATTCTAAAATATTTTTACAATTTTTCCCAAATTTTAAAACATGGAAAAACCATTAAAAGAAAATTAAAATAGAAAAATATGCACAGCTTGCACAGTTAGATTCGAACCCAGACCGCATAGCAACCCGACCGCCACCCACAACCAGTGAGCCAACTCACTATTTGTGATGAAAATCCAATTCCGTTGTTTATATATCCCATCTACTATTATTATATAAAAAATAGAAATTTTCGTCAAGAACAGTGCCTCCTAAGACTCGAACCCGCACCCCTGGCCACTGTAGGTAGCGCTCTAACCCCGCACGCCAACCAAGAAGTTCAAACACCACATCTAATTATATCTCTATCAAACTCTTTTTATACCAACTCTCTGTTTCTCATATATTTTTATTTAGACATATAACTTCTAATTTTCTTTTTCTTTAAATATTTCCTAGAATATTGCTATACGCAGCACTTCCAAAATTTCCAGAACAGAAAATCTCTCTAATTTGATATATTCAAATCAATTTAGATGTAAAAGTTCTTGACCTTTTTCATTCTTGTACCTTATTAATCAAATTAGACTACAATTTGTTTTAGATTTACAAAATTAGCATGAATGTTTCTATCAATTGATATGAAATTGGGAAAGATACCCATACCCACTCCCTACTTACAATCCTACATGTAATTCTAACATGAATTCCTCAATTTTGCAAGTCGCGATGCATATACAATTTCACATATATGATTCAATCTTGATGTAGTAGAATCTAACATGAACCAATGTACATGAACCAACATACATGAACCCACATACATGATATTAGCACCCAAATAATCTTATGCAACTTTATAATTGAATGCATGACAAATTAGTTTTCATATTGTAATTTTCATCTTATTCTATTTAATTTAACATGCATTAATTCTCAATTTAATTCACCACTAACATCCTAAATTACACATGACAATTATTTAACAATATCATGCATCATATAATAAATTTTAGAAATTAAAGAGATACCCACCTAAAAAAAACTCCTAGTAGCTCCTAGTTAAATGCTCCAAAAAATCCTCCTAGCAAAAGAAAACCACAAGCTCTCCTTGGCAAAAACCGCAAGTCTCCTTCTCTCTTTCTCTCTGTTTTTTTTTTGTTTTTATTTGTGTGTTCTTCATGACATAAGAGTGGGCTATTTATAGGAAAAAAATGAGTGGTTAAAAATAGCTCCCCACAACCTAAAATAGCTCTCCACTCACCCACACACTCTCCCACTCTCTCCACTCTCACCCAATGGCCGGGAAACCCTTCCAATGGGGTGAGAAACACGTGCACGTGCATCTAATGTGTGTGCACACTATTTATTAAGAGTTTATATTTAAATTAAATGCATATGTTATATTATGTAATATGTATTTAATAGAACTAGTTTAATTTAATTATAATTAGAGTTTTCATGCACAAATAAAAATAACCACACACACTTTATAAATTTTATTTTGAAAGAGAATGCAACCAACACGTGCACTGCAAACACAAAACAATTCACATTCAACTCTGTCTTCTCTTTTTAGAACAATCAGTGATTTCAGATTTTATTTATATAGCAACAGTTGCCCAAAAATTATGAGATTTAACATACATGGTCTAAACACAGACTAGTAGCACATATTACAATTTCAGCAATAGGTCCCAAGTGGTTAAAGAGTTATAAGCTTTTGAATATCATAATCAGAACCTATGTAAAATCTATTTTCTGCACAGCCAGTAGTCAAGTTCGTATTTAACTAAATTAGAAACTAAATTTAAAAAAATATGAAACTTGGTGGAAAGATGCCTAATACGTATGTCTTTCTTCCATAAAAATTTCAAGTCGAAATTCATAGTATTTTTTAAGTTATGATTTCTAGACTATCATGCATTCACAGATTTAGCATTTTACTGAGTTTCATTAACTTTCTACTAATATGACTAGTACGCAGCGAATTTTTTTCCCTTTTTATCACTTAATCACAACTCCATGACCTACTTATGCTGAAAAGAATCACATCAAGATCTCACCACAAGAATATTAACACACCAAAAGTTTTGGAGACACCCACCTTGTCAAATGTTGAAATTTGCTTCTTAACTTCAAACTCCTAGCTTTCTTGGCCCTTCTTGCTCCAAGCTCCAAGATCTCCTCCTCCTTGGTCCTTCTTCCTCCTTCATACCTCCAAAAAAGCAGCTTGAGTGTAGGAGGAGAATTGAAAGTGGTTTGGAATGGAGAAAATTGTTTAAGTTGGAGTAGAAATGAGAAAATAGAGCTAGGGTTTGTAGAAGGGGATTAAATAGAGAGGGGGGGAGGCTTTGGCTGGGAATTGAGAGAGAGAGAGACGGCTATGATGAGGCCATCATGCATTGGAGGGGAGGGGAGGTGGAGTGTGAGAGTAGTATTGATGCTTAAGGTCTGTCAATACTCAAGTACTTCTTTGTAGTACCATGGAAACCCTAGATTCCAATCTGAACAAACCCAAAACCCTTAACTTTTCCCTCCATTCATGTTGGCCATCCACATGCATGGATGCATATTCTTTCTTTTCTTTTTTTTTGTTCTTGTGTCATGACACACAAAAGTGTGCACATGACACATTAGGTTCAAGTTATGGTTTGGGTCCTTAGTGAGTTCACTTGTGGACTCAACGAACAATTGAATTAGTCTAAATTTATTAATTAAGCACTTCATAGCATACAAGAATTTTATTTATGACATTTAAATGTTTTACAAAAAAAAATTATTGCTAGTAGATTTTAGGGTTGTTACATGGATCCTCCGCCTCCTCCTTCTCCTTTGCACCCCACCTATAGCATGGCAATTACTTAGGGGTGGCAACGATCGCGCTCAGATCATCGAATAGGTCCTACTCCTCCTAAAGGCCGAGGTCATGCTCCCATAGCCTTTCGCTCAGCAGGGTGGAGGGCCGAACCCTCTATAGAGCCGGACCTATGAGACATTATCAACAACCGACAGCAGGAGAAAGACCTTTCCCACCACATCGAGCAGAACCACTCCCAAAATGGAGAACCCATTTAGAGGGCTATGGGAGCCGGAGAAGCCTTTCTCCCCCTACGTGGAGGCCGCAGAAGTTGCCATCCCCCCACGAGCGAAGGAAAGAGCAGAGCCGGACTCCTCACAATCGGTAAGCCTTAAGGCTCGAGCGTAAAGAAGGAGATCCGTAACCATAGCCGAATTCCCAAACTTTCGGGATGAAATCCTACGAGCCCTTTGTCAGGAGCCTGAGAAAGACCAAGTGGAGGAGTCCTACGGGTCCACCTGGTCCGATGGCGTGAAAATGCTATTATGAAGCCACTCTAGGAGATGGAGGATCACCTCGCCTGGAAAGGGTAGGGGTAAGGAGGCAAAACTGGGGGAATCAGTTCGTTCAGCCTCCTTTTTGCTTGCTTCATCCTCAAGCCTTAGTGTCAAAGAACTTCAAGACCCCCTTCTTCAAATCATATAATGGCGACTCTTACCAGCCGACAACGTTGATAGTTTTAAAACTCTGATGCTAATCCATAATGCCTTGGATGAAATCCTATGCAAGGCATTCCCTGTCACCCTCTGGGGCCCAGCGAGGGAATGGTATTTATGGCTGGCTCTTGGCTCCATCTACTCCTTTGACCAGCTTGAAGAGCTTTCTCACTTACTTTGTGATGAGCTAGAAGGTAGAGAAGGCGAGTGCATCGCTTCTAGATTTGAAGCATAAGAATGGAGATACCCTCCGAAGCTTCATCTAGAGGTTAATTGCGAAGGCTATGTCCATCCCATCATTGGATTTCGGGGTTGCGGCAGTTGCCTTCAGGCATAACAACAATGACCTACTTAAGACTTCCTTAGCCAAGAAGCCACCATCGGATTTCTCTGACCTCTTGCTGTGAAGTGAAAAAATCAAGGCCGAAGAAGTCCTTCATCTCGAGGGGCAGAAGGAGTCGTCCCCTAAATGGAAGAGGAGGGCCCATCTCTACAAACCTTTCAAGAAGTTTCTGAAAGACACACCCGGGCAAAGAGGCTCTCTCCGGTGATCAGGTTCAAAAAGTTCACCCCCCTGAATGCCAATATCTCGACAGTACTGATGGAGTTGGAAGGAAAGGGTCTCCTCCGACCCCCACCACAGATGATGACCCCCGGTAAGAAGAACGACAAAAGCGTTTGGTGTCATTTTTACTGAGACCACATGCACAACACTAATGATTGTTGAGCTCTTAAGGAGCATATCAAAGCATTGATTCAACGAGGTCATCTTTCCAAGTTCGTCAAGAATGGTAGTGCAATGGGCCCTGAAGATAGAGGCTCCGACAGGCGTACTTAGAAGGGGCCGAGCCACAAGGTTCGGGGTCAGTGGTGGTCATCCACTCAATACATGGTGGGTCGATGGGCGGAACATCTAACTCCTCCAAGAGAGCATTCGTCCGAGAGGTGAACTTAGTACATAACCATCCTTCACCCGACCACCAAGATTCACCAGTGGCTTTTTCCAACAGTGACCTGGAAGGCATCCAAACTCCCCACCGTGACGTCCTTGTTATAAGCCTCCGCATAGCGAACCACTTGCCGAATCCTGGTAGACAAGGGTAGCTCCGTTATAATCCTCTTCCTGGATGCCTTTAAAGTCTTAAGCTCCCAAGAAACTGCCTCAAGCCTGCCGGGTACACCTTCCACCACATCTCTGGGGCCCCCAGACAAATTGAGGGAATCATAACCCTCGACATGACAGTGGGATCCACCCCATCAGTTCGGACCACACTGATGGATTTCATGGTTGTCAATGTTAACACCATCTTTGGGCGTCCTAGTCTGGAATCACTTCAAGCCGTGGCTTCGGCCTACCATATGAAAATGATGTTCCTCACGGTAGTGGGATTTTGGGTGGTGAGGGATAGTCAGGAGGCATCCCGCACCAACGACATTGCCTTAGTAGGGGGCTCGGTTCTTTCCCTCGATGCTGTAGAACTCCCTTCAGAGCGAAGCGCGACTAGTTCCGAACCAATTGATGAGCTGCAGGAGATCCCTTTCAGCAAGGGGGACAACTCCAAAACATTCAAAGTCGGTAAGGCACCCCCCCCTCCCGCCCCCGGTGCCCGAGCTGAAGATGAAACTGGACGATCGGCCTCGAACATGCCTGGCATTCCCGATGTTCTCATAATGCATAAACTATGTGTCTGTCAATCTGGTCCAGCATAAGAACTGTAAGTTCACCCCAGATAGGCAGTATGCTGTGAAGGAGGTTGATAAGTTCCACTCATCCCATTTCATCCAAGAGGTCAACTACCCATAGTGGTTGGAAAATGATTTAATGGTGAGGAAGGCGAGCGGCAAATGGAGGATTTGCATTGACTTAACAAACCTGAACAAGGTCTACCAGAACATCGACACCCTCATAGATGCCACATCTGGATATAGACTCCTAAGTTTCATGCTCGTATTCTCCGGATACAACCAAATTCGTATGTACCCCTCGAATATTCGAAGTCCTCGTTTATAATCTACCAGGGGCTCTATTGTTATCATGTGATGCCGTTCAGATTGAAAAAGCCGGTGCCACCTATCAAAGACTTGTCAACAAAGTCTTCATGGATCAGATTGGTCAGAACATGGAGGTTTACGTTGATGACATGTCGGTCAAGTGCCTCAAATAGGAGGACCATGTCGGGGATCTCGAAGAAGCCCCCGATGTTCTAAGAAGGCACAACATGAGATTGAACTCATCGAAATGTGCTTTTGGTGTCATCTCGGGAAAGTTCCTGGGTTTCATGGTCAGTTAAAGAGGGATTGAATCAAACCCCAAGAAGATTCAAGCCATCCTCGACATGTTTTGTAACACCCTGAATTCCATTTATATGTAATTCGTAGTACAACAGGATCTTTTACTTCAATTCGTACAATTTTACAAGCAAATTAAAACTTTTCTTTTATTACACAATAATATTTATTATAGAGTTACACAGCAGAATAAAATAAAATAAGAAATAAAACTCTAATATCAGCAGCTTAAATATAATCTTTAAGTCCTTACCAAACCAATCAAGCCCTGCACTGAAAATCTGTTGGCACGTTAGTTACTTACAACCGACGCAATGTTATAAACAGCGATCCTCTTTATACTGTATTATAACGAAATCTCTTACTTTAACAATCACAAACTTAAATGTATATAAAAGTGTAAAGAGTGACTATCCTAAACATGTCAGTGTATGCAATGACTTAATGCCTAATGCAGATGTTTACGCTAGGATGAAACTAATGCATACTTGTTCGGATTCGCTGCATCCCATACTACATAGGTCCGAGGGTAAGCACCTACGTACTCCACATTAAAGGGTTTTATCCCTCGCCATGATAACTGTCCAGTAATAAAAATAAAGTTTAGACATTTCACGAGTACGGATTCCAGTCCCGGTGATCCACCGCCCGACTATACAGAATCATCGTCATGCGAACATCCCGCAAGTGTCCCTCTAGCCCCGGTATACGTATATACACTAGAGTACGGCCTACTATCCGCCTGACTAATCATGATCCCGGAATCCACCGCTCAATCAATCATAATCCCGGATTTAATTAAGGCTCGCCTCCATCGCAAGCAACCACAGTCCCGAAATCCACCGCCCGACTATATAAAGGCCCTCCACTCACGTTTGCCCAGGTTTACTACATCTTTACTTAGTGCCTAATTCTTAAGTTTGAACATGAATAAGTTATACTCCCTAGATCTAGTTTACCCTCTTATCGGTCTTACTCAAAAATACCAAGAACGACAATCCATATTGGCCACTTCTCAAAAATCAATTATTTATTTCCATTACTTTTGCCAGTACCTGGGTATCACTAAGCCTCTAGAATCAACGTCTTTCTATGTTCAAAAACTTGGGGTACTCATACCCTTATAACTCATGTTCATGTATTCATAATTCATTCAAATTTTTTTCATTCATTCTCATTTACTAATCATGAAGTAAATACTTCCTGGCTGATCACATAACCAACAATTCACTTAAAATAAATTACCAAGTCTCTTTGATTAACAAAAACTCATTTTCACATATATTTATTCTTCAAGAATATATTCTAAATACAAAGTTCATTTTGATCAATAAAATCACTTTTCTACTCATCCATATTTCAATTATAAGTCTCAATTCTATTCAAAAGATAGATTCATTATTTTCATGAAAGATTCTACTATAACTTTGTAGTTAAAAACACTTAGAATCATTCTCAATTACTTCATCTAAATTCATTTGCAAAACAGTAAGTTCAAAACCTGCAGTTCACGCTTCTTGTAAAAATCATAGAAAATTATATACTACACGAAACTTTACGTTCTTTATATCAAAATAAAGGTATACAAGTCTACTACAATTTCTTAGTTATAAGTTTCCTCAGAATACTGTATCTATAACCATGAATTCTTTGAAATATACAGCAGGGTCGAAATACTGAAATATTGCCACTGTACAGTCTTGTAAAATTCACATAAAATTCAATTCTTTGTGAAAATTTGATTTCTTAGACTTTTCAGAAAGTTTAACGAGTCTACTACAATTTATTAGTTCTAACTTCTCAAATTATTTCATTTACAATGCTGAAATGATCAAAAACCAAAATGTGTACAAATTTCCAGCAACCAGTCAACTACTAACCAGTCCCGAGTTTAGATTTTATTAAAATAGTTAATGACATCCAAATCTTATGAAATTTTAAAGGGATATTCCTGACATATACAAGAAGCTCTTAAAAAACTTTTAGCACTAGATTCTGACTATTTTATTTGATACAATTTTCTGATGGGTAAACAAAACTCAAAACAATAACTTTTCTTGGCATGAATTTGCAACTTTGAGTACAAACTTATATCCAATTCATTCAATACAATCATAATATATTACCATGCACCCAAACAACATTATTTCAACTTATCTACAAGATAATCTCTTAATTAGCATGCATTTTATTTAAATATCATTCTCACAAATTAACCACTAGTCATATGTATAAACAATTTTAAATATTAATTTTTCTACACATGCATGATACTAAAATTTTAGAAAGTTAAGAATACTCCCACCTTAATTGAAGAAGAAAATGAACTCCTAGTAGATGGCTCCTAGCTCCAAGAATGGGACTCCCTTCTTTTCCTAGCAAGCCTTCCGTCTTCCAAGCAAGAACTCAAATAACTCTCTTTCTTATCTTTTGTTTATTTTCTTTTGATTCTTGGTGCATTTGTTCATGAATTAGGAGGAGCTATTTATAGGGCTAAATGGGTGCATGAAGAGACACCCACTACCCAAAAATAAATACCCATTATCAAAATTAATCACTCACTAACCATTACTACACAAACCCCCACTTCTTCTTATTCCTTCATGAATTGGCCAACCTTTGGATTTTCCACATGTGCACACTTCTCATTCACTTGTTCAATTATTTGTTTATAGCCTAAATGTATATATTTGTTACTTGACAAGTGTAGGATTTAAAAGTGTTTATTTAAAGTAGAATAAATTAATGAGCTTCTTCTTTTTAATGAATTTCTAGTGGGCTTGAAAAGAGACTTTAGGCCTATGGAATAAAAATAAAAATAATAACTTGGATAAAAATGAGAATAGATATCATTCTTAGGAAATTCCTTTTGGATTAAAATTGCTTGAAATTTGCACGTGCAATGCACGTATAAAAATATTAAAAATTAATTTGGGAGGAAAACAGTCAAAATACAAAATACATAGAACAATAATGTTACTTATATTTCATGTAAAGAAAAATATACGTAATCGATACGTGTATTGAAAGCACGTGCAATGTACGTACAACACAAAGATTAAAATAAATATTTTGAGTTGGCTAAAAATAGGATTGAAATGAGTTTTGAGAAAATGAAAAACATATAAATAATCAGAATATAAAATATATATGACATTTATATAAAAATACGTTACGAATATTACTAGTAACGATACAAAATACACGTGTGTAACACACGAGGACAAAATTACATTACTCAATTCTGCGGGGTGTTACATGTTTCCTCTGACTACCATCAAGGAGGTCCAGAGACTAACCGGCCGCTTAGCTGTAATCTGTAAGACCCTGCAAAATAGTATATCGATTTTGTATTTTAATCCGTGCACGATTGAGAGTTGCACGTACTAATGGATTTTTTCTTAATTTTAATTGAGTAAGTATTGAAACATATTATTATTCGATACATTTCAAACTCAACAAAGGTGCAATTGTAGAACCAGAGTTGGGAAATACTTGTCTTAATTATAATTGAAGATGAAATGTATAAATAATTGATTGTTATTTTGTATAATAATATATGAATATGATTGCCTGTGTTTATAAAATTTTGTCTTAAAATTTATTTTTGAGTGTGCTACAATTTGTCTGTACGAGTTTTTTTTTTATTCTGCACCAACTTGAGTGTATGTTTGGGTCAACGAAACTCAACATGGTTGGGCATTTGGGCTCTAGCCAGGATCAATTTAATTTTATGAGCCTAACATATCATGAGCACATCATATACATATAGTATACTACACACTACATTATACACACATATATCTATATAATAAAACACAAGACAATTTGAAAAAAAAAAGCTATCAAGTGGTTCTCCTTCACTTGAAACAAAATCAACGGTTCAGATTCACCCTCCCAAAATACATCCCCCCCCCCCCAAAAAAAAAAAAAAAAAAAAATTAAATAAATTCCCCCTAAAACCAATGTTTTCCCACCAAAACTAAAAAAAACTCATTACTTTATTACTCTTTTTTTTTCTCTACACTTTTTCAGATTTCCCTCTTTCTCTCTCCCCCCTCCCCTCTCTCTCCCCCTCTCTCTTAGTTTCTCTCTATTTACTCAGAAATTTAGATTTTCAGATTTCAGGTTTGTAAATATTCAGAATTTTTATGCTTTTTTTATTGCTCATGTTACATTGAAAATAACAAATATCTCAATAACAGTTAAATTTCATCATTTTCTACCCTCAAAGTGTTAAGAAGTTGGATTTTACACCCCCATGTATAATTATTTTTCAGCATATACTAATGGAAACATTGATTTTTATTTATAGCTAATTATTGTCATACTATTCAAACTTGAGCTACATAATTGTTGCTTTACCATTTATTAGGCTCTTCATATACTGTATCGTTTCGAAGACGTGCCGTAGGAACGTGCCCACGGGCAAATATAGTAAATATATAAATGCAAAACTATGGGCTAAGTGTAGGGTGTGGCCGATTTTGAATGGAGGGAAAGAGAGTTAGGGTTTTTGTTTTGATTTTAAATGGGCTTCATGATGAAGGTGTGAGTTTTCAAAGAGCTTTTGTAAGAACCTAAGCATTTTATCTATTCTCACACTCAACCCCTCACACAATCAACCTCTCTCTCACATTGTTTGGCCGTCCAAACATGAAGAGCCCCCTATAAATCCTCTTCTCTTTTGCAACTACCTAATTTTTCCTTCTTGCTAACTCCAAAACAACTTCTTCTACACTTCTATTACATTTATAAAATACTTAGCTAGTGATTGGGGTGGAGTTCTTGAAGCCAAGGATGAGTGAAGGGAGCTAGCACAAGGAGCAAGCCTAAGGAGCCCGAAGAACTAGGAGCTTGAAGCTTGGAGGTTAATTCCAAGCAACTGACAAGGTGGGTGTCTCTAAAACCCTTGTTTGTGTTTATAAATTGTGGTGTAGTCTTGGTGTGATCTTGATAGCATGAGTAGGTCATGAAGTTTTTGGTTAAGTGATAAAAATTGTTGCATGCTGGTGTTATTAGTATAAGATTAAATAAAAACCAGTAAAAAGCTAAATAAAAACTTGTGCTAGGTATGTAAGCTATAACACTAAAAGTACTTGGACTTTTTGTTTGAAATTTTTAGTGTAGCATCTTATGCATGTGATACACTTTCTCACAAAATTTCATAATTTTATGATTTTATTTGATATTTTAAATAATTACGATCTTGTATACTGGTCGTGAGAAAACATAGCTGAAGCATGTCACTGTTGACTTTTTCTAGAGCTTGTAAATATTAAATCACTGGGAATTTTCATCTGAGATATTTATATGTGAAACTACTCTTTGTATATATCATTCATGTCAAATTTTATTGAATTTGGAAAAAAAATTCTATGTTTAAAAAATTCGTGAACACTATCTAGTTACGTAATAAAACAGAGCAGGACTGTGTTGCTATCTTGTACATGAACCTACTTCTAAGGACCATAACTTGAACAATACATGTTAGATTTATCTCAAATGTATATATGTATTGACATAATGTTTTGAGAGCTTATTTCCCAAATTTTGTGAGTTTCTGACATCATATGCTAATTTTAAAAGATTTTACCTCACAACAGAGTTATTGTTCTTATCTGTTCTCGAAATGTGTATGCATTTTAAATATTGAACAATCTAAAGAAACTCTAATCTACGAAATTGTAGTAGACACTTAAGAACTTAAGATTATCAGCAGTACACGATTTATGATGACTTTTACAATATACAGCAAATGCATGTAGATTCTGTAAGCCTACTATTTTGATGCCATGATTTTTAACTTGATTTAGAACTTGTAGATTGAGCTTAGAGTTGCTATTTTGTGTCTAATCAAACTTTTTATAGATGTGTGAATGACATGATATCAATTATCTAAGTTTCATGTTGTGGAGTAGCTATATATGCTTTGTAGGAGCAAATAGATAAAGTTTGTTCACTATTTTGAAATAGATGTTGTGATAAGTGATTATGTGCTGAGGTTGATTATTTTGGGATGAGATTCATGCCCAAATTGCGAAGCATGGGGATCACCCAATCGCGTTTCTTCATTGAAACGGGACCAAGAAAGACCATATTTTGGCATAATTGCCAATTGTATGCTTGCTGTTTGGAATTTCTACTTCATCTTTTTTAGGCTTCTAAGAACTTGTTTTGTATGATCATGATGTAGAGTTTAGTCCTAGAGTAGTGTACTCTCATTGAGCTACTTAGATAGACTTTTGGGTCTCTAGGATTAAGTCTTGATTGTGTGAACAGACGGGTAATATAGGAACCTGTATCACATCGAACGCATTGGAGGAGACGACTCGTGTGCCGACGTACTCACCATCCATGGAGGAATTCCGGTGTTTGGTTTAGTGCTGCCACTTGTCAAGAGACGTGGAGCGGGAAGGTTAGCGGGAGCAATGTGTTTGGTTGGTTTGAGATGGAGCCTATAGAATGTTCTATATGGCATATGTTAATATTGCATTAAATGAGAGTGTGCATGCATGGTGATGGTGATGTGGATGGGGCTTGGGCTTATAGTCCCATATCAGAAAATGGGTGGGAGGAGTGTGTGTATATATTAGGATCCAAATGATAAAGGATTACCTATAGGGTATACCCACTTTTTGATGGTGCCTGTGGTGGGCATGGCTAGAGTTTTGTGTCCGTTCGTTCGCGTGCATGCTACATAGGATTCGTCCACATCAGCGTCACGACTATCCAGCTCTTGATTACCCTTGGGCTATATAACCCCTCCCCCATCCCAATCTCATTTCTCAATTCATTTAGAGCTCTCATTACTAGTGGTTCTCCTATTACCCAATGACACTTAGGGGTAGCGGCGATGAAGGATGCTCTATCCCTGGTCGTCAGTGGGTGGAAGGGGGACCAATTCGGGGAATTAAGAAACTTAGAAATCTCTTGTTATGGCTCGAACTCCAAGCCGAGCAACGAGGTCGTGAGAGAATGAGAGATCTCTCATTGTGGCTGTAACCTCTGTTCCCGTTTATATGGATTTGTATTTATTTTTGTTCTTATTCGTGAATTTTAATTTTCCAAACAAATCCTACTATTCTTTTGAATCTGATTTCTTTCTTTTGGATATTTAATTATATTTGTATAACCTAGAATTTAATATTATTATTATTATTATTATTATTATTATTATTATTATTATTGGATTATCTTAATAAATGTATTAAATCCAAATCCAAAGCTCAATTTCAATCAAAATCTTATCATTATTTTTATTTGTTTTTGCAAAAGAAACCCAAGCCCATACTTTTGCATTATTATTGTTGATATTTTAAATCATAAGTTAAGGCCAGCTTTTCCCTAAACCAAGTCATATTCTAAATCACCCTTTTTTTAAAATTGAGCCCAATCTTCTACCCTGCTCTACAAATTAATTCCTCATTTTATTGTGAGCACACAACTTAAGCCCCTGACCTATTATCTACCCAAAGCCCAAATAAAAACATAACAGCCAACAACACACCCTTCATCTCCATAACTGGTCCCCACTATCTCATTATTACCCTCATGATTTAATCATGTAACCCCACACCCCCACTATCTCAACTAAACCCCTAATTAATTACCCCATTATAATAATATTATTATTATATTAAACCCCCCGTACTCTCTCTCTCTCTCTCTCTCTCTCTCTCTCTCTCTCTCTCTCTCTCTCTCTCTCTTCCCTTCATCTTCTTCTTCCTCCAACTCCCACTTTGTCCCTTGCCGAACCCACCAACCCGAGCGCCTCCACTGCAACGCCACCACACCGCTGCCATCTCTTTCATCCTCTCACCACCTGGCAGCCGACCACGATGCCTAGTGCTCATCGAACTCCCTCGTCGCCAATGCCAACAGCCACCACTGACTGCCATTACCTTGACCCTCGAGCTCTCCTCGCCGCCGCTGCCATTGCCTCCCCCTCACACCACCAGCCACCACAGCTCCATTGCCACCTTAGGACTACCCGACCATCGCCACCTCCTCAGCAACAACCATCGCTCGAGCACTCCTCCTAGCTCGCCAGCATCGCCAACGCAGCTTCCTCGTCAGCCCCTGCTCCTTTCCCCACGCCGACTCCTGTTACCTCCATCATCGACATCCCCGCTCATTGCCTCTCCCCTCGAAGACCTCCTCGACCTTGCCATTCACAGTGCCAACCGCCACCCCGTCATCTTCTTCCTAGCTCTCGCCTCCACCGCAGTCACTTAAGCCACTTCATCTTCCTTCATCGCTCACCCTTGCACCTCCATCGAGCCACCACAGTGCCAGCCGCTGTTACTCCCCTCCAAACTCGCCTCCCTCCTTGCCGTCGCTCATTGCCGAGCCTCCACCGATGCCAGCTGTCGACCTCCACTTTGCTGCAACTGTCGATGCAAAACGCAGCACCCAACCCTCGACTGCAGCCCAAGCTCTTCTCGTTGCCGATGCCTGAACCTCGCCTCGGCCTTGCTGCCATTGCCTTCTCCACCGCTGCACACTGAGCTCCTCCCTCTCCCCCCGCACTGTGCTGCCCTTACTGCCGGCACCAAACATCAACCCCCTCCTTGTCCTTGCTGCACTCGAGAGCCACCCTGCCGTCTCTCACAGTTGTTGTCGCAGTTCTCTTGCGGTTGTCGCCGCTGTCTTGTTGTGATTGCTGATGTCCTTGTTTGTGTTCATTGCCGCGTGTTGCACGTGGTGTCGCCCATGCTGTCACTATCGTCCCTTGATGTTTTCGCTGTTGTTTCTTGCTTGTGTGTCACTGCCGCTCAATGTTGTTGATGTTTTCCTTGCTGTCGAGCCACTGTCTCGTGTGTTGCATTACCTCTTGCTTTTGCCGAGTTGCTACTGTCCCCATTTGTGTTCACCATGTATAGCACGTGTTGCTATATGTATGCAGTCGGGACTCTCATCCCGTTATTCTTTCACATTTGTAGTCATCATCTAAAAGGCAAGCATCTCTTGAACTCATTTTTATTGTTCTAGTTCAAGAAAACACTCTTTGAAATCCGGTAAGTAGTAATCGAATTGAACATTACATCTAGTTGAATTCCATTATTAATTCGTTGTCGTTTATCATACCATGTTTATTGATTCAGTCTTCTTATCGTGCGATTATTATTGAATAAATTCTAGAAACGTTAATTTATTGTATTATGGAACATTTAACCTTGCTTTCCCTGTCGTTTCCCCGAGTTTGTCATGAGGTTTCGACCAAGTTCCTGTAAGACCCCGCAAAATAGTATATATCTATTTTGTATTTTAATTCGTGCCCGATTGAGAGTTGCATATATTAATGGACTTTTCTCAATTTTAATTGAGTAAGTATTAAAACATATTATTATTCGATATGTTTTGAACTCAACAAAGGTGCAATTTATAGCGCCCCGAATTTTCAATAAATAAAATTAGAAATACATGGCACAATTTCCAGAATCAACTTCAATGTAATCATAAACATAGCAACCAAATACAGGAAAATTTAAAACTTTTTATTACATCAATTGTTTACAAAGCACAGCAGAAAATTAAACACCTTAAATTACAATATCTTTCTTTTACAAGAATTTTTATAAATACTTTGAAAGAGAGGGGCTTTTAGGTAAAAAGCCGATTAGATCTCAAACGAATAATGAAAATCCGTTTTTGTTGCTTTTGGGTTGTCCATGGTCATTATTAAAGATAAAATTTATTTATAGTTGATTTGGTAAAGATTTAAACAATATGGAATTTAAGTTGAACTTTGTGCAAATATTTTGTTGGAAACTAAAATTCAGAAATTTTGTTTAGAAAATCTAATATTTATTAGTAGCTATTATTTATTAATTTTTTGGATTTTTTTGATATTTATTTGGCATGTTTGCAAATATTACAAAGAAATGGACTTGTGTGCAAAATTACCACTTAGAGTACAAATCTGAATTTTTTTTAATTTCTGGGCCATACTTGATAGCTGGATTACTCAGCAGTAAAGGGATTTGGTTTTATTTTAATTTATTTAACTTATTTAACTACTTTATTAAAGAAAGGTTTATATATGTAAAGTAATAATTTGTTAAGGGATGTTTCCATATAACTTGTAAAATCCTAAAAACTCCAGATTTCGGCCTGCAGATCTTCGACACGCGAACATACCAAATGTCCTCTCAAGACAGAACAACACACGGTCCTGGAACACATCCGCTGGACTAGACCCCTAAAGCATATACTTACATTTCCAAAGTACTATCACATCTCCATTAGTGCTTGTCCTTAAATTGGTTATTATTAAAACACAATTTTCCCCTCTCTAGAGTTAGTGTATCCTACCGGACTTAATTCCACAACAACAACCCCAAGACCCAACTGGTCAAAATCCACAAAATCTCATCTACCAATTCACAGGACTCCCACTCAACTCCTAGAGACTCACAAATCGAATATCAACAAAAAAACTTTCAATAAAACTCTTAGTTTCATCATCAAAATGTTTATATCAATAAAAACTTCTCAAATCAAAAAAGCCAATTACATTCGACATACTCACAAAATTCCAGAATTGAAATAAGGTATTAAATCTAATAAATAATTGAGAAGCATAATTTGAAATCATAGAATATCACAAATGTAACTCCCTGTTCCAGTTGTACGTATTTTATTACGTGAATTTTTGTACTTCAATTTTTAGATCAGTTTTATTTTTCTCTTTGGACTCTTTATCTAAAGGCAGAATATTTTTCTGATCAATTCTATAATTTTGTGATTTTTCGACCGGAGTTTAAATACAAAATTTAAACCCTGATTAATCTTAATCCTAATACTAATTCTAATCCTAAACCTAATTCTTAATCCAACAGCTAACCTAATTTCTACACCTTATTTTCTCCCTCCCTACTTCTCCATTTCTGCATACGCCAACCTTCCCCCCCCCCCCCCCTCATTTTTCTCATTCTACGCCTAACTTTCATTTTTTCTCTCCTACTTTACTGCCTCCACCACCCTACTACTCATAATCCCCTCTTCCTTCAGTGTCTCTTTTTTTATTTTTCAACACCCCATCTCTTTCTCCCCTAATTTTCTACACACACACACATCAGTAACATCCCATCTCTTTATCTCCTTATATATTATTATATATAATACACATGCATGTATACATGCATGCATTCACTCCATTCTTCCTTCTATATATACACACACACACAAGCATGTAGACCACCTCATTCCCTTCTTCTCTTTCTTTGCCTTCTTCACACCCGAGAGCCCTTCTCCTTCTCTTCCACTACCTTCTTCACACCCGAGAGCTCAAGCCACACCCGAGCTCCACTTTACCTTCCACCTTCGAGCCAACGACTCCGCTTTTACGATCCTGTGAACCCCGAAAAACACACCGATGCCACGCCACCTTGTTGTTGTTGTCACTCACCGTTGCTACCGTTGTTCACTCGTTGCCGACTTGCCGCTATTCTTACCGCCGTTGTGCCGCCGTCCGTTGTCGACGTCGCTTCTTCTTTCCGTAGTTAACACCACCACCGTAATCGTCACGTTATAAGGCAAGTACCTTGTACACTCTTTTTGTTCGCGTACAAGTATTTTCCTTGAACTCGTGGCAAGTAGTCTAGTCATCACCATGTTTTATTGTCAAACTCCATTTTAGTCACTTGTTTCATGCTATATCAACTCAAGAGTGAACCGTTAACACATTTCGAATCGTGTTATCGAATATCAAATATTGAACCTTACTATCTCTAAAATTTCTTGACCTTGCACTAAGAATTAGACCATGCTCCTGATACTGGATTGAAGATTTTCTACATGGAAATCGTAGCCCATCGAGTTTCAAATCCAGAACATCTTACGGTTTCTCAATCGGATGTATAGATTGTGAGATATCGCGATTTTATTACTGGCATATCGAAAATTTCTGAACCTGCACGGGATTACTAACCGGTATCTTGTACCAAGAATTCGACCATGTTCCCGATACTGGATCAAAAAACTTTCTACATGAAAATTGTAGCCCTTCGAGTCTAGATATCCAAAACATTCTACAGTTTCTCAATCGGATGTATAGATTGTGAGATATCTCAATTTTAGTATTGTGACTCCGAATTTCCAGAATGCGTGCGAAACATCGAAACCAGTGAAGAATGAATTTGTATGCATAACTACTGTCTCTAGAATGTATCGTGTGAATATGCGTTAGAAATGGAAGAGTGTGTACTTTCTAGAATCTCTGACGGAATTGGATTTGCTTTTCTGTAACAACGGGAAAATGAATTTGAATGCAGATTTGTCAAGTTGTCTAAAAATTCATCTCTACGTTTTTGCATATAAACCCACTACTTTTCATATTTAATGAACTGAGTGTATTATTGTTCTTGTAATAATAACTTGCACAGATATAATAGGTTGATAGAATGCATTTTATACCACTTGATAATTTCATAATAACTACTCTCGATATATGTACTCGTTTTACGTCTCATGTCCATGATTACTGCCCTTAATATTTTTCTTGACTAAACTATTTGATTGCACCGTTCCACTAGTCATACCAACTGCATGTTCATAATTAATTATAAAAGAATAACAAGCCGGAATTGTAAGGGTACGACTTAGTAATGGACAATATAGGGGAGTATACTCGGAAGGGGCCCGTGTTTCCCGAAATAGTGATTCTTGATTCTTGATTCTTGATTCTTGATTACACAATTCTTGATTACATAATTCTCGATTACATGATTCATGATTACATGTCTTGATACTATCACTGGAAGATCCGAGTACATAATCCTATAGAATTCACTACTTAAGTCTAAACGTCACATGATTGATATGCACCGAACTTATGGTATAGGACACAAGAGTGCGTACATTAGATAAGTTAATAAAACAGATAAACTTGAAATCTTCACTAAGCATGATTCTTGATTACATGACTCTTGATTACATGACTCGCGATTACATGACTCGCGATCCTTGATTACATGATTATCGATTAACTGAGTCTAGGTTATCAATTGCTTATATCTTGAAGTCTAAAATACACTAGTTACAGTTATTACTTACATGATCATATTGTCTCAGTTCCTTGCTTACTTCCATATTGTATTTGTACTTCTACTTCTTGTTTCTTCCATGTTATATCTTGTTATATTACCCCTTTTTCTGCTTGTTGCTACTTACTGCCCGAAACTTGCTCTAACGGGAACTTTTTTTTTTTTTGAGTTAATAATTATACAGGTACTGATGGACCCGACGAGCAGACTCTTTAGATGATCGTTGCTGCTTCCTTACTACTTCATATTGTTTTTCTTTCAGTCGCTATTTTATCTAGTTATTATAGCGAACTGCTTATCATATTATTTTAATTCTGGCACCTTGTACTCCCGGGCATCTTGACCCGATGTTGATGTATTATCCAAATGATAGTTATTCTATTTTCAGCTCATGTGATTATTATATTTGCCTGCATGAATGTGTTATAAAGATCATATTGAGTTTATAATTGTACAGCTTATGGATGATGTATATCATTTGCTAGGCCTCAGTTGCGTGCCTGTATAGTGGGAAGTGGGGCGTGACAACAAAACATCAATTCCATCGAAAACCGTATATATTTCACTTTATAAAGTAATAGAAATACAATGTAAATTTGTTATAATCAAAATATAACTCACTGTAAAATACTGTAATTTGTAGTAAAAATATCATCTAAAACAATAGATCAATAATCCATAAGTTCAAGAAATAATCGTTCAAGAAAAACGAAGAAAACTCAACAAAACAGTCAAAAATAATGATGTCGGTCGACCTTCAAAGGTCACAGTCGACCGACATGATAGTCGACCTTCATTTTAGATAAAAAAATGGACAGTCGACCTTCATGTCAAAAACAGTCTATACAGCAGCTTTAAATTTCGTGCACTTCTCAACTGATACTTAATTTAAACTTTTTAATAGCATGAATTTAAAAGATTAAAACACTGAGATGATCAAATACAACTTGTCTAACATACTGGAGTTCATAAATCAAATCAAAATCTCATCAAGTTCATAAAAAAGCAATTTTTCATAAAATTATCAAAACAGTAAAACATAGATATATAAGTGTATATGTGTGTGGGTTTGCATCAGTAAAAGAGTCAAGAAAACATCGTATATAGGTAATATATTGTTCAAATCAATCTCAGTATCAAAACAATCAACATCCAATCGAAAACTTCGCAAAAACTCACAAAAACACAATTTCGGCTGAAAGCATCAGACCCGAAAATTCAACCCCTCTTTTCACTTCAAGAATTGATCTTTTTGATCCAAAATTCCTTCCACAAATTTTCATACACATACCCCACTAATTACATTAGTTTACCCATGAATATATGCAACTACAACAAGTATTAATCTAGTTTTATCCATCAAAACATCAAGAACAGAGTATATACATTCACACACAGCAAGAACCCTACTTTATTCACTTTCATGGAATAAACATCATACAATCTCATAGTGTATGTCCAAATCAGCAATAATATAAAGGAAGACAACCTACCCATGATTTCTATTAAGTTCTTTAACAATCTCAAGTCATCCATATAGAATTTTAATCATCAATAGCATAGTTTTCATGAAAAGATTCAATATTTGTTCATCCATCCACCAATAATTCATTATATCATCACACAATCCCCTAACATGCTTTCTAATGGATAAATCATCACATACAACATGCATACAACACCACGAAATCAAACATATGCCACTCCCCTTATTGAAGAATCAACCAAATTAATAAAGAATATGAAAAGTCCTTCCTTTCACAAGAAATCCAAGATCCTTGATTCGAAACTCCAAGAAAATCAATAGTAAAATAACATTTTGTTTTTGCAGAGGAGGGGGACGGCTGTAGTGGCTCTTTAATAGGCCGAAATCTGGAGTTTTCTGGGTTTTACAAGTTATATGGAAACATCCCTTAACAAATTATTACTTTATATATATAAACCTTTCTTTAAAAAAGTAGTTAAATAAGTTAAATAAATTAAAATAAAACTAAATCTCTTTACTAATGAGTTATCCAGCCCAGAATTTAAAAAAAAATCAGATTTGTACTCCAAGTGGTAATTTTGTACAAAAGTCTCTCTCGTTGTAATATTTGCAAATATGCCAAATAAATATCAGAAAAGTCCAGAAAATTCATAAATAAACCTAATAATAGATATTAGATTTTCGAAACATAATTGCTGAATTTTTGTTTCCAAGAAAAATATTTGCACGAGGTTCACCTTAAATTCTATATTTGCAAAAATACCATATTTATTTAAATCTTTACCAAATCAACTCTAAATAAATTTTAAATAAATTTTATCTTTAATAATGACCATGGCCAGCCCAAAAAGCAGCAAAATAAGAAATTCATTATTTGTTTGAGATCCAATCGGCTTTTTACATAAAAGCCCCTCTCTTTTGAAGTATTTATAAAAATAATTTCTTCATTCAGAAAAATCCCAAAATTTAGGATATAATCCATTATAAATAGAAGAATTTATTCAAAAATTTTAAATTAGAGATTTGCCCCAAAAAAATATTTGCACGTGTAAAATCGACAAATTCATAAAATAGCCCAATTAATTCAAATAAATCTAAAAAATTAAAATATCATAAATAAATGAGGAAAATAAATCATTAACCATAAAATTTTAAGAATTCAAAATTTTCTAACTTCACATGTGTGTTGCACGTGCAAAATTTCAATTTCAAAAAAATAGTCAAAATAGTCAACTTTACCAATTTAATATTATTTAATAATGCAAAATAAATCATTTTATTTTGCAGGGTGTTACACAATTGTAGAACCAGAGTTGGGATATACTTGTCTCAATTATAATTGAAGATGAAATGTATAAATAATTGATAATTATTTGTATAATAATATATAAATATGATTGTTTGTGTTTTATAAAATTTTGTCTTAAAATTTATTTTTGAGTGTGCTACAATTTGTTTGTACAAATTTTTTTTTTTTTGTGCACCAACTTGAGCGTATGTTTGAGTGAACCAAACTAAACACGGTTGGATGTTTGGGCTCTAGCCATGATCAATTTAATTCTATGAGCTAAACATGTCATGTGCACATAATATTTATATATATTATACTACACACTACACTGTGTACACATATATAAATATAATATTGCAGAATCATGGTCTTAGAGGGAAGAGAACTAAGGTTTTGATTTTTGAATGGTTATCATGATGGATGTGAGAGTTTCCAAGAGCATCTTGTAGATACCTAAGCATCTTTGTTCATTCTCACACTCAACCCTCTCCTTCATCATGAAGCCTCTGTTTGTGTATGCCCTATAGGCCAGTTGTGTATTGACATTACTAGTTTACATTTCTTTATGACATTTATTTTATATATGAGGCATTTCATTTATTGTGTTGTTTATTGTGATTAAATGAGTATAATAAAGTCCTTAGAATAGTAGGTTCAATACCATGGGATATCAAGTGCATGACTTGATTGTGAGATCCTATTGATAGTAATCAGAACACTATTCTTAAATGTCCCTAGTCTAATATTATTGTGAATTAGGATAACAATAATGCATAGAGACTAGTATGTGTGTAGACTGATGACCATATCTCACGGGTCATGGACTGGACTAATCCACCATGAGAACACTGCATGGATCGTTACGTGAGTGTCATAAACGGTTCTCACAGTGACCATGGTGTACGTGGTCCTTTGACTTGAAGTCACTACGGTTCCCTACATGAGAAGTTATATGTTTTAATGCCATCAAACGTTGCATGTAATAAGGTGATTATAAAGTTGACTATTGGATATACTATAAATCATGCGGAGGGATGTGACTTAGATAGAATTTGTCCCTCTCACATAATAGGACCGATATCTACGGGCCCCTTCATTGAGTGACACTGAAAAATGCATGGCCATGTTTAAATGAGTCAATATGAGATATTGAGCTCATTTGTTTTAGTAAGTCTACTCGGACATCAAGAAAGTAAAGACTGAACTATACAAGGGTGACACACTCTATGCCTTGTGGTCAATTAAGATATCTGGACAAAAGGACTAGACTACATGGTAACATTGGTCACGGATAGGTTATGTTTAATCACTGACATTCCCATTACTCGAGTAGCAGTGATGTACTGCTAGATACCGCTCACAATTTGTAATATTAGAATATGATTTTAGTATTACTGTCAACGTAACGAGAATCTACAGGGTCACACACTTAGAATGGACCGAAATTGTGACTTAAATTCATAAGATGAATTTAATTGGGAATCCAAGTAAGACTTGGACACCTAACATCAGTTGGACATTTAATTAGATTAAATGGGCTGACTAAAATTTAGAGGCCCACACACGAATCTGACCCAGGTCGGATTGTGAGCCCAACGACCTCATTACTCTCTTAGGGTTAATTTTCTGTAGCTATATATATGATACATATCTGTGAAAAAGTGACACACGAGAAACCCTAGCCATAACAAAATTTGTGAGAGAGAGGTCGTAAGGAACTGCCCCATCCCACAGCTAGCACCGCGGCGTGAGGAAAACTTGGTTTTTATCCATTCCTGTGGATACCATAGAGGCACCACAATATTGCAGTGCTGTGATCGACATATCTTGGAGACAATAGATCAATCCATAAGGTATAATTCCTAAACACAATTTATGGTTTTCGCATGGATTTATGGCTAGGTTTCAATAATTTTTTGTAATTTTTCCGCTATGTATTCAATCTGTGTTTGCCATTGAAACCTAACAGTGGTATTAGAGCCACTTGCGAAACCATAATTCGATTATAAAAGATATGTAACTATTTGTGATATGTTCGCACTTTTGGTAGAAAGATTCATATGAGATATAATTTTTTGCAACAGTTGCAATATAAGGATTCGTTTATGTGTTGGTTGTTAACACAGATTCCACACTATGGTAGCTATCGGTTTGGAACCATTGAAAACCCTAGAAATATTTGATTTGCAGTGACGTTAGAGTTTCTTAAAGCATGAATAGTTCATGCACCTGCGTCGTCTACAGTGGTGTTAGGGTTTCTTAAAACATGAAAAGTTCATGCTCTAGCGGTGGCAAGGGATGATGAGGCGATTTTTTGCTTTGGGGCGCTGCCCCACAAGCGGGACCCCTATGATGGCTCTGTGTAGGGCAATAATGATTGCCAACCATTAGGTCTGACTTAACTAAACTATTTCAATAGGATTGAAAGTTTAGAGGTATAGAATTGGGCTTTAGTCTATAAAATATATTAGAGTAAGCGTTATTCACCCAACTATCCAAGAGTTGCATATGATGTAATTGGAAAATATTCCCTACCTAAAAAACTGAATTTTGGGTGATCCGCCAAAGCTGACTCAGAACTAGGTGAAATATGGATCTTGGCCTACTAGAAAATCTTACGATGGGATTTTCCGAATCAATGAAAAGGGTCGTCGATTTGAATAAAATAGTAGGAGTTATATTTAATAAAAGACCTTATTAAATATTTCAATGTCATGATACATACTCTGCATATTTTTGTTGATGGTAAAATATGTTTTACTTTGGATATTTCTGTGAAATAATATTTATTTTGTATATTTCTATTGATAGATTACTATGGCATCCAACACATCAAATAACCTATCATTGCGTCCGACCTTGAGAAGGTGTCATGCCCCGCTTCCCAAAAAATAATATGGAATACGGATACGTAACAAAAACCCAGCGAATGATTTTCATCATCCATAAGCTGTTCAAAAAATCTTCACAACATGCACAAGAAACATTCAGAGTCGGAAGCGAATTAATAAACCACATGCACATAATGAGTCAAAATACCAACAAGAATACTTGAAACCAAATACATAAATCTCAAATAGTCATGATCTGAATAAAATACAAGTCTTGGGTCACATTGCCCAAATACAAGAATAATTCCAAGTCTCAAAATACAATTATTGTTCAAGCACGATACAAGAAACAACAAGCAGCACTAATACTTCAAGTCTCCGATACCATCTGGAACCTGTTCTCCAAAATCTGCAATTCATCGAATACAGGAAAAAGGAAAAGAGAAAACACAAGTACAGTCAATTGCAAGTCATGGGTCACTTATAATGTAGGATACAAGCACATGGGCAAACTAACTAGCACATGGTATAAGTGTGATGTCAAAGTAAACAACTAGCATGGTAAAAGTGATCAAGTGTACATGGCATAAATCAAGTGTTAAGAAAACAAGTATCTTATAAATATGCATCAAGTGTCAAATGTCATGGAATCATGTATCAAGTATAAAGTTTCAAGTCTCATGTATCATGTAGTCAAGTATCAAGCAAGCATGTATCATGTTCACGTATCATGTTCAAGCATCATGTTCAAGTCTTGTAGTGAGTTACTATCTAGGTAGCACTTCATGCAGCCCATACGACATGGTTGCTTCAACAAAACAGTTTTGCTTTAGATTTCATAGTGAACCATATTGGACAGTATACTCGGGGATAAGCAAGTAATTGAGCTCCAAGCTCCAAGTATCATGTATCATGTAATAATATGTCAAGTAGTGCAAGTGGCAAGTATCGTGTCTTGCATGCAAGTATTAAGTAATCACGTGTCAAGTATCATGTCTCAAGTAAACACGTAAGATCAGTGGATCCCCTTCCGAGTACACATTTCTGAATTATCCACTATTAGATCTGTCCCTTAAATCCCGGCTTGGTTATTTATTATTAATGTCCAATAAGCATGTATATGTGCAAAATATATCAAGAATAACATGGCATGATCATGTGACAAGTGCAAGTTGCAAACTAAACATTTACAAGTGTAAGATATATCATAAAAGACTAAAATAAACACATCTCAAGTTCAGGACAGCAAGACCACACTAGTAAAACAGTGATTCCAAGAGTTACAAACAAGCAAATCTAGATCCGTCGAAGGATCTGGAAAATAGACTTCCACACGAATCTAGCGAGTATAATTAAGTATATATTAATTCACAAAAACACAGCTCAAAACTGATTTGAATACATAAATTAGGTTCAGCCAGAAATCAAGAAAACGAATTCAAGAACAGGAAAACAGCATGAAAACACATTAAATAAATCCACGAAAAATCTGGGGTATTTCCCTATATGTCCGGTAGCTAAATATAAAGTTTCAGAATTTCCCAGAAAAAATAGATCAGTCTTCAAAAATATGAAAGCATTAAGAAAATATAGTTTGCCAAATTTGGAAATCCCAACACTGCTGTACGAAAACTAAGATATCTCGCAACCAGTGAAACAAAATCTAATTTTGCCAAAGGGATATGAAAATAGATATAATTTACTAACTTTCACATTTCACAAACATTTTCATTCAGTAAAAGGAATTATAGTGAAAATAGGGTTCTTTACAGAATAGCGAGCAAAATACAGTATGTATAGATTTTAGAAACGAGCATGAAACACCACATAAAACTTATTAAAAAAATTCACCAAAATTCTGAGTAATCCCTAACTTAATAAAGAAATATTGTCCAAAGTTTTGGATCAAAATAATATGTATAGAATGGTTCTTGAAAATAGTTTGCCATCAAAATTATTCAAAAACAGAATCTGAAAAGATCGACACCTCTGTACTAAAATAGTCATAACTCAGTCATACGAAATCAAAATCAAGCAAGGTCAGAGGGTTTTGAAAGTAGACGAAATTATCTAAAAATCATGTTTTATACCGAAATCGAGATACTGACATTAACACAGTCGAAAACAGCAAACAAAACAGAACAGTGCCAAAAATATAGATTTCCCCCCTTAAAACAAAATCAACATAGATTCAATAATATTGATCTAAACACATCCAAACTTGAAATAAAGTCTACCAAGTGTCTAAACATCATGATTTAGGGTTATGAACATGTCCACACCAAAAATTTCACATGGGTCTCAACCAAAACAAAATTTCACACAAGAGTCACACATACACGACCCAAATTCAAGAACGGCGAATCCTAGGTTATTTCATGTCAAGATTTGTGTCGTGAGTCTTCTATGGCCAAAATATCACAATAGAGACAAAACCCATCAAGGAAAACATAATCAAGAGTTGTCTCTAGACCCAAATATACTATAGGCGAACTTTGGGACTTGTATCAAACAAATGAATTAGAGTACAAGTTACTTGCCTTAATTTGGGGATGAAGAACAATGCAATCAAGCCTAGAAGCAAAACCCACGAACAAAATCCGCTAAATCCACAAATCCAAGCAACCATGAACAAAACTCTACACGAATGAACCTCCTAAAAGCGACGATGATTAAAGTGGCAAGCGACCACTTTGAGAACACCACGAAGAGAAGTAGGGGGATGATGGTGCTAGAGTTGTTGATGGTGGTGTGTGTAGGTGATCGGCAAAGCAAGGGTGGAGGGCTCGGGTATTGGATGGTGATCGAGATGGAGGGTGTAGGCCGGCAAGGGTGGTCGTCCTGGAGGATGGCCTGAGGGAGTGAGGTGGCTGGTCGGTTGGGGTGCAGCCGGGAGCAAGCAAGAGAGAAGGTAGGGAGGCCGGGATTGAGGGAGAGAGGAAAAATATTAGGGTTAGGGTTTGTGAAGGTATGGATATATATATAGGGTTTATATGTGGGCTAATGGGTAATGGGTATTAGGAGTTAGTAATAGGTATACAAATAGGTTTTGGACTTTGGGTCAAATAACAATAGGAATGCAAATAGGATAGGGAATTCTTTGGCTTTAAAAAAAATCTTATTAGGGATAAAAAATAATGGGAATGGGAAAAGGCAACCAAAACACCACCACAACACCAAGAAAAAATAAAATTAAAGATAACGAGACCAATAATGAGGAAAAGATCAAAATAATGAAGAACGGAACAAAAGAGACAATTACTCAAACACAAGGAGTTCAAAATGAAATAAAACGAGTATATATTCAAAACAATTCCAATATACTGTTCAAAAAAAATACAAGAGAGAAAAATACACCGAAATGAAAAATACAGTCAAAAATATACTAAAATGAAAAACAGGGGTTACAGAATGAAAAAATGTGTGGGACAAATTTTTTAGACAGGTACAGGAACCTAAGAGTAGTCCTCAGGCATGAGAAAAAGTTATATGTTCTAGAGCAGCCTGTTCCTGAACCACCCACTGCAAGTGCCCCTCGCACCGAAAAGGATGCTCATAAGAAACATCAAGATGACACCTTGGACGTTGGATGTCTCATGCTAGCCACCATGAACTCTGAGCTTCAGAAACAACATGAGAACATGGATGCCTACGAAATGATCGTACACCTCAAGAGGCTCTACCAAGAGCAGGATAGGCATGAAAAGTTTGAAGTCACAAAGGCATTGTTTCAGTGCAAACTGACAGAAGAAAGCCCTGTTGGAACTCATGTGCTCAAGATGATTGGGTTCATAGAGAACCTTGAAAGGCTTGGTTTTCCTTTGGTTCAAGAGTTGGCCACTGACTTGGTCTTGCAATCGTTGTCGGAAAGTTATAGTCAATTCGTCATGAACTACAATATGAGGGAGATTGAAAAACCTCTGCCAGAACTGCTAAGCATATTGAGAACTGCTGAGCAGAACATTACTAAGGGGAAGACCATTTTGATGGTTCAACAGGCCAAAGGTAAGGGCAAGGGCAAAAAGCAGATTAAGAAACCCAAGGACAAGGGGAAGGGCAAGGGCAATTCCAAGCCCAACACTTCTGCCTTGAAGCCTAAGGGTAGGGTGGCCAAGGAGGTCACATGCTTCCACTGTGGTGAGACCGGACAATGGAAGAGGAACTGCTATAAGTACCTGGAAGAGCTTAAGAAGAAGAAAGGAAGTGAGACTTCCACTACATATATTTTTGTTATAGAAGTCAATTTATCTACTTCTTCATCTTGGGTATTAGATACTGGATGTGGATCTCACATTTGTGTAAATGTTAAGGACTAAAAAGAAGTAGACCATTGGCTAAGGGCGAAGTTGACCTACGAGTTGGAAATGGAGCAAAAGTTGTTGCTTTGGCTATAGGAACTTGTCATTTATTATTGCCCACTGGTCTTATTATTGAGTTGAGAACTGTTATTTTGTGCCTGCTATTAGTAGGAATATTATTTCTATCTCTTGTTTGGACAGGAAGGGTTTTTCATTTATAATAAAGGACAAAAGTTATTTTATTTATTTGACTAATATCTATTTTTGCAGTGCACAATTGAGTAATGGACTTTATATTCTCGACCTCGAAATGTCCGTCTATAATATAAATACTAAGAGGTTCAAGTCAAATGATACGAACCCATTATCTCTGGCATTGTCATTTGGGCCACATAAATGAGAACATCATATCCAAACTCCATAAAGATGGATTCTTGCACTCATTTGATTTTGAATCATATGAAGTATATGAACCTTGTTTGTTGGGCAAGATGACAAAAGCTCCATTCACTGGAAAAGGTGAAAGGGCTATTGATCTTTTAGGTCTCATTCATAGTGATGTCTGCGGACCTTTCAACACATTGGCTAGCAGAGGTTTTTAGTACTTCATTACATTTATTGATAATTTCAGTAGATATGGATTTGTGTATCTCATAAACAAAAATCAGAATCATTTGAAAAGTTCAAAGAATTCAAGAACGAGGTACAAAATCAACTTAGAAAAAGTATTAAAGCCCTTCGATCAGATTGAGGAGGTGATTACTTAAGCCAAAATTTTGATGACCATCTAAAAGAGTGTGGGATAATAACTCAACTCACTCCTCCGGGAACACCGCAATGGAATGGTGTCTCTGAGAGAAGAAACCGGACCTTATTAGACATGATCCGATCCATGATGAGTCATGCAGATATTCCTAGCTCCTTCTGGGGACATGCTCTACTGACAGCTGCTTCAACACTTAACCATGTTCCATCTAAAATGGTTCAAGAGACACTATATGAGATATGGACTGGGGGGCATCCTAGTGTGTCCTTATTGAAGATTTGGGGTTGTGAGGCTTATGTAAGGCACCAAGTCCCTGATAAACTTGGTCCCAAATATGATAAGTGCTACTTTGTAGGATATCCCAAGAAAACCAAGGGATACTATTTCTATAATCCGACCGAAGGCAAAGTGTTTGTCGCACGGACTGCTGTGTTCCTAGAGAGAGAATTTGTCTCCAAAAGAACCAATGGGAGAAAAACAGAACTTGAAGAAATCCAAACATCGCAAAGTAGAAGTGAACCAATGGTGGAAATAGAGCAGACTCCACAAATTGTTGTGGAACAATCACCTGCTCAAGTAGCACAAGGCCTTCGTAAGTCTCGTAGGATACCTCATCAACCCGAGAGATATGGATTTCTCGTGACTCAACATGGTGATGTATTGCTCATGGATCAAGATGAGCCTATGACTTATAAGAAAGCTATAAAAGTTCAAGATTGTGAGAAATGGCTTGAGGCCATGAGATCTGAGATGGAATCCATGTATACCAACCAAGTATGGACCTTGGTAGACCCACCTGAAGGGATAAAACCTATTGGGTGCAAATGGGTATTCAAGAAGAAAACTGACATGGATGGTAACGTGTATACCTTTGAGGGACGGTTGATGGCTAAATGTTTCAAGCAAGTTCATGGTGTAGACTATGATGAGACTTTTTCCCCAGTTGTCGTGCTTAAATCCATTCGGATCTTGCTTGCTATTGCAGCATACCACGATTACGAAATCTGGCAGATGGATGTCAAAACTGCTTTCCTAAATGGAAATCTTCTCGATGATGTGTCCATGACACAGCCTGAGGGTTTTGTCACTCTAAAGGATGCTGGGAAGGTGTGTAAACTGCAACGATCTATTTATGGATTAAAGCAAGCTTCTAGAAGCTGGAATCTTCGTTTCGATGATGCAATCAAAGAATTTGGTTTCATCAAGAATGAAGATGAACATTGTGTCTACAAGAAGTTTAGTGGGAGCACAGTTGTATTTCTAGTATTGTATGTAGATGAAATATTACTCATTGGGAATGAATGTAGCCCTCCGAATTTCCAATATGATATCTCAGAAATACGTGGCACAATTCTCAACATTAACTTCAATTGCAATAGTAAACATAGCCAAAAACACAGATAATTTTTATTTCAAACTTTATTACATTACTTGTTTACAAAACACAGCGGAATACAAAACACCTTGAATTACATCATTTTCTTTTTACAACACTTTCTGTTACAATTTTACATAAGCTCTTTTAACATCAATTTAGCACAAGCATCCAAATCCCAAGCTACAAGCACCTACCTGTAAAACATGAGGCTAGAGATAACGCTAACCCTCAAAACTACAGGGGTCAGCCATAATGGTGTGAGTGACATAAAGGAAACAATATAAATAAAACATAAAGCATAGAGTTATAAGCAACATGTATTGACAGTAAGAATAAATGAAATGAGAAATGACAGCAAGTAAAGCATGAAAACATCAAGGATATAAGATAGTAAATAGGAATACATGAAAACATCAAGTGAATCTATACAAAGTGTCAAGTGTTGGAAAAACAGGAAAACACAGGCATAAAATCAAGTCAAGAAAACACAATCGCTATATGCTGACTCTCTAATGCATACTTGTCGGATTCTGTGCATTCCATAGTACATAGGTCCGGTGCAAGCCGTTATCGATCTCCACTATATAGGGCTAAATCTCTCGTTATACAACTAATCCTACTACAGTGATGGAAAACAAGATCCAGAATACTCTGTGAATAGGCACTACAGCCCTCGACGCGCAAGCATCATGTAAGATAGCTCAAAAACCGGAGAATCACCTCCCAACCGTGTACCCCACGAATAGGCTTGCAAGGCCCTCGACGTGCAGATACACCAGGTACATTTCGTGAATAGGCCTGCCGACCCTCGACATGCGAATGCACCCTGCATGCTCCGTGAATAGGCCTACAGACCCTCGACACATGAACATACAAATGTCCTCTCGAGACAGAATAACAAACAGTCCTAGAACACATCCGTTGGACTAACAAAACCATGAGCCTATACTTACGTTGCCCAAGTTCCGTCACATCCCCCCTAGTGCCTGTCCTTAAGTTGATTATTATTAAAATACAAAAATCCCCATCTCTAGAGTTAGTGTATCCTGCCGAACTTAAATACTCAACAATAACCCCAAGACCCAACTGGTCTAAATCGACAAATCTCAACTGCCGATTCCCAGGACTCCCACTCAACTCCTAGAGATATCATCAAGACCAAAACTCACAAATCCATCGTCAAAACGATTGCACGAAGAAAACTTTCACAAAATCCAAATAAATATTAAGTCCATTGAATAACTCAAACCATATTTTAAGTTGTAGAACCCCACAAAACACCAACTCCTTTGAAAAACACGTATAACTCAAATAAGGTCCAAAAGAATACTTTTATAGTTCCAACGTAAATCTCTATAAAATATTTCAATCTGTAGCCAAACATTTTTTGAAATAATATAATATTGAAGAAGCAATCGTTCGAAAGAAATATCAGAAACTCAAGAAAACATCAGTCAGAGCAGTAACAGTCGACTTCATAGGGTAGTCAGTCGAATGTCCCACGTGAAATCCAAAACCCAAGGAAAACATCTAGTGCAGTGGCCATCGACTACATACTGTAGTCAGTCGACTATCCAGAGCGGAAATCCAAAACTTCGAAAAGACATCAAAACAGAGCAGAGTCAGTCGACTGTTCCACAAAAAATCCAAAACTTTAAGAAAACATAAATCAGGGCAGACCAGTTGACTGTGTATAGTGGTCAGTCGATTGTCCCACATGAAAATTCAATACATCAAGAAAACACAAATCTGAGCAGTGACAGTCGATTGTATAACCTGGACAGTCGACTGTCCCGCAGAAATTTTGAGACTTCAAGAAAATACTTCAGCCAAGACCCCGACAGTCGACTGTCAGTCTTCCAGACTGCAGTTTTAGTTGTGCACATTTCAACCGATACGGAGTTTTACTTCATAAACCAAATCTGTAAAAGGTACAATTCTGATATGTTCAAATACGACTTATAGAGTATACAAGTGTCCATAAAACCAATCAAAACCACTTTGAATTGATAAAAATAGATTTTTGATGAATTTCTTCACCTTTTGAATAGGCCGGAAATCAATAGAATTAGGGTTTTGAACATATTTGCAAAATACTCCATTTAAAATATATCATTACATAAATAGATCCTTATACTTGGAAACTTGATAAAACCAATTTATTTGAGATTTTAAAACAAAAAAAAACCTTCATAAAGTCAGCTGGCACTGTTTGAGAAACCCAGAAAACGAATTTGCACTTTTACCCCTCAAAATGACAATTTTGCAAAAAGACTTTCTTTTATCAAAACTTATAAAATAAACCAAATTCATTAAAATTAAAATTAAAATTTTTAACCCTGAGTTGACTAGGCATTAGTCCCAGCCTAAAAAATCCAAAAATCTGGAGTTTTCACCCCCAATTGGTAATTTTGCACAAAAGTTCTTCTTTTTGTAATATTTGCAATTTGGTCAAATAAATATCAAAAAAAGCCAGAAAATTCACAAATAATGTCTAATAATAAATAATGACTTTTCACAAAATAATTTTTAACTTTGAACTTCCCAAAAAAATATTTGCTCGTGTTTTGCACGTGTAAAAAGATAAATTTTTCAGAAAATATTTATTAAATCTCCAAAAAACATTTTAATTCATTTATAAATCTTAAAAATAATATTTAAAAAATACGGGGTACTACAATGACATCCCTACCTTACAGTCTGTAAAGACTTGGCTAGGAAAATGCTTTTCCATGAAGGACTTGGGTGAAGCTTACCTATGTATTAGGTATCAAGATCTATAGAGACAGATCAATGAGATTGCTTGGCCTGAGTCAAAGTACATATATAGACAAAGTATTGAAACGCTATAATATGCAAGAGTCCAAGAAAGGATTTATCCCTATGTCACATGGTGTAAGCCTGTCTAAGGCTCAATGTCCTTCCACTCAAGATAAGAGAGACCGCATGACTAAGATTCCATATGCATCTGCAATTGGATCTATCATATGTGTCATGTTATGTACTCGTATGCTTTGAGCATGACGAGCAGGTACCAATCAGATCCTGGTGAGAGTCACTGGACTGCTATCAAGAACATCCTTAAGTACTTAAGAAGGACTAAGGATTCATTCTTGGTATATGGAGCTGAGGAAGAGCTTGTTGTGAAGGGTTACACTGACGCTAGCTTCCAATCCGATAAGGACGACTTTAAATCGCAATCAGGTTTTGTGTTTTGCCTAAATAGTGGAGCTATGAGCAGGAAGATTTCGAAGCAAGAGACAGTAGTCGATTCCACCACAGAGGCTGAGTATATTTGTAACTACCGTTTCTGCTATTTTCAATTTTTTCCCCTCTTTTGTAATATTCTAATTTCAAATGAATAAAATACTCTAATTTTTCTTTCTTGATTATTTAAATTAAATTTGTTCATAAAATTCTTTGTTCTTCTTGATTGAACTATTCTTGTTGAGCCTAATTTCTTTTATTTAATTGTGGATATTTTTATTTGAACCCTATTATTTTTAGATCCCTCTCTTATTGAGCCCTAACACCCAATTTCAATTGTTCTTGACCCAAAAATCACTATTATTTGATCCTAAACCACTAACCCAACATCCTAATTACAACCTATAAATACAATCCTATTGCAAACCCTAAACTTTGCACAAATTGAAACCCTAGTAGCGGTCTCGTCTATCTCCTCTTCTCTCTCCTCTCCTGTTTCTCTCTCTACAATCGTTTTCCAGCCCAAATCCCGACCACCCGCCTACTGTGCTTCTTCCCCGGCCAACTTTGGCGACCCCCAATCGCCGCTTCCGCCTAGCATCGCCGCCCTAACACCTCCTTATCCTGTCAATGCCCAGATACCCGAAACCTCCCCGCTCCCCTGTTCCACTCTCGACAATAGCAGCGAAACCCCAACTCGTTTCTGCTTCCTATCCCGTCGACCAGCACTGTAGCGCCGCCCGACACCTCTGTCCCATCACGCCCCTGCCTCTAACACCGACGACCACCGATGTCAGATCCTCTTGCTGCCATTGCTCTCTCTTCCTTTCTGTTGCAGTTGATGTCTCTTTGATTGCTTAGATTTTATTGCACGTAGTTCACAGGTGTGATTTGTGTATTCGTGGGTTAGTTACTCTGGGATCCTTATCCCGTTATTCTCGATATTCAATTTCATCGTTCATAAGGCAAGTCACTTTCCCCTTGCATTGAACTTCGTATCAAATTCAAGTTCTATTGAAATTCGTACAAGTAGATCTTATTCGTTATCATATTGTTGTATTGATTATCTTTCGTTGGGTCTATTGAGGGTTTACACGAGTTAACCACAATATTCTTGACATCGTGCCTATATTGACTGAATACTGAATTTTTCATGCATCCATATAATGTTCATTATCGGAGTACTCTTATAATCACAACACAGTGAATCTATTGTAGAAATATTTGCTAGGTTGTATGTTTGATTGATCGATTGTTGTTTGATTAATGTTAAATTGGTGTATGTATGTGATTTCTTTTTTATTCATCATGTTATTGCACCCATCATGTGAATTAAGAAGCTTATCGACTAATAGAATTGATACACATCATGTTTAATTAAATTATTTCATAAAAAATACTTAAAACCCTATATGTTGCTTGCCGGCTGTATGTTGTCTGCTATTTTCGACCTAGTAAATGATCTTAAAATGGATAAATTTCTGAATAATAATTGTCGCCTTATCTTTCTAGTTTTCTGAACATCTTGAATTTCTAAATTCTGAGTTATGTAACAAAAGTTATACTAGATTTACTACAGTTGTGTTTTTATTTCCAGATTTTCAGATTCTTGTATGATTCATGTTTAAACTGTTAAAAGGTAGATCAAATGATAAAATTTTGCTCTGATAATTTCTAGAACATTAGTTAACATTTTTATGAGTCTAATAAATATTTTAAATGAATTTTATTTCGAGTTTTTGCTGATTCTAAAAATATAACAACATGATGTCGAAATTCTGCCTGAACATGAAATCTGTAAAGAATGATTTGTTTAACCAAGCTACGGTTGTCAGATTTTGGACTTTAAATATGTGTTGTAACCGGGTGGAAGTCTATTTTTCATAATTTTTGACGGTTTCAGTTTTTGAGTTCTGAAATAGGGAGAACTTTTTCTACAGACTACTCTTGTTGTCCAGAATTTTATATTCCAGTTTTTAATAGTTTAATTAATCCTATATCATTGTATTGCATGAATTGAAGTGTGTACGTTGCATTGCATGATCCTAATGTCCTATTCTCATCATTCTAATTGTCCTATTTCATGTTACCATTTTATTGTTCCTTTATTATTACTATTGTTCACCCCATGTCTCAAATTGCATATTGTGTTGTTGCATTAATAAAATAATTAATAAGCCGGAGTTTAAGGGATTGACTTGAGTAGTGAATAATATAGTGACTATGTTGGCCAGTGTTTATCGATTGATTTTGGAGCGCTGACTACGGCACCCCAATCTTTCGTGTATCGTATCAATGAATCGTATCAATGTATCATATCAGTGAATCAGTGAATCATCATAATGTATCGTGCAACAATATTGTATTATATCAGTGATTATCGTACCGACACATGATATATAGAATTCACCACTTAGTCTAAACGAAATTGATTGTATGCATCAAACCTGTAGTATGGGATACAGTAGTACGTGCATTACTTAGGATTAAAATGATTACTAGACTTAAGGATCACACGATATTAACATTGCATATTGTTCATCATTGTCCGTACTGATACTGACTATTATCTAAGTGTTAATGATATTGATCATTGAATATTGTTATCAAATATTGCATCATTGTTTACACTATTGCATCGATTATTAGTGATATTGGTTGTTGCTATTGTCCCATGTTATTGATTCCTATTGATTCATTGATATCATTGTTATATCGTTATTCCATTGTTCCTTGCTTTTTCTACTTGCTTTCCATGACTTGCTCTAAGGATAATTTTTCTCCTCTTTTTTGATGAAGTGTTCACAAGTAATAACGGAGAATTGCCTGCTGGGATTGGAGAACAAAGATTCTGAAGACTTAATGCTTTCTTATTGCTTATTGTTGTATTGAACTTATAGTATTGAGACTTATTATTATTTGTGATTGGATTATTATTGTATTGGGTTTATGATCCGGATTTTATTATTATTTCCAGACGTTGGTTTATTGTATTTGGATATTTCATATTGCTTCATTCAAAGTATTATTGTTCATGAGATTATTATTATTGCCTGCACAATTGTTCTGTATTGATTATATTGTTGAGTTGATCGGATAAACAGCTTATGGGCGATGTTAGTCATTCGCTGGGCCAATGTCATGTACTCGTATTTCATATTTTTGGAAAGCAGACGTGACAAGGTTTTTAGTGGTATCAGAGCTCGAGTTTGGATAATATATCAGTCCAGCGTGACTAACGAAAGAAAGTTTGACTTTGATTGATATATTAATCAGATTTGGACTTTTACCCGTTTGACTCAACAATAAGTGCAATACAAGAATCACATGAATAATTTATAAACAACTTATGATCTGGAAACTAGTCTTATTTGATTCTTTTTTTATCCTTTCACATTCAGTTCCTTCATTCCTTGTTGTCTTTTGTCCCTCCCATTCTTTGATTCCTTATTGGGTATTTTTTCATTCTTTTCATACCCATATTCTTTTGATTCCGGTGGCATCCGTTCTTCTTCTTCCTGCTTGGTCCGTCGATCGGCATCACTTAATCTACAACACCATGTCTACAACTTGGAGCTTCACCATCAGAGTGGCGCAGCGAAAGCGTTGTGGGCTCATACTCACAGGTCCTAGGATTCTCATGTTGCTTCTCCTTTCTTGCATTGTTTGCTCCCTTTTTCCTTGCTATTTTGTTATTCTATTCTGTTGTTTATTCATGTTAGCCTTTCATTCATGTCTATTTCTTGCATATTGTGTTCTCACTTTGACTTCTTGCTAGGCATTATCCTTATCCATTCCTTTCTTGCTCATGTTCTCTTTGACTCTAGTGCTACTCATTCTTTTGTTTCCTCCCGCTTCGTCGATCTGCATCTCTTGGCTAGCAGCGCTATGCTAGTAGCTTGGAACATTACTACAGGTGGAGGTGTTGTCGTGTGTTCTCAGCTTTGTGAGTAGAGTTCTGTGGTTATTGGCGGTATGGATTTTGTTGTCGATCTGATTGTCATCAGGAATTCTGGTTTTGATGTTATTCTGGGGATGGATTGGCTTGGTGCCACTCATGCTGTAATTGACTGCTGCAGGAAGAATGTGGTATTTCGAATGCCAGAATGTCAGGAATTTGAATTCTGTGCCGGTGAAATGCCGCTTGCTTATGTGGAGAAGTTGGCTAGTCAGGAAGTTGGAGATATGGAGGAAGTGTGTGTTGATGATGTTGTCGCACCGTTAGTTGTGTTGGATTTTTTAGTGTTTTTCCTGAGGAATTTTCGGGATTACCGTCGAATCGTGAAGTGGTGTTTAGTATTGATGTTCAACTGGGTACAACTCTAATCTCTAAGAGTCCCTACAGAATGACTCATGTTGAGTTGGCTGAGTTGAAGGAGCAGATTCAGGAGTTGCTGGATAGAGGTTTAATTAGGCAAGGTGTTTCACCTTGAGGAGCTCCTGTTCTATTCTTCAATAAGAAGGATGGTAGTCGGAGGTTGTGCATTGACTACCGCAAGCTCAATAATGTCACAGTGAAGAACATGTATCCATTACCAAGGATTAATGACCTATTTGATCAATTGGGAGGTGCTTCTATATTTTCGAAGCTGGATCTTCGTTCTGGTTATCATCAGGTTAAGGTGAAAGCCGAGAATGTACAGAAGACTACTTTTCGTACAAGATATGGGCACCATGAATTCTTGGTGATGCCTTTCGGAGTTATTAATGCTCCAGCTGTATTTATGAGCTTCATGAATAAGGTTTTCTCCCCCTTCTTGGACAAGTTCGTTGTGGTGTTCATTGATGATATTCTTGTCTATTCTCGGAATCAGGATGAGCATGCTGAGCATTTGAAGGTTGTTTTGCAAACTTTGAGGGAGAATCAGCTGTATGGGAAGCGTAGCAAGTGAGTGTTTTGGTTGGATCGTGTGGGGTTCTTGGTATTATTTCTAGTGATGAAGTTTCTTTTGATCCGTCCAAGATCTCTGCTGTTAAGGATTGGCCGATGCCGAAGTATGTATCTGAAGTTCGGAGTTTTCTTGGTCTGGCAGGTTACTACATGAAGTTTGTTCAGGATTTCTCGAAGATTGCAGGGCCGTTGATCAAGTTGACTGGGAAGGATCAGAAGTTTGTGTGGGATGGGTTCTGTGAAGAAGCCTTCGTTGAACTGAAAACTCGGTTGACATCAGCACCTGTGTTGACTATACCGGATGGATCAGGAGGTTTCGTAATTCATTGTGATGCTTTAGGTGGAGGTTTGGGTGTTGTTCTGATGCAACGAGGCAAGGTTATAGCATATGCATCGAGGCAATTGAGGCCGCATGAGCTTGAATTATCCTACACAACGAGGCAAGGTTGTATCTATCGGGATTTGAAGTTGCATTTCTGGTGGCATGGTATGAAGAGAAATGCTGCAAGATTTGTTTCTCGGTGTCTGATCTATCAGCAAGTGAAAGGAGAACATCAGAGGACTGCTGGACTTTTTCAACCGCTTCCTATTCCAGAGTGGAAGTGGGAGAATATCACTATGAATTTTGTGATTGCTTTGCCTAGAAGTCCCAAGTGTCACAATGCCAACTGGGTGATTGTGGATCGCTTGATGAAGAGTGCTCATTTCATTCTTTTTAGAGTTGGACAGTCCATTGAGAGCCTTGCAGAGAAATATCTGCAGGAGATGTGAGATTACATGGTGTTCCTGTCAGTATTATATCAGACAGAGATACTAGATTCAGATCTTAATTCTGGGAGAGTCTTCAGAACAGTCTTGGGAGTAAGCTGAAGTTCAATACTGCATTCCATCTGCAGACAGATGGTCAATCAGAAAGGACTATTCAGACATTGAAGGATATGTTTAGGTCATGTGTGCTTCCGTTTGGAGGTTCTTGGGAAGATCATCAACACTTGGTGGAGTTTTCATACAATAATACCTACCAAGCTAGTCTTAAGGCAGCTCCGTATGAAGTCTTGAATGGTTAGAATTGTAAGTCACCAGTGTGCTGGGATGACATTAGTGAGAGGAAGCTTTTGAGGCCAGAATTGATAATGAAGACTGTTGATGTAGTGGCCCAGATCAGGAAGCATTTGCAAGCCGCACAGGACAGGCAGAGGAAATGGGCAGACATGCACAGGAGACCGTTAGAGTTCGAAGTGGGTGACCATGTGTTCCTCAAGGGGTCTCCATAGAAAGGTGTGATTCGTTTTGGTGGTGGGGGCCAGTTGATCCCTTGATTCATTGGTCCGTTCGACGTGGTGGAGCGAGTAGGCAAGGTGGCATACAGACTCGCATTGCCGCCAGCTCTTTCTGGAGTGCATGACGTTTTTCATATTTCTCAGCTTAGGAAGTATGTCAGGGATGATAGTTATGTTATTGACTACTCGGAATTGTCGGTTCAACCATATTTATTTTGTGAGATTCATACTGTTTCGATTGTGGACCGGCGGGAGAAAATTTTGAAGAAAAAGGTTATCAAGTTGGTTCGTATCGCTTGGAATCCTCACTCGCCTGGTGAGTCGACTTGGGAGCTCGAAGATGAGATTCGGAAGAAGTTTCCCCATCTTTTTGAGTAGCTCTTGTTCTTTTCTTTAGTTTGGTGTTACCCTACTACCGCTTGCTTAAATTTCGAGGACAAAATTTTATTGTAAGGTGGGTAGGATTTGTAACTACCATATCCACTATTTTCAATTTTTTCCCTCTTTTGTAATATTTTAATTTCAAATGAATAAAATACTCTAATTTTCTTTCTTGATTATTTTAATTAAATTTGTTCGTGAAATTCTTCGTTCTTCCTGATTGAACTATTCTTGTTGATCCTAATTTCTTTTATTTAATTGTGGGTATTTTTATTTGAACCCTATTATTTTTAGATCCCTCTCTTATTGAACCTTAAAACCCAATTTCAATTGTTCTTGCCCCAAAATCCACTATTATCGGATCCTAAACCACTAACCCAACATCCTAATTACAACCTATAAATACAATCCTATTGCAAACTCTAAAATTTGCACAAACTGAAACCCTAGTAAGCCGTCTAATATCTCCCCTCTTCTCTCTCATCAATGTTTCTCTCTCCCCGATCATTTTCCCGCCCAAATCCTAACCACCCCCCTACTGTGCTTCTTCCCCGGCCTACTTCGGCGACCCCCAGTCATCGCTTCTGCCCAACACCGCCGCCCTAGCACCTCCCTATCCCGTCGATGCCAAGACACCCGAAACTGTCATGCCCCACTTCCCAACGGGAATACGAGTCCGTAACGAAGGCCCAGCGAATAATTTTAACATTCATCCATAAGCTGTACCAGTCTTAACTCAACAACATGAAAGGAAATAATCATAACCACGCATAAAAACATAATCGCATAAACAAATACTGAAATGAAACATGCAGTAGTCCAACATAATAACCAACAACTGGAAATAAGCAACAATTACGGGTCAACAAAGCCCGGGATACAAAGTTCAACAAAAGTAACAATGCGATATAAAAATAAGATGGAAGAAACAATTTATTGCGAAGCAAGCTCTTACTCCAATCTTAGAAGAACTGCTCACCAATGCCTTCTGGGAATTCTCCTTGTGCACCTATGGTTGGATCAACTAGAGTGGGGAAAAATGTCCGTTAGAGCAAGTACGGACAGCAAGTAGTGAAAAGCAAAGAGTAAAGGAACATGGTACATTAAGGAATATGAAGCAAGAACAATGTCCAAAAGCAATAACAATGTCAATGAACAATGGTCAAGTGTATAAGTGTCAACTTAGGTTTATTAGCATTTTATTACCCTATCTAGTGTACGTACTACTGTGTCCCATACCACAAGTTCAGTGCATGCAAAATAGTATTCGTTTTAGAGATAGTGGTGGGATCTACAGAGCGTGTACTCGGTGTAACAAGATAACATGATAACAAGATAACGTGATAATATGATAACAAGGTCACAAGTATTTCTCCACCTTCCATGTCAATAATCCATGTAAACAAGAAAGGCCCTACCGAGTACAGTTTCTGAGATTATCCACTACTAAGTCAACCCTTATCACCCCGGCTTGTTTAATATTTTATTAAATTATTCATGATTATGCAATGTGTATAAGAGTGTCAAGGAGATGATAAGGATGCAACAAAATGATGCGAAGCATGATAATATACACGTAATTGTAAATCTGAAAGAGCAGACATAGCAGTACTAAAACAGCAATAACTCACAAATTATAACTCGCAATTCGACTCCGTCAAAAGGGTTGTAAACTAGACATATGGGGATGCAATTCATATTCAGTAAGTTTCAATTGATTCTGACTATAACTAGGTCAATTACACTAATCTTTACAGCTTAAGGGTTCAGGCAACAGCTTATAGTCAAATTTCTATGGGTGAAAACAAGGTGTAAAATCAATATAAAAATCTATAAAAATTAGGAATGGATCCTACGCATGTCTACTAAGTTTCTAGAGAGTTTCATGTCATTACACTACTATTATCATGGTGTTTCAACTGAAAGTTGTGTCGATGTTTTACTAAATTGCAATTCTGGAAAATACAGACCAGCAGTGACTAAAACTGTAATATCTCACAGCTCACAGATCGAAATCTCAATCTGTAAGATTTTCTGGAAACTAGATTCATTAGGCTACAATTCCTTTTTATATAGTTTTGGTTGATTCTTATTATAACAAGGTCGAAACCTCAGTGCAAAACAGGGCAGGCAGCAAGAAATAATAAAAAGTCATGAGGTACATTCATCAAAACGAACAATCTACTTATTCTTGTATCATGAAAAGCATTAAAATTATATAAAACAAGTTAAGATGAATTTTTACTGTGTACAAAGCCAAGTTATTATGTCATGATTCAAGTCTCAATAACACAATCGATCAACATGCATTCAATCACTATATTTTTCTATGTACAAGTTTCTAATCAATTTATTCATGTCGTGTGTGCAAGCAAGCTTTGGTTTGAATCAATGGATGTTGGCACGAAGTCAAGGATACTTCATATTAGTACCCTCGATATCCCCAATTGAAAGTACACAATGCAATATTACAATAAGCGAAAGAGAACTACTTGCGGAGATCAATAATCTTGAACTATAAAAATTAAACGAGTTCAAGTGGACTTGCCTTTAGATGACGATTAGATCCAAATGTGCGTAGAATAACCCGATCAGAATCCCGGCACACGGCGACGAGCAAACAATCACGATGATCACGATCGGGCACGGATCTTGATGGGGATCAAAATCGGATGATCGGACGGCTAAGATCGAAGATCAAGATCAAGATGATGATCACGATCGCGATGATCAAAAGTGATCCGACAGTCGAGATCAAGATCTTGATGATGATGATGGTGGTGATGATGATCAATGCAAATCCAACGGCTGAGATCAACAGATCAAGAAGTGATCTGATCATGATGATCAACAGAGATCGGATGGCTGGTGATTGATCAAAGGCTGGATGGTGCAAACAGATGAGCTTAAGTAGTGCACTGTGGAGGTCGACGGCCTGAGGGGGTGACGCTGGTGTTCGGTGATGTTGGTCGACGGCAGGGAGGAGGTGGCTATAGGCAATGGTCAACCGAGTTCAGGGACAGCAGAACAGCACGACGACGTGGACGAGGATGATGACGAGGCACGATGATTGTGGAGGAGGCAGACCTCGGCAGTCGACAGAGAAGATGACGGTGGAGTGTGGTGGAAGGAGGACCAGCTTCGAGAGCGGGGGTCGCAGGATGGAGGACGGCGACGGAGTTCGACTGATAGGTCCTCGATCTCTGTTTCGAGAAGGAAAATAGAAAGCAAGGATGGGAATCGACTGTGGTAATGGCATGGCGATGCTGATGACGAGGAGACGGGGGGGTCGACTGTGCTGGAAAATAGGTGGAGCGTCGAGTTGAGGGCGAGCGGAGGGCAAAGGGAAGATGATGAGGCTTCGAGTCGAGGAGGAAGACCCAGTGAGCTTCTCTGTTTCGTTTCCAAACAGAGAAAGAGGGAGAAAGATAGTGAGGGAGAGAGAAAGAGTTTAATAAATATAATATAAATAGTATAATGGAGATAGTTGAGTTAGTGGGGAGCATGAGGAGCAAAATCAGGAGATACGGAGAGATGTGTAGTTGGGGGTTGATCTGGTCCAAAACAGATTATGGGGAGAATTGGGTTGTGGGTTTGGGTTAATGGGTAGTCTAGGATCCAATAAGGGAAAGTGTCTAGGTTAGAATCCAATAGGATATGGGCTTGGGTTGGGCTCGGGTTATTAATAAATAAATAATGCAAAAAATGAATATAAAATTTGGGCTTTAGATGATGGGCTTCAATTTAAATAATTAAATAATATAACATAGATCAAAACTAATCGGCTTTAACAAAAATAATAATACTAATACTAATAACAACACATATTAATAATAAAAATAATAATAATAATAATAATAATAATAATAATAATAATAATAATAATAATAATAATAATAATAATAATAATAATAATAATGATAATAATATGTATCAAAGTAGGATTTGAGATTAAAAAATTTATTAAAATCCAAACAGTAATAATATAACATATAAAAAGTCGATCAATTATAAATAGGAAATACATCGTTATTCAAAATAAATGTAATCGTCGATTATAAAACACTTAGTAGAAGATCTGAAACCAGTTTAGCACAAACTAAATTTATAAATAGTCAAAATACCAAAAATATTCAGGAAATACGTATTTACGAGAACGGGGGCTATAGAAACCCCCTGCTCCCCTGTTCCGCTATCGACAAAAGAAGCAAAACCCCAACCCGCTGCTGCTCCCTATCCCGTCGACCAGCACTGTAGCACCGCCCAATGCCTCCGTCCCATCGCACCACCGCCTCTGACGTCGATGATCGCCGATGTCAGATCCTATTGCTGTCATTGCTCTCTCTTCCTTGCTATTGCAGTTGCTGTCTCTTTGATTGCTTGGATTTTATTGCACGAAGTTCTCACGTGTGATTGGTGTGTTCGTGGGTTCATTGCTCTGGGATCCTTATCCTGTTATTCTTGGTAGTCAATTTCATCATTCATAAGGCAAGTCACTTTTTCCTTGAATTGAACATCGTATCAAATTCAAGTTCTACTGAAATTCTTGCAAGTAGATCCTATTCGTTATCATATCATTGTATTGATTATCTTTCGTTGGGTCTATTGAGGGTTTACACGAGCTAACCCCAATATTCTTGACATCGTGCCTCTATTGACTCTAAAGATTGAATCTTTCAAGCATTCATATAGTGTTCATGATAGGAGTACTCATATAATCACAACACAATGAATTTATTGTAGAAATATTTGCTAGGTTGTATGTTTGAGTGATCGATTGTTGTTTGATTAATGTTAAATTTTTGTATGTACGTGATTTCATTTTTATTCATCATGTTATTGCACCTGTCATGCAAATTAAGAAGTTTATCGACTAATGGAATTGATATCCATCATGTTCAATTAAATTATTTCATAAAAAATACTCAAAACCATGTCTGTTGCTTGCTGGCTGTATATTGTCTGCTATTTTTGACCCAGTAAATGATCTTAAAATGAATAACTTTCTGAATAAGAATTAAATCCTTATCTTTCTAGTTTCCATAACATCTTGAATTTCTGAATTCTGAATTGTGTTGGAAAAGTTATGCTAGATTTACTACAGCTGTGTTTTTATTTCCAGATTTTCAGATTCTTGTATGATTAATGTTTAAACTATTAAGAAGTTGATCAAACGATAAAATTTTGCTCTTATAATTTCCAAAAAAATTAGTTAACATGTTTAGGAGTCTAATAAATATTTTTAATGAATTTCATTTCAATTTTTTGTTGATTCTAAAAATATAACAACATGATGTCGAAATTCTGCCTGAACATGAAATCTATAAAGAATGAGGTATTTGACCTAGCTACTGTTGTCGGATTTTGGACTTTAAATATGTGTTGTAACTGGGTGGAAGTCTAGTTTTCATAATTTTTGACGGTTTCAGCTTTTGAGTTCTGAAATAGGGGAAATTATCTTTTTGTACAGACTACTCTTATTGTCCAGAATTTTATATTCCAGTTTTTAATAGTTTAATTAATCCTATTAATCCTATATCATTGTATTGCATGAATCGAAGTGTGTACGTTGCATTGCATGATCCTATTGTCCTATTGTCATCATTCTAATTGTCCTATTTCATGTTACCATTTTATTTTTCCTTTATTGTTACTATTGTTCACCCCATGTCTCAAATTGCATATTGTGTTGTTGCATTAATAAAATAATTAATAAGCCGGAGTTTAAGGGATTGACTTGAGTAGTGAATAATTTAGTGACTGTGTCGGCCAGTGTTTATTGATTGATTATGTAGCGCTGACTACGAGACCCCAATCTTTCGTGTATCGTATCAATGAATCGTATCAATGAATCGTATCAATGTATTGTATTAGTGAACCTATGAATCATCGTAATGTATCTTGCAACAATATTGTATCGTATCAGTGATTATAGTACCGACACATGATCTATAGAATTCACCACTTAGTCTAAACGAAATTGATTGTATGCATCAAACCTGTAGAATGGGATACAGTAATACGTGCATTAGTTAGGATTAAAATGATTAATAGACTTAAGGATCACACGACATCAACATTGCATATTGTTCATCATTGTCCCTATTGATATCGAATATTGTATAAGTATTAATGATATTGATCATTGAATATTGTTATCAAATATTGAATCATTGTTTACACTATTGCATCGATTATTAGTGATATTGGTTATTGCTATTGTCCCATGTTAGTGATTCCTATTGATCCATTGATATCATTATTATATCGTTATTCCATTGTTCATTGCTTTCTCTACTTGCTGTTCATGACTTGCTCTAAGGACAATTTTCTCCTCTTTTTAGATAAAGTGTTCACAGGTAATGAAGGAGAATTGTCTACTGGGATTGGAGAACAAAGCATCTGAAGACTTAATGCTTTCTTATTGCTTATTATTTTATTGAACTTAATGTATCGATACTTATTATTATTTGTGATTTGATTATTATTGTTTTAGGCTTATGACCCAGATTTTATTATTATTTCCAGACACTGATTTATTGTATTTGGATATTTCATATTGCTTCCTTCCAAGTATTATTGTTCATGAGTTGCTCTGTATTGATAATATCGTTGAGTTGATTGGTTCAACAGCTTATGGGTGACGTTAGTCATTCGCTGGGGTAATGTCATGTACTCATATTCCGTATTTTTGAAAAGTGGGGCATGACAATATTGCTGCCTCCAATGCAGCAAAGGAGGCCGTTTGGATTAGAAAGTTCATCACTGAACTTGGGGTGGTTCCTAGCATTGTGGACCCACTGGACCTCTATTGTGATAACAATGGGGCCATTGCACAAGCTAAGGAGCCTAGATCTCACCAGCGATCCAAACATATACTTAGGCACTTCCATCTCATTCGAGAGATCATCGATAGAGGAGATGTGAAGATATGAGAGTACCGACAGATGATATCATCGCTGACCCACTGACAAACCCTCTTGCACAGTGAAAGCAGAAGGGTCACACTAGGTTTATAGGCATTAGATGTGTGTTTGATTGGCTCCAGTGCAAGTGGGAGATTGTTGGTGTATGCCCTAAAGGCCAGTTGTGTATTGACATTACTAGTTTACATTGCATTATGAAATTTATTTCATATATAAGGAATTTCATTTATTGTGTTATTTATTGTGATTAAATCAGCATAATAAAGTCCTTAGAATAGTAGGTTCAATACCATGGGATATCAAGTGCATGACTTGATTGTGAGATCCTATTAGCTGAAATCAGAACACTGTTCTTAAATGTCCATAATCAAGTATTATTGTGAAATAGGACAACGATAAAAATAGAGACTAGTGTGTGCATGGACTGATGACCATTCTCTAAAGGTCGTGGATATGAGATATCAAGTCTTCACATGGGTACATATTAGAGTAATAATGTACTGGACTGACCCACCATGAGAACGCTGCATGGATCGTTACGTGAGTGTCATAAGCGGTTCTCACAGTGACCATGGTGTACGTAGTCCTTTGACTTGATGTCACTACAGTTCCTTACATGAGAAGTTATATGTTTTAATGCTGTCAAATGTTGCCTGTAATAAGGGGATTATAATGTAGACTATCTGATATACTACAAATCATGCATAGAGCTGTGAGTGACTTAGATAGGATTTGTCCGTCTTACATAACAGGAGCGATATCTACGGGCCCCTTGATTGAGTGAGACTACAAAGTGCATGGCCATACTCAAATGAGTCAATATGAGATATTAAGCTTATTTGTTTTAGTAAGTCTACTCGGAAATCAAGAAACCAAAGATTGAACTATACAAGGGTGACACACTCTATACCTTGTGGTCAATTAAGATATCTTGACAAAGTGACTAAACAATATAGTAACATTGGTCACGAATAAGCTATATCTAATCACTAACATTCCCGTTACCTGCGTAGCAGTGATGTATTGCTAGATACCGCTTACTATTTGTAATACTAGAATATGATTTTAGTATTACTGTCAACGTAACGAGAACCTATAGGGTCACAGACTTAGAATGGATCGAAATTGGAATTTAAATTTATAAGATGAATTTAGTTGGGAATTCAAGTAAGACTTGGACACCTGACATCGATTGGACCTTTAATTAGATTAAATGGGCTGACTAAAGTTCAGAGTCCCACACATGAATCTGACCCAGGTCGGATTATGAGCCCAACGACCTCATTACTCTCTTAGGGTTAATTTTCTGCAGCTATGATACATATCTGTGAAAAAGAGACATACGAGAAAACCCTAGCCGTCATAGAAATTGTGAGAGAGAGATTGTGAGGAATAGCCCCATCTCGCAGCTAGTACTGCGGCGTGACTAAAGCTTGGTTTTGATCCGTTCGTGTGGATACCTTAGAGGCACCGCAATATTGCAGTGTTGTGATCGACATATCTTGTAGACAGCAGATCCATCTATAAGGTATAATTCCTAAACACGATTTATGGTTTTTGCATGCATCCATGGCTAGGTTTCAATAATTTTTGTGCTATGTATTCAATCTGTGTTTGCCATTGAAACCTAACAGCCTCTTCTATTTAATCTCCTCTCTTTTGCACTAGCTCATTTTTCCTCATTCTCCTACACTTAAACATATTTTCTACACCTCATCCTACTTCAATCAATTCATTTCTACCCTAAGCTACCAATTTAAGAAGGAGGACGAGTCAAGGAGAAGGAGAGCCACGGGCTAGAAGCAAAAAGGGCAAGAGCAAGGAGCAAGGAGGAGAAGAGTAAACTAGGTGGAGGTTGAAGGTGTTCTTGTGTACAATTTTAAGGTGGGTGTTTCTAAACCTTTGTAGTGTTTAATTTTTGTGTGGTGAATTTGTGATGTAGTCATAAATGTATGAGAAGTCATGAAATGTGTAATTAAGTGGTAGAAATTTGTTGCATGCTAATTTATTAGTGGAAGATGAGAAAAAAACACAGTAAAGAGGTAAACTGAAAAGTGTGCTAGGTCTGGACGTTATAACTCAAACATTGTTTGGAGTTTGAAGTTGAAATTTTACACGTAGATTCTTATCCATGTTATACACCTTGATTCCAAATTTCATAATTTTTGGAATTTATTTTCTATTTTAATTAAATACGAACTTGAAATCTGACTGCACAGAAAACAGACTTAGCTTATGTTCTGACTATAATTTTCCAAAGCTCATAACTCTATAACCCTTAAGATCTAATGTTGAAATATTAGTATGTGCTTCTAATATGTGTCTAATGCTTGAATATGAAATTTTATAACTTTTGGACATCGTTTGCTATTTTTATAAAATATGAAACCTTCGAATGTTTTGAAATGAAAAGACAGAGTGAAGATAATATGTTATATTTTTAGCTAATATTCAAGAAGTCATCACTTGAAAAGTACTTGGTAGAATTACTTGACATATAAGTATGTTGTGTTACCATGTATTTAGAACCTATATTTCAAATTCATGAAGTTTAGAGACCATCTGCTATTTTAAAGTATTTTTTATGTTAGCACTGATTAATTGTTGCTCTGTTCTGAAAATCATTGCATGCATGTTAAAGAATGACTTATTTGATTACTTTAATGACATAATCTGAAGAAACATGTAACTAGAAAGTTGTAGTAGACACATAAATCTTTTTGTAATGTCTAAGTACTCATGATTTGGATCATTACACGAATTATAATGAATTTTTCAAGTAACAACAGAAACACATAGACTCTAAAAGCTCACTATTTGCACTATGCCTATGAGATTGAGTTTGAACTTGTAGAATCTGAGTTTTAAGTTGCTGTTGTAGGTTGTGAATCATGTTGTGGATGTGGGAATGAGTTAGAACTTAAATTATCTAAAGTTTCATGTTATGAGTGGCTTATGTGTGCTTGTAGACCTATAGTATAGACATGTTTGTTCACTATTTTGAAGTAGAAATTGTAATGGATGTTTATGTATTGTTGTTGATCACTTTAGGCTGAGATTCATGCCCAAATTGTGCTTATGCTTACTGTCTACTTTGAGTAGAAGCATGGGGAGCACCCGATCGCGTTTCTTCAATGAATAGGGACCGGGAACGACCCCATTTTGGCAAGAATGTCAACTGTATGCTTGTTGTTTCGAAATATGATTTTTCATTTTTAGAGCTCTTTAGCACTCATTTTGAGTATTCTGTGTGGAATTTATTCCTAGGATAGAGCACCCTTTGTTGGACTACATTTGTTGAGTATTGAGACTCTAAGATTAAGTCATGATTGGTACATCTAGACTGGTAAAAAAAGGACATGTGTCACATCGAACGCGTTGAAGGAGACGACTCGTACACCGACGAGTTCGCCGTTCATGGAAGGATTCCATCGTTGTGTTTGATGCTACCACTTGACGAGGACCGTTGAGCGTGAAGATAGCGGGAGCATCGTGTTGGGGTTGGGTCGAGATTACAATCTAACTCCAAACGTAGATGGTGGTTACAACGATCGACGGAGTCGGTGGTTCGTCGTTGGTTCGAGTCAAGTGTGGGCCAAGGTGGCCAACTCTTGGGCCAGATTTGAGGGCTAGATTGAATCCTATTGTGGGATGGGTTAGGTTCTATTAATGAAAAATGCAATTAACTAGAAAAAGGTCTATATGTAAAACTTAACTAGTTGTTCTTAATAAACAAAAGTTGTTTACTAAGTTAGGACATGAAAGTGGATAGATCTCCTAACAAGAAGAGTATTGGTTAAAATGAAATAGAGCTAGACTCGCCTAATAATTCATAATGATATAATGAAAGAGGACTAGAGATTGATTAGAGTCTTGGGATTTAGATAATCAGATGATCAGGTAAAAAGCTAGTAATCGTATAATTAACCTCATTCTTAATCTTGGTCCTAGAGTGGGTTAGCACTTGTACCTTGGGTTTGGGGTGTTGTAGAACTAGATCGATTCTTGATTGAATGTAAGGACAGGCACTAGCAAGTGGTGTTCTCCTGTCAGGGGGACGCGTGGCGTCATCACGCCTGACCAAATCCTAAGTTTATTTAATGCGGGCAAGAAACTTGGAGAAAGGCTCAACTAGGGAGTGGCTCAGAGAGAAAGGCTCTAATATCTTCGGCCGGAGTGCCTTTATGTCCGTAACAACTTTTGAGGAGGTCTAGAGTGGCGGCGTCGTCTCGACTGCAAGTTCTAGTCTAATGTAAGGACGAGGTAACGGTGTTGGGAAAACCTTATATCCGTTAGGTCCTATGTTGATCAATGCGGGCAGGAGGCTTAAAGAAATGCCCTGTGAGCGAGACTCTATTGGAAAGGCTCTATGTCCTTTGGAAAGGAGCCCTAGTGTTCGTATATTAGCTTTTGGTGAGGTCCGGAACGGTGGAATTACTGCAATCTACTATGGGTTCAGCCGCGACAGAGTAAGCCTACAACTGCAACCCCAGTCGCGACGGAGTAAGCCTGCGACTGCGACCCCAAGCATAGTGGATAAAACATGAGGTAATGGACACCACTACTGATAGCAGCGACGGGTATGAACCGGATGACTGTAGCCTCATCATCAATAGAGTATCAGAGACAGGAGAGAGCACAAGAGTAGGATGCATAGCGGGGGATCGAACTCCATCAATTGAAGAACGTCGTTTGGTTTGGGAATGTGTAGTATGGGATGCATATCTCTCCAATCAAGCGTGCATTACAATAATAGTATCGTCTGTATTTTGGTGTGCATTAGATCTAGGCTATGGCATACACCAACACTTGGTTTGACATCACTTTTTTCTTTGCATCAAATTTTGGTTGTTGAGGTTCGGAATTGCTATAGTAAAGCATAGCGAGGAACGCTGTATTATAGCATTACGTCAGTTGTATTCAACTGACGTGCCCACAGTTTGTTTAGTTGCAGGATTGTCGATTGGGGAGAGCGCGGGAAGTATCCAAGTGAAAGTTTACTGTCCAACTCTGTTTTATATTCATGATGTAATAAATTATTGTAAATGTTGTAATCATTGGACATTGTAATAACATTTGTGCCAAGAAAAGTTTTAATTTCCTGTGTTTTTTTTTGTATTGTGACTAATTTGAAGGAAAGATTCTAGCTTGTGTCACGGGTTCCGGGTATTGGGAACTCGCGGCGCTACAGTTCCTAACATCAAAACTTAGAACTTTGTACATAAAAATTGTAGCACACTATGTCCAGTTTCTAGAACATCTTACGGATTCTCATTCCGATTTATAGATTGTAACTTATCACTATTTTGGTACTGGCATATTATAATTTCCAGAACCGAGACAGTGCACGAAACCCGTAAAGAATTGGTTGATCGACCTAATTACTGTATGTAACCCCCCGAATTCCAAAATATAACTGAATTCGAGATTCCACAAGATCTTTACACTTTTTTCGTACAATTTTACAAGGAAATAAAAACTTTTCTTTTATCAGAGTTACATTTACACTTGTACATTATCACAGCAGAAGCAATATTACAATAAATTACATGAAACAATATTTAACTCAATCCTGCGCAACATGTATGCTTCAATTGTCAAGCATCTTTACCCTGCATATAAAATTGTGGGCGGTCAGTTCATTCAATTGACGAAATATTATACACGGCCATCCTCTCTATGCCGGAAGCAGTATAATGATTCTCATTTCTTAACAAATCACAAACTTGTCACAAACAGAACTAAAGGAACTATCCTATTGATGTCGTATTGTGAATGTGCACTTAATCCTTAATGCAATTACTTATATTATATGACACTAATGCGCACTTGTTCAGAGTCTATGCAGCTTATACAACATAGGTCCGAGGGCAAGCCCTTAATTGTTCTTCTTCTTGTAGGGTTCAATCTCTCACCATGACTTGATCCACAACTGTAACTACAGTAAGTATCCTAGATGTTTTCTGACCTACGAACTCATGTCTAGGCGCCCTGGAGGGAATCCCAACGCACTGACACATGACTCATCATGCAGGCATCCTGTGGTAATTCAGCTCCTACCATAGACATGACATCACCCGTAGTCATCAAACACCCCACGAGCGTCGCCACCGGGACGATACTCTGGAGCAGTATCCACGCCCTATCATGACTCATCATGGGACATCCTGTGAATACTCTCACGCCGCCAATCCAATGGCCCTCATACTCAATGTTTTTCTCTTACTTTCATCACATCTCCACTATGCATCTAATCCTTAGTTTAATTGAATAATGAATAAAATCAACTCTTAGAGTGTAGCACTTCCACTATACCGGTCTTATTCATTTAATTCACATGACCCAAACATTGGTCTTCTCATTTCAAAATATCATTTTCTCATTTCTTTCATTGCCGGTATAAGGCTTGGCTATACCCTAATTCTCAATTTCAACTCATAATTACAATGTCATACTCATAAGATCTTTACATGATTAATCACAATTCATATTCCACTAACATAGTATTCATGTATTTACACCTTTCATAATTCATCACGATCAATAATTCAATTTCGCGTGCAATCCATGTGCAAGAATAAATTTCACTTAATAGTCACCAACAATTTCATATATTCCACAAATCTATTATTCATAAATTCACAATTTTACTACTACACATTTTTTTTATAATTCCATTTAATCACGCTAGTCACAATCTTCAAAAATTCATCTTTTATAACTCAAAATTTTTATTTTTATTTTTCTTTCGTTTAAAAGAATAATTTAATTTCAAAGTGAGTCCTTTCTTGCAAAAACCCAAATTTCTCATTCACACTTCATCAAAAGTTGTATAAATATTTCCCATAAAGTTCTAATAATTTCAGTAATTAATCCATAATTTTCTGTTTTTTTTTTATTATAATTTAAAAGTCTACTTTCATTCAAAAAGAATCCAAAAAAAATATTTTTTTTCTAAACTCCCAAACCCACCAAGATTCGAACCAGCAACCAGCGGTAAGGCAGACAGCGCACAAGACCAAAGCGCCACAGCCACTAGGCGATATAGGTAGGGATTAAAATCCCTATGTGTTCAGTTTCGGTGATTTGGGTTTTTAATAAAAAAAATCAAAACACAGTCTTCGGATGTCGAACCCGAGACCCCCCCTTTTACTGTAGCGATCACAGACGCTGCCGACCAGTTGGTCTAAGTGGCCAATTCGATTAGAAAGTATTTTAAATAGGTTTTAGTCTTATTCTCTATTCAAAGATATACTTCTAAAATTCTCAAAACGAATTTGTCTCTTTTTCTCCTCCTTTGAAAATAAAAATGTCCAGAATAAAAATACATTTAATTTAACAATAAACAGTATTTTTAAAAATATTTTTTCCTCTTTAAAACCTATATTTAGCCTTAATTTGTATTTTATAACACTATTTCGACATTTAAAAACTAACACATATTTGTTCACAATAAAGATGATCTCTCACATAAAAAATTCACTACTATGATGTTTGTATGCACATTGACAACTATGATATTTTTAGAGCGCGAAATCAACTTTATAATTAAATAAAACCTCTATTTTTATTAATTACTCTACACATGATGCATTCGATTATTTGTATGCAAAGGACATTCTTTTTCATTTATTCCAATTTTCACATGGCATATATAGCAATAGGTAATTTCAATGCATCTATTAACAATCATTTCTATCAATTTATCTATGACACACTATTCTACCTAGCATTATTAATCAATAAACATGGTGCTAGTCTTTTACTAGTTAATCCACATAGTTCGTATTTAGGGCATATTTTTCATACTAACATTAGAAATAAAGAGAACATTCACTTTACTCATAATTAATAAATATAGTAATCAAACAACACAAATTTGGTAATTTATCAATTCTCTTCTAATTTGGCAAGCATGCATTTCATTTCAACTAGTAGCTTATAATGATAATTCCACTTCATTCCCTAGCATGATTTCTACTATAGAAGTCATGAGAAACACCCACCTTTTTAAAGAAAACCAATAAGAAATCTCCTAGAGCCTCCTAGAATGCGAGAGAGTGCTTTCTCCTCCTAGATTGCAATGTCACGATCTCCTTCTTGCTTCCTTGCCACCAAAACTGAGAGCTCCAAGTTGAAAGAGAAGGGGGTCGGCCTCCAATAGGAACACACCCACTCAAACTCACACACTAATATGTATCTCCTATATAATGCCTTCTTTCAATATTTGCTTTAGTGTAGAATACAAGTATGAAGGGGGGGTATTTATACTAATTTTAGAATGGATTGGAGGGCTAGGATTTATTGGATAGTTATATGATGAATGGTTAGGATAGGAGTTGGAGTTATAGCAACCACCCACACACAAATAACTACCCATGCACACAACCCACTCTCCCATTCCTTCCAATGCACAACCGGCCCAAAATAAAGTGTGCATTGCACACTACGTGCTTCGCACGTGCCACCTAGTACCCCTATTTAAAAGTTGTACAATTTAATTAATCAAAATGTTCACCAATTATTTCTACATGACAAGTGTGACCATTTAATTAATTAATTAAATTGGTGGGCTTCATAAATAGTGAGCTTAGGCTTGTGGGCCAAGACAACAAATTAATAATTAATTAAAGTTGGCTAACACAAATAAAATAGTGTTTTAGGCTTTAGAATTTGGCTTTTATAAAAATAAAGGAAAGGAAAAATAATTGTTCATACTAAGAAAAGAAATTTTGTATATAAAAATAAAAAAATAATATGCACATAAAATTTGCACGTTTACAACACGTGAAAATCAATATCTTATTAGAATGAAAGTTTAGGGTACTACAACACCCCCTCCTTAGAATAGTTCCGTCCCCGGAACTACAATTAAAGAGTGAGAAAACCAAACACAAGAAGAAAAATACAATCAAGCAAACAGCTCAGGATGATCCTTCATCATCCTCTCCTCAGATTTCCAAGTAGCCTCTTCAACCAATTGGTTTCTCCAGACTACCTTGACCATAGGTATTGTCTTATTCCTCAAGACCTTCTCCCGACGATCAACAATCTCAACTAGAAGCTCAATGTAATTCAGATCCAACTGCAAACCCTCTGGCACTTCGAGCAAATGGTGACTAAGATCTGGAATGTAACCTCCCAGCATAAACACGTGAAAGACATTGTGCACCTGAGACAACTCTTCCGGTAACTCAAGCCGGTAAGCAGTTTTTCCGATCCTTTTCAATATCTTATACGGGTCTATGAACCTCGGGGCTAACTTTCCACCCTTGCCGAATCGGATCACGCCTTTGTTGGGCGATACCTTCAGAAAGACAAAGTCACCAACCTCAAACTCAAGGTCCCTCCTCCAGTTATCTGCATAGCTCTTCTGCCTACTCTGAGCATCCACCAACCTCTTCCTGATCAGATCAATCTTTTCAGAGATCTGCTGCACAATCTCAGGCCCAAATATCTGACGTTCCCCAACTTCGTACCAACAGACAGGCGTTCTGCACTTTCTGCCATACAAAGCTTCGTACGGCGCCATCCCAATGCTAGTCTGAAAACTGTTGTTATAGGCAAACTCCACCAAAGGTAAATGTCTTTTCCAACTGCCTCCAAAGTCTAGTACACAACACCGAAGCATGTCTTCAAGAATACGGTTGACTCTCTCGGTCTGCCCATCGGTCTGGGGATGAAAAGCAGTGCTGAAATCTGTCTTTGTACCCAAAGCTGTCTGAAGACTCCTCCAGAAATGTGAAGTAAACTGCGCATCTCGATCAAACACAATGGTCAACGGAACACCATGAAGCCTGACGATCTCACCAACATACATCTCAGCCAACTTGTCCATTGAAGCAGTGAATTTCATCGCCAAGAAGTGAGCGGACTTGGTTAGTCGATCGATTATGACACAAATCGCATCATTGCCCTTAGGACTCTTAGGCAAACCCGTGATGAAATCCATACTAATGTTATCCCACTTCCATTCCGGAATAGGTAACGGTTGCAATAGACCTCCGGGTTTCTGATTCTCGGCTTTGACTTGTTGACAAATCTCACACCTTGACACAAATTCAGCCACATCCCGCTTCAAACCTGACCACCAGAAATGCTGTTTAATATCTTTATACATCTTGGTACTTTTAGGATGTACTGACAAAAGAGTAGCATGTGCCTCCTGAAGAAGACTTTCTTTCAAGTCCGATTGATCCGGAACACACAGCCTTTCACCAAACCACAAGACTTCATCCCTGATTTGAAATCCGAGCAACTTGCCAGCACCAAACTGCTCCATCATCTTCTGAATCTCTGCATCTTCCTTCTGACTTGCAATAATCCTTCCATTTAGCGTCGGTTGAAGCCTCAACTGAGCTAAAGATGATCCCAAGCCTTGCAGAACAACTTCAATTCCAGCCCGATCCAACTCCTCTGCCAGCTGCCTCTGAGTTGTAATCAAACTCGCCAGACTGCTCTTGCGGCTAAGTGCATCAGCAACAACATTAGTCTTCCTAGGATGATACATAATCTCCAGACGAATGTCCTCAAGTACCTCCAACCATCTTCTTTGCCTCAGGTTCAGATCCTTCTGCTGATAGATATACTTCAAGCTTTTGTGGTCTGTGTATATGTTCAGCTTCTCGCTATACACATAATGCCTCCATTGCTTTAAGGCGAAGATAATCGCAGCCAACTCTAGATCATGAGTCAGATAATTCTTCTCATGCGGTCTTAGTTGCTTAGACCCATAAGCAATTACTTTCCCTTCTTGCATTAAGACACAACCAAGCCCACGATGTGAAGCATCGCTGTAGACATCATACTCAACACCTGCTCTAGGCAAAGCCAAAATAGGTGTAGTAGTCAGCCTCTCTTTCAACTCTTGAAAGCTTGCTCCGCACTGCTCATTCCACTTGAAGTTCACATTCTTCTTGGTCAAACCAGTGAGCGGCATGGCTATCTGAGCATAGCCCTGGATAAAACTCCTATAATATCCAGTTAGCCCAAGGAAATTCCTGATTTCCTTCACTGTAGTAGGTCTTTCCCAATCTCTCACTGTCTCTATCTTCTGAGGATCAATTGCCACTCTCTCCTTAGAAAGGATGTGACCTAGGAATACCACTTCAGATTTCCAGAAATCACACTTGGACAACTTGGCATACAACTCCTGCTCCTGAAGCTTCCTCAAAACTGCTTCCAAATGCTCCGTGTGCTCCTCCTCCGATTTGGAGTACACGAGAATATCGTTGATAAATACCACGACGAAAGAATCAATGAACGGCCTCAGAACTCTGTTCATCATGTCCATGAAGATTGCAGGCGCATTCGTCACTCCAAATGGCATAACTAAGAATTCGTAATGCACGTGTCGAGTTCTGAACGCAGTCTTATGCACATCTTCAGCTTTCACTCGAACTTGATGATATCCTGATCGAAGATCTATTTTGGAGAAAACTGCAGCTCCTTGTAGACGATCGAACAAGTTATCAATTCGTGGAATAGAATATTTAGCTCTCGGTAATCGATGCACATCCTCATCGAACCATCCTTCTTCTTTACCAAAAGTACTGGTGCTCCCCAAGGTGACGCACTAGGTTGAATAAAGCCCTTCTCCAACAGTTCCTCAATCTGCCGTTTGATCTCATCCTGTTCCACAGGTGCCATCCTATACGGTACCTTGGAAATAGGTGCACTCCCTGGCTAAATAGTGATGTTGAACTCCACATCACGATGCGGGGGTAACCCAGGCAAATCTTCCAAGAAAAAAGTCGGATAATCCCGAACCACAGGAATCTGCTGCACCTCTGCAGCAGTCCCTCTCTTCTGGCTGATAGCAGCAACCAAATCTGAACATCTTATCTTCCTTTGGAAAGTGACTTCAAGTCCACCTGGAGCCTTCACTGTTACTGTCTTGGTCTTGCACTCGATGTTCGCACTGTACACCGACATCCAATCAATGCCAATGATAACATCGACTCCCAAAACATTCAGCTCGATCAGATCGATCCCAAAAATTCGATCTCCAATCACAATCTCGCAGTCGGCATAGTACCGATCAGTGGTTAGAGTCTCCCCTGACGGAGTAGCCACTGCTAAAACCTTGCCTGGAAATATCTTCGGTTTGACTCCTAGAACTTTAGCAAATTTAGGTGATACAAAAGTGTGAGAGGACCCAGTATCGAACAAAAAAACAGCTTTCTTTCCATTCAAAATAAGTTCTCATATTACATACACACACTCGTCATATAACAGTTCACTAATTGACAGGAAAAAAAGACACAGAAAACACTCCTAAATGTCCTCCCTTGTACCAGTGATGACGTGATCCACCTCATCAGCGTCAGCTTCAGTCAAGACAAATACTCGCCCCTGCTTGTACGGCTTCTTTCCGGTCTGCTGAATTGGTCCATTGCGGACGACATCCTGCAGTTTGGGGCAGTGAGACTTGTAGTGGCCTGTCTCTTCACAGTTGAAACAAGTCACTGGAGGTCTCGCCCAAGTATTCCCGGGTCTTCCTGCCACTTGAACAGCGTTCGCACCCGTAGGCTTGAACCTTTGAGCTGGTGGTTGTCCCCTGACATTGCCAGCAACGGCGGGACTCTTCCCCGCATTCCAATTGTTCCTCCTATTCTGAACAGCATGGAACTGCTCCATGTCCACCTCTGTGGCTGCCGCTCGTTTGACCAGCTTGTCAAACCTCCTGATACCGATGGGTATCATCCTGGACTCAAGCTCGGCCTCAATCCATGCTCGAACTTACGAGCCTTCTTCGCCTCATCCATCACCAATTCGGGAGCATACCTTGAGAGCTGAGTGAATCAGGTCTCATACTCCCTAACCGACATGCCGCCCTGCTGCAGTGACAGAAACTCCATGGCCTTCTTCTCCTGGACGTCTGAGGGAAAGTAATGACTGCAAAATTCTTTCAAGAATTCCTCCCAGCCAAGAGCCAAGCCTCCCATCGTCCGCTTCATCGACTGCCACCACATAGCCATATCCTTCTCGAATTGCAGAGTAGCCAACTTCACCTTACTGCCCTCCGGGGTCTCCAGGACTTCGAAGATAGTCTCTACCTGACAGATCAAATTGTCAGCAGTGTCAGGGTCTGACTTTCCCTTAAACACCGGTGGTTTCATCCGTTTAAATGATTCCACGAGTTTGATTGCTTCGGGTACTGGATTTGCAGGCACCCTTCCTTGATTCTGATTCATGACAACGGCATTGAGTGTCTGATAGACCCTCGCTAGCTCCGTTTTCAAGTCCAGACCTTCACCATTTCGAGCTCGTCTTCCAGCCATATTCTGATGCAAAAGATCCATTAAATTTGAAGTGTAAAACATGAACTTTAAGTCAACATTTCCATTTCGTTAAATTTCAAACTTTATACATTCGAATTTAAAACATTTCTGACATCAAAATGAAAGCAGTAGATGATACAACGGTCTAATTTCCCACGGTTCCTCTTGGCTTCACGAAGCTCTCCCCGTAGTTCCTTCACTTCCTCCTTCAGTACATCGGTCATGTTTTTCCTCTTCTCGAGTTTCCAAACATGATGACTGAGAACTGCAAAATCATCCTTGTGCGTCGCCAACTCAGCCTCTAGTAGCCCAACTCTCTCCCGCAGAGTCTCTACCTACCTCTGAAGAGACACAATGAGATTACCCGGAATTGGTTCCTCTTCGTCAGAAGAATCATCAGATGAATCTGAAGGTGGGGTGATCTCTCGGGACTCAGGCCATTCCTCTTCCACTTCTTCGGGATCTTCCTCGTCTGAATCAGCTTGTCCGGGGTAATAATCTTCCTCTATGATATACCAATTGTCATCTCCAGCTGGGTCGAAGTGATCAGCCATCTTAGAAATAGAGAAGAAGAAGCATAAGTCATAGAGCAACACAAATATAAGTAGCTTACATTTAAATCTCTAGACTCAACACACACTCTAATGTCCACTTCTAAGGTGTCGTTCCTTATAAATTTGTACTACTTAGAAGCGTGCTCTGATACCACTCTGTAACACCCCGAATTCTAAAATACAACTGAATTCGAGATTCCACAGGATCTTTACACTTCTTTCGTACAATTTTATAAGGAAATAAAAACTTTTCTTTCATCAGAGTTACATTTACACATGTACATTATCACAGCGGAAGCAATATTACAATAAATTACATGAAACAATATTTAACTCAATCCTGCGCAGCATGTATGCTTCAATTGTCAAGCATCTTTACCCTGTGTTACCGCTGATTTCGGTGTGGGGGTAAACAGATAGAATTTGTGAGTCCGAGAAAAACCTGAATAGTTGACTCAGCCTTCTTGCTCCTGCCGCGACCTGCAAGGAAGTGCGAAACACCGGGGTTGATTCCGGCGATGCACCCTCCGACGCTCTTGTCAGTAATCAGAAGAGATTAAGAAAGAGCTTAAAGTGGTGAAAAAGTGATTAACCTGGTCATGGTGGTAGAGGAGTGATATTTATAGTCGCCAGGGGAGTTGTTTAAGGGCCTGATTTCCTGTGTAACAGCAGGGAGTAAAATCCTCAGTCTGTTTTAGGAAATCTTTCCTTGATTCCCGGTGAGAGCAAATCAGGGCCATTGACTTGGCCAAATCATGGATCCTGATTTGTCTCTTGTTGGTTTGGGTTCGTCTCGGGTCAGAACCCGTACCCAATCGGTGTGGATCCATTCGGGGGTTATTGGATCTGTGAGAAGGAGATTCGGTACCCGCTTTGGATCCGCTTGTATGTGAAATTACCTTTTTACCCCCGAGCTTCAAGATTCGTGCCCAATCTAGACGGTTCCGATTTAACCCCATTTTTAGCCATATCACGAGCCCCCCACTCCTAAAGACTGAGCGTGATCAGCCTTTGAGGAGTAGTTTGACTGTTTTGGTGGCTAGCGGAGTTGTATCGGAGTCCATGTGGAGGACTTAGGATCTCGAAGGGGGTAGTGAGGTAACTTTTTGATGCCATGAGCTGCTTCCTAGCCATATCGAGTATTTGGGGTCTTTCATCTTTTTTTTCGGATTATTTATTTAATTTTGCGATGTGTTTACTAATCGTTCGGGGGGCCTTAACAGTGCATTCTGGGCAATAATTGTGCGTTCAGGGGCCCAAAAATATACCCCCGAATTTTCAATTATTTTCTAGAATTTTTAGTTAAATTTCCCAAATTTTTAGCAATTTTTAGCAATTTTTAAATAAATAAAGCGATTTAAATAGATAAAAAATGATTTTTAATACTGATTTATGGCGTGGCACAATCTGGACCTCTGATCATAGTCTAGCGTGTTTTTCTGAGAGATCTGATGGTCCCCATAGCTCGGCATCTTTTTTCTCCGTTTATGAGCTCGGAATGGCACTTGCTCGGCTGCCGACCGGAGACTAGGGGAGTAGGCGTTCCGAGCGACGTGGCGCAATCTGAGCCATCGGATGGTGGCGCGTTTCCCAAGAAAATGCTATCTTGTCTTTTAGCGCATGTGACGCAATCTGGACCGTTCATCATTAGAAGCACGAATTTCTGAGAGATCCAACGGTCATAGTAACTCGGTGTCTTTTTTCTCCGTTGACGAGCTCGGAATGGCACTTGCTCGGCTGCCGATCGGAGACTAGGGAGGTCGGCGTTCCGAGTCGACGTGGCGCAATCTAAGCCGTTGGATGACGATGCGTTTCTCGAGATGGGCACATTTCCCAAGAAAACACTATCTTGTCGTTTAGTGTCCTCGGCGAGATCTGGGCCGTCTGATTGAGATCATGCGCGAAAGTTGAGGAGAAAGTGTGTTTTCTCCGTTTACGAGCTCGGAAAGGCACTTGCTCGGTAGCTGACCGAAGGCGTGGGGTCTCGGCAGGTCGAGCGTCGTGGCGCAGTCTGAGCCATCGGATGACGACGCGCATCTCAAGACGGGCACATTTCTCAAGAAAACACTATCTTGTCGTTTAGTGTCCTTGGCGAGATCTGGGCCGTCTGATTGAGATCATGCGCGAAAGTTGAGGAGAAAGTGTGTTTTCTCCGTTTACGAGCTCGAAAAGGCACTTGCTTGGTAGCCGACCGAAGACGTGAGGTCTCGGCTGGTCGAGCGATGTGGCGCACTCCGTCTCGAGACGATCCTGTTCCCAAGGGCATTAATGGTGCCTCGGGGTTTGCGCGGCATTCCACTTTCACAAGTTCATTAAGGATAACTCCTTCAATTAATGCGTGGCGTTTCAACTTCCGAGGGTCATAATGGCTGGACCTTGGAGGGGAGCTTATAAGTACTCCACTCCCTTTGTCATTTCAATCGCAACAAACGTAGAGTTTCAAACCTCGGAGGTATTGGCCTTGGGTAACTTGTCTTTCGGGGTCCGAGGGGGTTGTCGCTCTTTTGCCTTTTTCTTCTCCCGTTCCTGACGGCCCCAAAGTGGATGTCAGGAGCGGGGGGGAACGAGGCAGTAGTGGTGACGACCATAGTCCGGACCCGAGGGATGAGTTACTTCGGAAGGACGGGTGGTTGCCCTGTTGCCTTGTTCTTCTCCCGTTCCTCACGGTTCCGAAGGGGATGTCAGGAGCGGGAGAGAATGAGGCAGTAGTGGCGACGACCGTAGTCCGGACCCGGGGTGTGAGCTGCTTCGGAGGGACGGGTGGTCGTTCTCCCACCAAGATCTTCTGCCTACTCTGTTTGCTCCGCAGCGGGTGTCAGGGTCGGCAGAGATCAGGGTGGGAGAGGTGATGATCCATGTCCGAATCCGAGGGGTGAGCTTGTTAGGAAGGACGGGTGATCGCTCTTTCACTTCCTGTCCATCGGTGAGATTGAGGGGGGAGAAATAAAGGGCGTTCCGATCTTGTTGTTTGCAACTATGAAGGCTCTGTTGCCAGAGTCCTCTGCCGGGCCGAGCCTTCCAGTTACAATCAACTAGCTCGGAATGGTGCGCTTCTCCCGATCTCTGAGTGTTCATCTGCTTTCAACCGGGCCTCGCAGGTCGGCGAAATGTCGACCGAGACGTGGGGCCCGGGGGGCCCGCCGAGGGCGGTGCCTTAAAACTTTGAATCAAAACTTTTTCTGTCTTCTCTAGGCATTAGTGGGGCGTCCGAAGGTTCGATCGTCCGAGCGACGTGGCGCAATCTGATCCGTTGGATGACGGCGCGCATCTCGAGACGGGCACATTCCTCAAGAAAACACTATCTTGTCGTCTAGTGTTCTCGGCGAGATCTGGGCCGTCTGATCGAGATTTTACGCGAAGTTTGAAGAGAAAGTGAGTTTTCCCCGTTTGCAGGCTCGGGAAGGCACTTGCTCGGAGACCGACCGGAGTCTGCGCAATCTGGCTCGGATTGCGTGCGGCTCGGATTCAGACCCCATTGCGCCGAGCTGGTTGAATTGGTGAGGAAGGCAGTTGTGTTGGGCCTTCGCGACATTTCGAGAGCGGCCCAAAAGTCGCACTTATTCATTTGGAAGTCCAAGGGACGTTCCATTTTTACTATAAATCTTCACCCCCCCACCTTAGACCAAGTCTCATTTTTCACTTTTACTTTCTCTCTTCAGTTTTTACTTTGCCTTCGAAGTTTTCAGCTCTCTGGTGGCGTTGCTAGCTGTCGCAGTAGCGTTCCTTGTCTCCGGTGAACTTTCCGACCGTACCTATCACTTCATGGTCAGTCTCTTTCCCTTCTCTTTTAGGAAAAATGGTCAAGATCACGGATGAGACCCCCGCCTCGGAGCAAGCCGTTGGCCGAGGGGATAAAGGGAAGGAGATAGTGGAGCCGAGCGATCAGAATGTCGTTCGTCCGGACAGAGAGGGCGAAGTGGCCGAGCTACCTAAAGAGGTTGCGGCGGTGTCTCGGGAGGGGAAGGCCGTGGTTACGATCGTGGAAACGCCGAAGACGGTGGGAGCGTTCGGTCGGCAGCCCATTTCTCTGTCGAGCATGGGGGGCGTACGGGATTACGCCGAGGACACCTTGGAGAGAGTAACCCAAGGCACGGCTAAGTTGGTGGAGGAGAACGAACCGAGGGAGCTGTCCGAGGTGGATCATGCCATCTCGTCTCTCACCGAGGGTGACCTTCATCTGATCTGAGAGGGCTTCTGGATCCCTGCCGACTATGGATTGCTCCTCCCCGGGCCAGGTTTCCGAGCCAATACAAAGTCCTCGTCGGACGTGTGTGTCTTTTCGGTCGACTCCCTTATTGCGGGACTCCGCTTTCCCCTCCATCCGTTCGTGGTTGAAGTTCTGACATGGTACGGTTTGAGCCCCGCCCAGCTGATGCCGAACACATGGAGGCATGTCATGGCTTTCGTCCTCCAATGCCAAGAGGTCAGCGGTAAGCCGAGTATGTTCCTCTTTCGGAGTCTCTACCGGCCCTGTCAGCCAAGGAGAGACGAACAGAGGTTCTATCTTTCGCCCCGGCCGGGCGTGAAGCTGATCGAGAATCCGGACTCAATCAAACATTGGAAGGAGAAGTACTTCCTCATCCGAGCTCCGGCACCGTGGGTGATACCGACGGTTTGGGCAAAGGAGGGTCTGCCCAAGCGGACCAAGAAGGAGGCGGCGCTGAGTGATGAGGAGGCGGAGGTCCAGAGGAAGCTCCTCGCCCTGCCAGCACTAAGCTGGAAAGATATTACCGAGGAGGAACTGTTCCGTGGGGGTCTCAGTCCGATCGACCCTAGTATGCTTCTGGTATTTATACCCTTTGTTTAAAGTTCATGAAAATTTTTCTAAGTTTTTTCATTCGGCTTTTGCAGATACGATGAAGCTGGATTACAAAGCTCTGGTGGCGAAGGGCCGGTCGGTGCAGGAGGCGAAGAAGAAGAGGCCTTCGGCAGGACCTCAGGACAGCCGAGCCTCGAAGAAGCCCTCGGTCGAGAAGACTGCCGACCAACCGAAGGTCGCGGTCCTCGAGCAGGGGGAGATCAGGGTTCTCGACCCCCTGCTTCGGAGGTGTCGGCTCCGACCCCGAAGGTGGATGCTCCCGATTCGTCGAGTGGTACGTTCGGCGTGAAGGAGGTGCTGTCCCTCCAAGTTCCACCCCTCACCGCCGATGCGGAGAAGATCCTGACCGAGCGTCACAAGCAGATCTTCGTGCCCGACTGGCAGGTGATGAACGTCGACGGCTTCTTGGGCGACGGCAACATCTGCATGGAGGCGGTGAGGCACCTGCGGACCCCAAAGGACCGGGCGACCCTGAAGGCCGGGCAAGCAGGGGACGCCGTGATGCAGATCGCTCGGAATACTATGTCGGTAAGTAGGCTGAGCTCTCCTTTATCAAAATTTCTTCTTTAGAATTTATTTCTAAGTCTTTGGACTCGGATTTTAATCCGCTGTTCTTTTTCAGACCCTCTGCCACTTCAATTTCCTGGTCGAGGAGTTTGCGAACAAGGAGCAGGAGAAGGAGCGGGAGAGGGCGGAGCGCGTCAAGGCCACGCAGCGGCTTGATGCCGAGCAGCTCCTCTCGACGAAGAGGGCTGCCGAAGTAGCGGGGCTGGAGAAGCAGCTGGCCGACGCCATTCAGCTGTCAAAGGACGCGGCGGCCAAACTTGAGGCGAAGGAGAAGGAGGCAGCCGAGCTGAGGGAGGAGCTGGCCAACGCCCGGTCGGAAGCGGAGAAGGCTCGGAAGAGGGCTGAGAGGATCAAGGCCAAGCACTTGAAGAAGGTGAAGAAGGTGAGGAAGGCCGTGCAGGAGGAGGCCGCGCAGCACATGCTCCAGAACATGGAGGATGCCTACGGTCGAGCCCTGCTCCACGTAGCCGCCAAGAACCCAGGCTTCGACACGTCCTCCTACCATTTTTACGACCCCGTGGAAGGGGAGGAGGGGGTTACCGAGGGGCTGCTCGGCCCCGAGGGAGAGACGGAACCCGTCGAAGGCCCAGGGGAGACCGAAGCCGAGGGCGAGGAGGAGGACGACTCCGAGGAGGAGAGTTGGAGCGAAGGCGGAGGCGAGGGCGATGGCGAGGACAAGACCGGGGGGTCGACGGACCCGAACGGCAAAAAGGTTGACCCCTGACTCGGTTGTCTTTTTTTTAGTCTTTTTTCTTTTGTAAGCCTAATTGCGGACTGGCCACCGCTTGTGTAAAACCTTCACCTCGATTTTGAATAAAAATATTTTGTTTGGCAAAAAATTTATCCAAGTGTTGAGCCTCGGATTTGCCTATGACTAGTTGTAGATGTTTCCGTGTATTGTCCCATCAGATTTATCTCCGCTTTTCAGGTGAAGTTCGGTCCGATCACGAAGGTTGTATACCTTCGGAAGGAGCTGGCGAAAACGAAGGGCGAGCTCTGGCAGAGCCGACAGAATAGGTTTCTCCTGCTCGGCAAGCTAGAGGAGACGAAGGCAGCTTTGCGGAGGTACTGTCGCGAGCTGTGGCAACTGCGGAAGTACCCCCAAGCTCCTTGTCCCGAAGGGGAAGTCGAACGGCTCCGTAGAAAGCTTACTGTCGCCGAGCAGAAGAATGACGACCTTTTGGCAGAGGTTCAACACTTGGAATTAGCGGAGAAGGAACGCTCGGCGGAGGAAGAGAAGCTGACATCCGAGCTGGAGAAGGCGTCGGTCGAGCGCAAGAGGTTATTGGCCGAAGTCGACAGGCTCAGAAGGATCACGATAGATAGGGGAATCGAGGTCACCCACTTCCGCCGGCTCGCCGCCGATGGTGCCAATGCCTCTGGCTCGTCAAGGCCTTCTCGTCCGAAGAAATCGGCGAAGGACGACGCTCTGAGAGACAGAATCATTGAACTGGAGGAGGAGATCGCGTCGCTCAAGCCTGTCCCGGAGAGGGCTAACGTTCGCAGTACGTCGTGCACCCGCGAAGAGAGCGAGAGGGGGATTACATTCTACGAACTTGCTACATGCTCGCCTATGACCAGGCGGAGTCCAGCCGACGCTCAGAGCAGTGCGGCCGTCTCGTCGAGCGGGGCCTCGGCAGGCGCCGCAGTTAGAGCCAGCAGCGAAGGGGGGTCGCGCTTCGTTGGTTTAGGATCGAGCTCGGAGGGCAGGCCTCGTCGTCCCTGCGTTTCCCTAAACCGAAGCATTCCCCTTCCGAAGAGACCCTGATCATGTCGTTTTTTATCCCCCCTGACTTGTTGTAAAATGTTGTAGTAGAGTCGGTCTCGATGTATGTGAAGCCACTATATATATATATGAATGCAAATCTGAAAGTTTCTTCAGAAAATTTCCAAGTGTTGGACTTCGGCAGTGCATTGAAATTTTGTTATTTGCTTTTCCCTTTTTTCAGCTCGAGGCGGCCGACCCATATGCTGATCTCCACGGCTCGGATGACGGCTCTGAATCCGAAGCCACCTCTGGGACGGCGGCTCTGAGTCCTAGGAGCGTCGAGCTGGAGTTACGCCGAGCTGAGGGTGAGCGGGCTCACCTTTTGTCCGTCCTCGACCTACGGGAAGCGGAGATCCAACGTCTAGAGAATAGGATCACCGAGTTGAGCCCTGCAGAAGGGGACGAGGATTCGCAAACCGCGTTCAGCAACACTCTTCGGGTCAAGTGTATTCGGCACAACCAGTCGAAGTTCATAGCCGAGCGGGACGATTTGCTCTCAGAGATTCGACACTTGCAGACTGTGGTAGCGAAGCTCCGGAACGATGCAGGGGAGCTACCAGCCGAGGAGGACGAACAGTCGGCCGAACAGTCTAGTGAGGATATTTCCATATGAGGGCCAAGTGTAGTAGGTCGGTGGCGTGTATTTTGTTTGCAAACACTTTGTAACCATGAAAAGATGTGTTTCGTATTACAGCCTGGCTGTTTAATAAAATATCTTTCACTGCTCTGCACTTTTGTCTTGCTTATAACTGTGTTGGTCGCGCCGAGGTCTTTGAACCGAGCGTGTTAGTTTCGTCGGCGAGAGTGTTGAACCGAACGGGATACCTATGAGTACGGTACTTTGTCGCTTAGCGACTCTGACTAGGTACGGCACGAATCCCTAGGCGGCTCAGTCCCCAAGAAAGCGCTATCTTGTCGTTTAGCGCGGGCGGCAAGATCTGAGCCGTTGAACGTAGGCACGAATCTCGAGGCAGCTCAGTTCCTAAGAAAACGTTATCTTGTCGTTTAGCGCAGGTGGCAAGATCTGAGCCGTCTGATCGAGATCAGGTGCGAAAGTTGAGGAGAAAGTGTGTTTTCTCTGTTTGCGAGCTCGGAAAGGCACTTGCTCGGAATCCGTCCGGAGACAAGGGGGTCTCGGCAGGACGAGCGACGTGGCGCAGTCTAAGCCATTGGATGACGACGCGCATCTCAAGACGGGCACATTTCTCAAGAAAACACTATCTTGTCGTTTAGTGTCCTCGGCGAGATCTGGGCCGTCTGATTGAGATCATGCGCGAAAGTTGAGGAGAAAGTGACTTTTCTCCGTTTGCAAGCTCGGGAAGGCACTTGCTCGGTAGCCGACCGAAGGCGTAGGGGTTCGGGATTCGGTTATTAGGCTGGAGAGCTCGGATTATGTGGCCGAACGTAGCTTCGGTGTCCCTCCGCTGACGGAGCAGAGGGGCGGACCACTCCCGGTTCGCCGCGAAGCGAGCTTGGGGGGACTGGGAGCTAAGTGTTGGACTCCGGGTCTATCGTTGTAGTCCAACGGTTGTAGGAGCAATTCCGAACGGCGATCTACCCCTGGCTCGCTCGCTGGCGAGCCGAGGAGGTAAAGTCGAGCCGAGTGTTGGACTCCGAACCATCGGTGTAGTTCAACGGTTGTGGGAGCAATTCCGAACGGCGATCTACCCCTGGCTCGCTCGGAGGCGAGCCGAGGAGGTAAAGTCGAGCCGAGTGTTGGACTCCGAACCATCGGTGTAGTTCAACGGTTGTGGGAGCAATTCCGAACGGCGATCTACCCCTGGCTCGCTCGGAGGCGAGCCGAGGAGGTAAAGTCGAGCTGAGTGTTGGACTCCGAACCATCGGTGTAGTTCGACGGTTGTGGGAGCAATTCCGAACGGCGATCTACTCCTGGCTCGCTCGGAGGCGAGCCAAGGAGGTAAAGTCGAGCCGAGTGTTGGACTCCAAACCATCGGTGTAGTTCAACGGTTGTGGGAGCAATTCCGAAGGGCGATCTACCCCTGGCTCGCTCGGAGGCGAGCCGAGGAGGTAAAATCGAGCCGAGTGTTAGACTCCGAACCATCGGTGTAGTTCAACGGTTGTGAGAGCAGTTCCGAACGACGGTCTACCCCTGGTTCGTCCGGGGACGAGCCGAGGAGATGAGGTCGAGCCGAACGTGGACTCCGAATCGTTGGTTGAAATCTCAGTTTAAACAAGCGTTGATAAGAGGGGAGAGAAGCATGCGAATTTAAAAACACGAAAGAGCTTTCTTTATTAATAATCGACGGCGAACCGTTTTACATAGTACAATTTATGAAAATAGGTTACAAGTCGGAGGACTGGAATGGCTCGATATCCTATGATACTTAGAGTGGCTCTTGGTATTTTAGGAGGAGGTCGGCATTCCAGGTCCTCGGAAGCTCTCTGCCCTCTAGGTCTTCAAGACGATATGTTCCGGGCCGAACTACCCTCGTGATTCTGTACGGCCCTTCCCAGTTCGGAGCCAGCTTGCTCTTCTGACTGGGGAAGGATATGGCTAGCTTTCTCAAGACCAAATCCCCTTGCTTAAGGTTGGCGGGTCGGACCTTTTTGTTGTACGCAAGTTCAACCCGTCTTCGGTAAATCTGCTACCGAATCGACGCCCTTTCCCTCAGCTCGTCTATCAGGTCCAAGTCTGCTCTGAGGTCCCTGGCATTCTGTGCTTCGTCATAGGCTGTGAGCCGAGGGGAAGGTATTCCGACCTCCAGAGGTATCACGGCCTCGGACCCATAGGTGAGGTTGAAAGGGGACTCGCCTGTGGGGGTCCGCTTGCTCGTGCGGTAGTTCCATAGGACGTTGGGGAGTTGGTCGACCCATAAGCCCTTGGAACTTTTGTCTAGCCTTTTCTTGATGCCTGCGAGGATCTGCCGGTTAGCATTTTCTACCTGTCCGTTCGACTGAGGGTGGGAGACGGACGAGAAGCGCTGCTGGATGGCCAGGTCGTCGCATAGAGCTCGGAATGCTGCGCCAGTGAACTGAGTCCTGTTGTCCGTCACGAGGACGCGGGGGACGCCGAACCTACAAATGATACTCTTCCAGAAGAACTGTACCACCTTGTTCTCGGTTATTGTGGCGAGGGGCTCGGCCTCGACCCACTTTGAGAAGTAGTCGATGGCAACGACCAAGAACTTGAACTGACCCGGAGCCGGAGGGAAGGGCCCTAGTAAATCCATCCCCCACATTGCAAAGGGGATGGGACTTGATAGGGAGGCGAGGTTGGCCTGAGGTAGGCGTCGGATGCTGGAATGTCTCTGGCAAGAGCTGCATTGCCGAACGTGTCGCTCTGCGTCTTGAAGGAGGGTCGGCCAGAAGTACCCATAATTCAAAGCTTTCCGGGCCAAGGACCTAAATCCTGAGTGTGCCCCTCCGATGCCTTCGTGGAGCTCTTGTAGGGCATATTCGGCCTGATCCGGAGAGAGGCACCTTAGGTACGGTCGGCCGTCTATTTGAGAGAAAGAGCGTTTGTATAGGATGCCCTCGATCAAGACATACCGCTCGGCCTAGGTTCTGACTCGGCGAGCCTCTTTGGGGTCTTCGGGCAGGAGCCTGTCCCTTAGGAATTCCACTAAAGGCTTCATCCAATTATCTTGTAAGATGACCGGCAACGATTCCGCCGAGCCGGGTGTCTCGTCTTCGATGCTCGGCTTAGAGAGGACTTCGATCAATACGGTCTGCTCGAGACCTTGCAGTGAGGACGAGGCCAATTTTGGAGAGGGCATCGGCCTGTGAGTTCTCTTCACGAGGGACCCGCTGGATGAGCGCCTCCTCGAACCGGCCCATAAGGTCCCGAACCCTAGCAAGGTACTTCGCCATCCGCTCATCTCGAGCCTCGTACTCGCCCAAGACTTGGTTCACGACAAGCTGGGAATCGCTGTGGATTCGGAGGCGCTGCGCCCCAACACTTCGTGCAAGTCCGAGACCAGCGATGAGTGCTTCGTACTCCGCCTCGTTGTTCGAGGCCTTGAAGTTCATACGGATCGCGTACTGGAGGACGAAGTTGTCAGGGCCGTTCAGAATGATGCCAGTGCCGCTTCCTTCATTACAAGAGGATCCATCCACGAAGACTGTCCAAATGGGGGGTCCATTCGGAATGTGTTCGACCTCAGGAATAGTGGACTCCACGATGAAGTCGGCGAGCGCCTGTGCCTTAATCGCTGCCCGAGGCTGGTAAGTGATGTCATGCTAGCTCAGCTCTATGGACCACTTCATCAGCCGGCTCGAGGTCTCAGGCTTGTAGAGGATCTGCTTTAGGGGTTGGTCGGTGAGGACGACGATCGAGTGGGACTGAAAGTATGGCCGAAGCTTCCTCGCCGCTGTGACTAGGGCGTAGGCCATTTTCTCAATCTTCGGATAGCGGAGCTCGGCGTCCCGAAGCACCTTGCTCACGTAGTAGATGGGCCTTTGGGACCGGTCCTCCTCTCTTACCAGGACAGCACTTAGGGTCTGCTCGGAAGCAGCCAAGTAGACGAAGAGGGTCTCGCCCGGGACCGGTTTGCTGAGCAGAGGGGGGTTCACCAAGTATGCCTTCAGTTGGTCGAACGACTCCTGTTGTGGCTAGCCCCATTCAAACCCCTTAGCCCCCCTGAGTGCTTTGAAGAAGGGGAGGCACTTTTCCCCCGACTTCGAGAGGAACCGACCGATAGCAGCGAGCCGACCGGTGAGCTTCTGCACCTCCTTGATGTTCCGAGGTGGGGCCATGTCTAATATGGCCTTAATCTTCTCGGGGTTAGCTTCGATTCCTCGTTGGCTTACCATGAAGCCGAGGAATTTTCCCGAGGAGACCCCGAACGCACACTTGTTCGGGTTCAGCCGCATGCTGTGCCTTCTCAACACGCCGAAGGCCTCCTGGAGGTCGGCTACATGATCGGTGCCTCGGACGCTTTTGACGAGCATGTCGTCAACGTACACCTCCATGTTTCGGCCGATCTGGCTCTGGAAGACCTTGTTGACGAGGCGCTGGTAGGTGGCGCCTGCGTTCTTCAAGCCGAACGGCATGACTCGGTAGCAGTAGAGGCCTTGGTCGGTGACGAAGGAGGTCTTCGGAATGTCCGGAGGGAACATTCGGATTTGATTGTACCCCGAGAAGGCGTCCATGAAGCTGAGGAGCTCATGGCCCGAGGTGGCGTCAATAAGGGTGTCGATGTTCAGGAGAGGGAATGGGTCCTTCGGACACGCCTTGTTCAGGTCGGTGAAGTCAATGCATATTCTCCACGAGCCATTAGACTTCTTGACCATTACAACATTCGATAGCCACTCGGGGTAATTTACCTCCTGTATGAACTTGGCCTTCAGCAGTTTATCCACCTCTTCCTTGATGGCCTGCTGTCGCTCGGGAGCGAACTTTCGCCTCTTCTGCTGGACCGGTTTGCACCCCGGTTCGACACTTAGGCAATGGACGAGTAGCTCCTCGGAAATGCTGGGCATGTCCGCGGCCGACCATGCAAACAAGTCATGGTTATCTCGGATGCATTTAATCAGGTCCGAGCACAGTGCGGTCGGCAAGGATTTGCTGATGAGGAACTTCCGGCTCGGATCCTCGTCCGAGAAGAGCACTTCTTCTAACTCATCCGCCGGCTCGGACGTTGGCCGAGCTTTCGGCTCGGGGATTTCTAGTGTCTCGAGCGAGAGCACTGGTCCCCCGGTGGAAGTCATGTAGCACTTCCGGGCTGTTTCTTGGCTTCCCCTGACTTCCCCTACTCCCGACCGAGTGGGGAACTTCATTTTCAAATGGTACGCCGAGGGGACAGCTTCCAAGGCGGCTAGGCCGGGTCGGCCTAGAATGACATTATACGCTGCCGGGACGTCAACGACCATGAAGTCCATCGGCTCGGTCCGGGTAGTAGGGGTGCTTCCCGCGGTAACGTCTAGGGTTATCACCCCTTCGACGGTTACCGGGACCCCCGTGAACCCGTGGAGTGTATAACCGGCCGGCTTGAGACGGTCTCGGGACAGCTGAAGGCCTCGGAAGGCCGAGAGGAAGAGAATATTGACTGAACTCCCATTGTCTACTAAAATCCTCTGCACCTTGAAGTTGGCCATGCGGAGGTCGATGACGAGGGCGTCACAGTGTGGGGTTCGGACCCCTTCGAGGTCGGCATCGGAGAAAGACACAGGGACGCCGAGACCTTTGGGGGGAGGGGCACTGTGAACCGAGTTGACCTCTCGGACGAAGGCTTTTCGGGAGGAATTAGAGGAGCCCCCCATGGGGCCTCCGTGGATCAGGTGCAGAATCCTTTTCTCCTCGAACTCGGGTGTCTCTTCGCGTCGCTCGGAACGCTTGTTAGCCCCCCGAGGCGGAGGGGAATTTCGGTCCGCCCGATAGTTAGCCTTCACGAATTTGGCCAACTGCCCTCTCCGGATGAGGGCTTCGATCTCATCTCTCAAAGCCCGGCAGTCGTTCGTGTCGTGGCCGTGGTCCCGATGGTAACGGCACCATTTATCTTTGTTCCTCCTCTTTGCCGGGGTGTGCATCCTCGGAGCTGGAGGGATGACCCCCTCCTTCTCCACTTCCATTAGGATGGTAGAGACGTTAGTGGTGAGGGGAGTGAACTTCTCGAACCTGGGGGGAGGGCGACGCTGACCGCCATTGTCCTTCTGAGCTTTCTTGGACCCCTCTTCCCCCGTCGCCTTCCTCTTCGACCCTGCGGAGGGCCCTCCGAAGCTCGGAAGGGCTTCAGCTTCCTCTGCTCGGATGTACTTCTCGCACCTCAGGAGGAGGTCGGTGAAGTCATGCGGGGGCTTCTTGGCTAGGGACGATCGGAGGTTGGCGTTGAGGACGTTCGACTGGAACGCCACGGTCGCCTCGGACTGGTCTAAGGAGGCGATAGACCTGACCTCTACGGTGAATCTCTTCACATAGTCCCGCAGCTTCTCTTCCCTTTCCTGCCGCAGGTTCAGCAGGGAGAGACTTGTCTTCTCGGCTCGCCTGCTACTCACGAAGTGAGTTATGAACAGCGTCTTAAACTGCTCGAATGAGAAGATGGATGAGGGGGCGAGCCTGGAATACCATTCCCGAGCCGACCCCCTGAGGGTGGCTGGGAAGGTCCTGCATAGCACAGCGTCGGAAGCTTGATGGATCAGCATCAGGGTCTTGAAGCTTTCGACGTGATCGACTGGGTCGGATTCCCCTGAGTACGTTTCAAACTGCGGAGGTTTGAAACCCCTCGGTATGTGGGCCTCCATAATCGACCGAGAGAAAGGGGGTCGGCTGGGACGGACGGTTCCTGCTCGGGACTCCTCCTCTCTGTCCATGCGGCCAATACGCCGTTCCACCTCATGGAGACGGCGGATAAGGGCGTCGTCCCTCCGCTGGTATTCATATGACCCCCCGGACTCCTCTTCATAGGAAGGGGAGCGCAGACTACGGCGCCGGTAGTCCTGGGATCGGCGAGGACTGTGTTGCTGCTGCTGGCGGCTGGGAGCCGGGGAAGGACTTCGGGTTCGGCGACGAGGACTGGGGTCCCTCGGGGGCGTTGGAGCCCTCTGAGCATTTTGGACGTTCTGCCGAAGGTTGAGAGCCTGCAGAATGGTGTCCTGAAATTGCAGGAACTCGGCACGAGTGATCGGTGCGTCACTGTTCCTCCGAGGGTGCCGATCCGCGGGGGAATGCGGTCTCCTCCTCCTGCGTTCGGGAGACATTGCCCGGCCCCTGCGGTCCGGGGACCTCCTACCGTCTCGGCGACGAGGGGACCGCTCACCCTGACGCTGGCGGGAGGCTCCCTCTCGGGCCCGCCTCTCGTCAAGGTGGGTGCGGAGGTCATCGTCCTTCTGGCGGTTCAGGAGGGTGTTGCGGAGGTCGGGATGATGAGAAGCCATCGAGTCCGAGGACCCATTATGGACCGAAACATGGTCCTGATGGAGGGGCTGCTTCTGCTTCCGGCCATTATGACCAGAAGGGCCATTGTTGGGTTGCTGCTTGGGATGAGGAGGTGGGACCTGCTGGGCCGGTGGAGGAAGATCGGACTGTGGAATAGGGTTGACAGGGGCTTCCTCCGTAGGGTCGGCGGGATTGGCCACACGGTTCGACCCTCTAGATCTGACCTTTTTCGGAGGCATGGCTGCAGAGGACGACGGAGAAGGGGCTGAGGCTGTTCGTGTGGTTTTTTTCCCACAGACGGCGCCAATCTGTTACCGCTGATTTCGGTGTGGGGGTAAACAGATAGAATTTGTGAGTCCGAGAAAAACCTGAACAGTTGACTCAGCCTTCTTGCTCCTGCCGCGACCTGCAAGGAAGTGCGAAACACTGGGGTTGATTCCGGCGATGCACCCTCCGACGCTCTTGTCAGTAATCAGAAGAGATTAAGAAAGAGCTTAAAGTGGTGAAAAAGTGATTAACCTGGTCATGGTGGTAGAGGGGTGATATTTATAGTCGCCAGGGGAGTTGTTTAAGGGCCTGATTTTCTGTGTAACAGCAGGGAGTAAAATCCTCAGTCTGTTTTAGGAAATCTTTTCTTGATTCCCGGTGAGAGCAAATCAGGGCCATTGACTTGGCCAAATCATGGATCCTGATTTGTCTCTTGTTGGTTTGGGTTCGTCTCGGGTCGGAACCCGTACCCAATAGGTGTGGATCCATTCGGGGGTTATTGGATCTGCGAGAAGGAGATTCGGTACCCCCGAGCTTCAAGATTCGTGCCCAATCTGGACGGTTCCGATTTAACCCCATTTTTAGCCATATCACCCTGCATATAAAATTGTGGGCACATCAGTTCATTCAACTAACGAAAAATTATACACGGCCATCCTCTCTATGCCGGAAACAGCATAACGATTCTCATTTCTTAACAAATCACAAACTTGTCACAAACAGAACTAAAAGGACTATCCTATTGATGCCGTGTTGTGAATGTGCACTTAATCCTTAATGCAATTACTTATATTATATGACACTAATGCGCATTTGTTCAGAGTCTATGCAGTCCATACTACATAGGTCCGAGGGCAAGCCCTTAATCGTTCTTCTTCTTGTAGGGTTCAATCGCTCGCCATGACTTGATCTACTACTGTAACTACGGTACGTATCCTAGATATTTTCTGACTTACGAACTCATATCCAGGCGCCCTGGAGGGAATCCCAACGCACTGACACATGACTCATCATGCAGGCATCTTGTGGTAATTCAGCTCCTACCATAGACATGACACCACCCGTAGTCGTCAAACACCCCACAAGCGTCGCTACCGGGACGGTACTCTGGAGCAGTATCCACGTCCTATCATGACTCATCATGGGACATCCTGTGAATACTCTTACGCTGCCAATCCAATGGCCCTCATACTCAATGTTTTTCTCTTACTTTCATCACATCTCCACTATGCATCTAATCCTTGGTTTAATTGAATTAGGAATAAAATCAACTCTTAGAGTGTAGCACTTCCACTATACCGGTCTTATTCATTTAATTCACATGACCCAAACATTGGTCTTCTGATTTCAAAATATCATTTTCTCATTTCTTTTATTGTCGGTATAAGGCTTGGCTATACCCTAATTCTCAATTTCAACTCATAATTACAATGTCATACTCATAAAATCTTTTCATGATTAATCACAATTCATATTCCACTAACATAGTATTCATGTATTTACACCTTTCATAATTCATCACGATCAATAATTCAATTTCGCGTGCAATCCATGTGCAAGAATAAATTTCACTTAATAGTCACCAACAATTTCATATATTCCACAAATCTATTATTCACAAATTCACAATTTTACTACAACATATTTTTTTATAATTCCATTTAATCACGTGATGCTGTTTATTTCTGAGAAACGTGTGGAAGCACCAGGTGTGAGTTAGAACTCAATTTGTATTGAAGGAGATTGCCGCTCGTCTGCCGACCTTCAGTTGACCTTCTGGGACCTACGATGAGCTCGGAAAGATGTTGAAGGTTGGGCTCGGATCGGAAGGGTCGGATCCGAGGTCTTGTGTACCTGCAGACGGTCCTGAAACACCGGGGTTTGTCCCGGTGGCGGACCCTCCGACGCTCTAGTCAGTCTCTGTGAGAGAGTAGCAATAACTAGGTATATTTAAGTGGCAAAAGATTGATTACCTCAAAAGGTGGGTGTGGGTCTAGTATTTATAGAGAATCCCAACCGGGTTTGGTTCCGAAAGCCCATGGGCCTGACGTAGCAGAAGGCCCAGGGGGTTTAGGGCGGACGTGGCGATACAAGGAGCGGTATAGGGCTGACGTGGCGAAACCCTTGGCGGTATTTGGAGCTGACGTGGCCCATCGTGAGCCTCCTGTGCCTCTGGGGGGAATCGGAGGGCCTAGGCTGCGCCAGGTCATCCTTCTGCCCCGCCAGAGAGGGGGGACGGTCTGTGGGACTGCCCGGATCGGACTCTGAGGGCTACTGAGGCTCGTCGGTACGAGGAGGCCAGTACCGTGAGGGCAAACACGAGGTTCGGCACCGACCCTGAAGTGGTCCGGAGCCGAACCAGGTTGTTATCTTTACATTTCTGAGTAGGAATTGTATTGGGCCCTGGTTGGGCCTCAGGCCATTTTTACACTGTCACACAAGCCCCCCACTCCTGCAGGGGGTGCGGGAGCTAGCCGTGGAGGAGTGCTCATGGTTGTAGAAATGGGAGGGCGAATCACAGGGCCTCCCTGGTGGTGCTGCCCTGCGGCTTGGATAGGACCTCGAGCTAGCCGAGGGTTTACGTGTAGGTGAAGGCGATGGCAAACCGTTGTCTCTTCCGGAGAAGAGTACCCTGGTGTTCGACAGAACCTCGAGAGGTCGAGGGATTATGTGTCGACAAGGGTGATGGCGAGCCGTTGCTTCTTCCTGAGAAGAGTACCCGGGTGCCAGGCCGAACCTCGAGATGAGGGGGAATTATGGGCTGGTAAGGGTGATGGCCAGCCGATGGATCTTCCGAAGAAGAGTACCCAGGTGCCAGACCGGACCTCGAGCTGGCGAGGGATTATGGGTCGGTGAGGGTGAAGGTGAGCCGTTGTTTCTTCCTGAGAAGAGTACCCTGGTGCCAGATCGGACCTCGAGATGAGGGGGAGTTATGGGCTGGTAAGGGTGATGGCCAGCCCGTGGATCCTCCGAAGAGGGGTGCCCTGGTGCCAGACCGGACCTCGAGCTGGTGAGGGGATCATAGGTCGGGCCGTTAGGGGGCGAACCGTTGTGCCTTGGGGTTGTTTGAGTAGGGTAGTCCGTTGTTTTCGCGGAGCATTTGGGGGCGCCCTGGGATCTGTGCAAGATTCCCATTTCCTAGGTGCGTTAATGGCGCCGCCTAATAAATGTATGGCGCATGGTCTTCCGTCGTTTGGTTTTCCCTATATCATAAAGGCCGGCCCCTGGGGGAGGCTATAAGTACCCCCCTCCCTCTTTCTCGTTGTGGTTCAGATCAAAGCAAAGGTGGTCTGCTTGGCCCTTAAAGGTGTCTGCTTCGGCGGACGTCTATTTTTTGATAATTCTTACCCCCGGTTTTGTCGGAGAGGTAGTTTCTTTGTCGCCCGATCTTCTCTTGGATCTGATGGCCCTGATGTGGTGGCCAGATCCAGGGGGGATCCGGGCGAGAGGGATAACGACCGAACTTCGAAGGGTGAGCAGTCTGCAACTGTGGAGGTTCTGTCCTTCCGAGAGGGATGAAGGGCATTCCGGGCCGGTTGTTTGCAACTGCGAAGGTTCCGTTGCTGGAGTAGGCTGGACCTTTGCAGTTGCATCAACTGGCTCGGAATGGAGCACTTCTTTCGGCCTTCGGGTGTTGATCTGCTTTTGACCGGGGTGCTTGCCGAGGGGGGCGTCTTGAAGCTTTGGGCCCTGGGTAGATGAGTAGTTCTCCGATTGGAGGCTGACTATTCTGTGTCCCAATAGGGCTCCAGGTTGAGGCGGTTTCTGTCTCACCCGGGAACAGTTCGGGTCTTCGGCCGATGACGCTGTAAGCCCCGAGCTGCTCGTGGGTGAAAGGGGAACCGACCCAGTCTCGGAGCCCGGGGCGTCTGTCTGAGGACGGCGCCTTAAATCTTAAAAATAAAAATGTTCCCTCCTCCGAATACTTCTTCCGTGCTGGCCTCCTTGACTGGCTGCCAGCCTGTCAATGGATGATGTCAGCGTCGCACGTTTTGAGGATGTGGCGCGAATTCTTAGGCGGCAGTTGCATGTTGGATAGGTGAACAGTACTCGCGGGAATCGAGGAGTCGCTTCTATCTCCTATAAATAGTCCCCCCTCTCCCCTATTTGTCCACTCCTTTCTCTTTCAAAATAAAATTTTTCAACACTTCATCGCTCATCTTTGCGTCTTGCTGTACCAGACTTGCCCTTCTGAAGTAACCCCAGGTGAGTTAGCAAGTCTACCTAGTCTAGGCACAGATGGACAGGGCTCAGTCCGGCTCAACAGTGTCGACGTCCAGGGGGGAGGTGGGGCCTATCTCTGACTCGACGTCCTGGGAGGAGCCCGTACTCGAGGAGGAGTCAGTGTACGTTGACGAGTCTTCTGACACGGTTTCGTGGGAGGAACCGGTGGTTGAGGAGGCGGCACATGGAGCGAGGCGGTTGCGCTCTCGTCGTTCCTTCGTGGTGGAGAGCAGTGAGTCGGAGGAAGCGACTGATGGTTCGGACGACGTTCGTGTTTTGGAGTCGGCTACCAAGGGTGAGAGAGGCGAGGGCGGCATTGTAAGGAGATCCACGGTTCCGGGGGCAGGCCCGAGTTCTATGCTGACTGGTCGGGTGCCCTTATTCACTCCTTCGTCGGAGCGATCCGAGAAGAGGAAGAAGGCTCCGAGGAAGGTAGGGTTGGGGACTGGTGGCTCGAGCCAGGGGACAGGTTCGCCCGCACAGCCGAAGCATTTTCGTCAATATCCTGACGACCTGTCCGACCAGGAGCTCTTTGGTGTGCAGGCCTCTTCGCCGAGTCGGACGAGAGTGTTGATGGACGCGATTCTGACCGCCTTGGATGGCGGGGATTTGGAGGTCTTGCAGCTGGCGTACCACATAGGTCCTAGTTACGAATTGATGCTGCCGAGCTCTACTCTTCGCCCAACCGATCCCCTGTCTGCTTGGTATTGTGTCTTCCCCGTGGACGCGTTTATTTCTGGACTGAGGCTGCCGGTCCATCCGTTTGTTCGGGAAGTGTTGAACTGGGCCTCCTTGGCGCCGATGCAGTATGGGCCGAACTCTTGGGAGCAGATAATCAGCTTTGTACTGATGTGCGAGGAACAACGGGTACCCTTGCGCTTGAACGTGTTCCGAGCGACGCTGATGTTTTGTTCGGCAGCCGAGGGGGTTTACTATATCTCCCCCCGGAGCAGGAGGAAGGTTGTTCATAGCCACCCTGACTCTATCAAGGACTGGAGGAAAAAGTATCTGGTGATCCGGAGTGAAGAGCCCTGGGACATTCCGACTCGATGGAACTACTCCAAGCCGAGTTATCCTGCGCCGGGGCAGGGGGATCTGACGGTCGAGGAGTGGGGGTTTGTCGAGCGTCTTCGTTTGTCCCCTAGTATCAATTGGACGAAGGTGACGGAGGTTCGCCTGGCGAGCATTGGACTGAGCCCCGCCGTTCTCCGTATGTAGTTGTTTCTTTTCCCTCGATCCTTTCGTACATTCTTGCTCATTGCTCTTAATGGTTTTTTCTGCAGATATGGATGAGGCATCGATCCAAGCAAGGCGGCTCGCCATGAAGAAGGAAAATGCCGAGAAGAAGAAGGCGGAGGCGGCGAAGAGGCCGAGGGAGCTGCCCCTTGTTATCTCGGAGGTACCGCTTGAGCCGAGGGCTAAGAGGACTCGTTCGGAGACGGGCAAGGGGGGTGCCCCTTTGAGGGGTAAGGGCCCGGCGAGGGCATCCGATCTTGACAGGGGGAAAGGTCCCTTGGTAGGGGTCGAGGAGGAGGACCCGGTGGTGGAGTTGTTGCGGCAGCGGTGGGCGCCGGACTGGTCGGTTCGGCTGAGCGACTGTCTGACCGAGGAAGCCCAGGCCGTAGAGGTGGTGGAGAAGCTGGCAACGCCTCGTGATCGCCAGATGATGGAGAACGAGCCCGTGGAGGTGGCATTCACGCGCCTGGCGCAGGACACCGTGTCGGTAAGCTTGTCGACCTCCTCCTTTCCGTTTGGTCTTGCCTCAGGAGTTTTCTTCTTATCCGCTTCTTTCGGCTGCAGGCTTGTATGCAGGGAGTTAATGTGAAGAATCTCTACGAAGCGTCCCTGTTACAAGAGCGTGCTCGGGCGGACAAGAGCGGACGAGAGACGAAGGAGATGCGGATCGAGCTCGAGGGTTCGCTTCGGAGGGAGCAGCAGATGAAGCTGGAGCTCGAGGCCAAGGACACCGAGTGGGAGAAGAGGGTGGCCTCCTTGAAGAGGAAGTTTGCCAAGGAGAAGGGGGAGTTGATAGTCGCGTTCGCCAATGAGAGGAAAGAGCTGACGGATGCGGGCCAGCGGATGGTGATAGCCGCCCAGGATGAGTGCTACGCGAAGGCGCTCAGTCACGTGAGGCATTTCTATCCGACCCTCGATCTGTCGAACTTCGAGTACGACATGGAGATTGATGGGACCCCGAAGGTCCCTGCCGGAGAGGGGCTCGTTGACAACCCGGCCGGTGATCGTTCTGTGAACCCGATTGACGCCGAGGAGGGAAATCGAGTTGTATAGTTTTGTCTTTCTTTCTTCTTTTCTCCTTTCGATTGTATTTGCCTCCCGCGGACTGGCCCCCGCCTTTTCGTGTTTATATAAAAAAGTAACTCGGACTTGCCAAGGGTTTCGACGCCGGTCGTTTCCGGCTCTCCCCGCTTATGTGCTTCGAGTTGGCTCACTTCGTAGGTTGCGGCTTCCCTTCCCGAGGTGGGCCCCCGTCGTTCCGACGTGGCGTGCCGCTCGAGACGAGGGGAGTATTTCTGTAACGGCCTTTGCCCCGGTTGACAGTATATAAAGTGATGAAGGGGATGTGGCTCGGCCTTATTGTTTCGCGAGGGATTGGAGTGGGGCGAGGTGACGCCTTGGGGGTCGACCCCCTAACCGGGTATTAGGTCGGGTCTGCCGAGGCGTTTGGAGTACGATGCAACGAGATTTCCTTAGTATAAGATAGAGGGGGCCGCTAAAAACGGTCCTATACAAAGGAAAGCTTTACAAAAGGTTTACTTCTAGTTAAGTTAAAGTCTAGGCTTGCTCTTTGCAGGAGTTTATTGGGTGCTAGGCGTCAAGGGGGAACCTCTCTGGTTCGACGGTAGGTCCGGGGGTAGGGCTGTCCTTCTTAGGTTAGAGCATGACGGCGTTGGGGGGGAACATTGCTCCTCCGTCGATGGTCATGCAGTACGACCGCGTTGCTTCTTGGCTGCTTCGGACGGCGCCGACCCCGTGTGGGGTGGAAGATTCGAGCTCCGAATGGTAGGCCGAAGGCATCGTTTGGAGGGAGCATAATCTGGATCGGCCGAGTATGGCGTTGTTAGCTGTCTTGGCGTTGTGACAATTCCTTCTAGCTCGATAGGGATGTCGTAAAACCCATGTTAGGTGTATCCGGCCGGTTGGAGCTTGCCTCTAGGTAACTTCAGTTTCTCGAAGGCTTTGAGGGAAAGAATGTTCGCCGAGCTGCCGTAGTCGACAAGGATCTGGCGAACTTCACACTTAGCCATGCGGAGGCTAATGACGAGGGCGTCGCAGTGGGGGAGGCGAACGCCTTCGAGGTCCTCCCCTGGGAAGGAGACTGGCACGGCTTGTAGCTCGGGAGAGGGATCGTCTTGGACAGTATTCATCCCTCGGAGGAAGGCTTTCCGGAAAGTATTTGATTCTCCTCCCATTAGCCCTCCATGGGCTCAATGTAAGATAAATGGTGTGTCCGCGGCTCCCTCGGACTCGGGATCCCGACCCGGTATGCGGCTCGGAGGGGGGTTCGGGGGCGAGTGTATCCCACTCCTAGGATCTCGTCGACCCCGCGGGACTTCTCGGGTGAATTCTCGGAGGTATCCTCTGGAGATGAGTTCCTCGATCTCGTCTTTCAGGGCCCGGCATTGATCTGTGTCGTGTCCATGGTCTTGGTGGAAGCGGCAGTAGAAGCGCTGATCTCGGTTCTTGCCGTTGTTAGGTCGGGGAGGTAGTCGAACAATGCCTTTGTCTTCGATTTCTAGGAGGATGGCGGATATGTTGTGCGTCAAGGGAGTGTATCTCTCGAAGCGGGGGACCGGCGGGACCTTCTTCATGGCCCCCGGGTCCCTTGGAGCTTTCTTCGATGGTTTGACTTCTTCGGTCTTCCGCTTTCCCTTCCCGGTGTCATCCCTGGTATCTTCGGGGTTAAGGGCCTCTTCTGCCCTAATGTATTTCTCGACCCTACCGAGGAGGTCGGGGAAGTCGACGGGGGGTTTCTTCGCCAGAGAAGCCTTCAGCTGTCCGTGACGGACGTTGTGACGGAATGCCGCTGAAGCGACGCCCGGGTCGAGGGAGGAGACCGACCTTGCCTCAGCGGTAAATCTCCGGATGAACACTCTGAGTGATTCCCTCTCTAACTGTTTGAGTCCGAGTAACGAGGCGCTGGTCCTTTCGGTCTTCCGGCTGGTGACGAAGTGGGCGAGAAAATTGCCCTCGAGTTGGTCGAAGGAGTAAACGGAGCCAGGGGCGAGCTTCGAGAACCACTCACGAGCGGGACCCCGAAGGGTGGCAGGGAAGGCTCGGCATAGCAGGGGATCCGAGGCACTGTGAATCATCATGAGGGTTTTGAAACCCCCCATGTGATCAGCAGGATCTCCCTCGCCGTCGTAGGTCTCGAACTGAGGGGGTCGGAAATTCCTGGGTATTTCCGCTTGGAGGATGGGGGTGGAGAAGGGAGGACGGACAGGTCTGTACCCCTGAGTCGCTCTTCGGCCTGCCGTCCCCTATTTGATCGAGGCGATCCTCCATCCCTTGTAGGCGCCTTAGGAGAACGTCATCATCCTCAGGCTGGATTATTGAAGGGCGGGACGCGCTGGCTTCGGCGTCCGACCCTGCTTGGGAATGGGGGGTTTCTTCCCTGGGGGTCCGCCGGAGGGCTCCCAGAATTTCTCTTCGGAAGTCTTGGAGCTCCTTGTGAGTGACGGGGGCTCCATCGACTTGGTTTGGTTGGTCCGAGGGTTGTCTTCCGACTCGGCTGAGCACGGATCTTCGTACCTCGGGCGGCGGTCTCGGACGGTTCGGGACCGGGTTGGAAGCGGCCCTTCCCCTGCGGCGGGTAATCCTGCGGTTGAGGATTATTCCCCGGAGGTCGGGCTGGGCTGGCCGGCCGACGCTCCTTTGGGACTCCCGAGGGAGAGCCTGGTGTTTCGACGTGCGTGGCCTGGCTTCATCAGTGGGTGGGGGCGAGTCCCGTTGGTTGACGGAGGAAGCAGCCCCCTTGCCTTTGGAGGCCATGAGGATTCGGCTGTCGATGGCCTTTGAGGGTCTGGGTCGGATCGGCTTCTGGAGCAGCTCTTCCCACAGACGGCGCCATCCTGATGCTGTTTATTTCTGAGAAACGTGTGGAAGCACCAGGTGTGAGTTAGAACTCAATTTGTATTGAAGGAGATTGCCGCTCGTCTGCCGACCTTCAGTTGACCTTCTGGGACCTACGATGAGCTCGGAAAGATGTTGAAGGTTGGGCTCGGATCGGAAGGGTCGGATCCGAGGTCTTGTGTACCTGCAGACGGTCCTGAAACACCGGGGTTTGTCCCGGTGGCGGACCCTCCGACGCTCTAGTCAGTCTCTGTGAGAGAGTAGCAATAACTAGGTATATTTAAGTGGCAAAAGATTGATTACCTCAAAAGGTGGGTGTGGGTCTAGTATTTATAGAGAATCCCAACCGGGTTTGGTTCCGAAAGCCCATGGGCCTGACGTGGCAGAAGGCCCAGGGGGTTTAGGGCGGACGTGGCGATACCAGGAGCGGTATAGGGCTGACGTGGCGAAACCCTTGGCGGTATTTGGAGCTGACGTGGCCCATCGTGAGCCTCCTGTGCCTCTGGGGGGAATCGGAGGGCCTAGGCTGCGCCAGGTCATCCTTCTGCCCCGCCAGAGAGGGGGGACGGTCTGTGGGACTGCCCCGGATCGGACTCTGAGGGCTACTGAGGCTCGTCGGTACGAGGAGGCCAGTACCGTGAGGGCAAACACGAGGTTCGGCACCGACCCTGAAGTGGTCCGGAGCCGAACCAGGTTGTTATCTTTACATTTCTGAGTAGGAATTGTATTGGGCCCTGGTTGGGCCTCAGGCCATTTTTACACTGTCACATCACGCTAGTCACAATCTTCAAAAATTCATTTTTATAACTCAAAATTTTCATTTTTATTTTTCTTTCGTTTAAAAGAATAATTTAATTTCAAAGTGAGTCCTTTCTTGCAAAAACCCAAATTTCTTATTCACACTTCATCAATAGTTGTATAAATATTTCTCATAAAGTTCTAATAATTTCAGTAATTAATCCATAATTTTTTAATTTTTTTTATTCTAATTTAAAAGTCTACTTTCATTCAAAAAGAATCCAAAAAAAATATTTTTTTGTAAACTCCCAAACCCACCAAGATTCGAACCAGCAACCAGCGGTAAGGCAGACAGCGCACAAGACCAAAGCGCCACAGCCACTAGGCGATATAGGTAGGGATTAAAATCCCTATGTGTTCAGTTTCGGTGATTTGGGTTTTTAATAAAAAAAAAAATCAAAACACAGTCTCTGGATGTCGAACCCGAGACCTCCCCCTTTTACTTAGCGATCGAGACGCTGCCGACCAGTTGGTCTAAGTGGCCAATTCGATTAGAAAGTGTTTTAAATAGGTTTTAGTCTTATTCTCTGTTCAAAGCTATACTTCTAAAATTCTCAAAACGAATTTGTCTCTTTTTCTCCTCTTTTGAAAACAAAAATGTCCAGAATAAAAATACATTTAATTTAACAATAAACAGTATTTTTAAAAGTATTTTTTTCCTCTTTTAAAACATATATTTAGCCTTAATTTGTATTTTATAATACTATTTCGACATTTGAAAACTAACACATATTTGTTCACAATAAAGATGATCTCTCACACCAAAAATTCACTACTATGATGCTTGTTTACACATTGACAATTATGATATTTTTTTTAGAGCGCGAAATCAACTTTATAATTAAATAAAACCTCTATTTTTATTAATTACTCTACACATGATGCATTCGATTATTTGTATGCAAAGGACATTCTTTTTCATTTATTCCAATTTTCACATGGCATATATAGCAATAGGTAATTTCAATGCATCTATTAACAATCAGTTCTATCAATTTATCTATGACACACTATTCTACCTAGCATTATTAATCAATAAACATGGTGCTAGTCTTTTACTAGTTAATCCACATAGTTCGTATTTAGGGCATATTTTGCATACTAACATTAGAAATAAAGAGAACATTCACTTTACTCATAATTAATAAATATAGTAATCAAACAACACAAATTTGGTAATTTATCAATTCTCTTCTAATTTGGCAAGCATGCATTTCATTTCAACTAGTAGCTTATAATGATAATTCCACTTCATTCTCTAGCATGATTTCTACTATAGAAGTCATGAGAAATACCCACCTTTTTGAAGAAAACCAATAAGAAATTACCTAGAGCCTCCTAGAATGCGAGAGAGTGCTTTCTCCTCCTAGATTGCAATGTCACGATCTCCTTCTTGCTTCCTTGCCACCAAAACTGAGAGCTCCAAGTTGAAAGAGAAAGGGGCCGGCCTCCAATAGGAACACACCCACTCAAACTCACACACTAATATGTATCTTCTATATAATGCCTTCTTTCAATATTTGCTTTAGTGTAGAATACAAGTATGAAGGGGGGTATTTATACTAATTTTAGAATGGATTGGAGGGCTAGGATTTATTAGATAGTTATAGGATGAATGGTTAGGAAAGGAGTAGGAGTTATAGCAACCACCCACACACAAATAACTACCCATGCACACAACCCACTCTCCCATTCCTTCCAATGCACAACCAGCCCAAAATAAAGTGTGCATTGCACACTACGTGCTTCGCACGTGCCACCTAGTACCCCTATTTAAAAGTTGTACAATTTAATTAATCAAAATGTTCACCAATTATCTCTACATGACAAGTGTGACCATTTAATTAATTAATTAGATTGGTGGGCTTCATAAATAGTGGGCTTAGGCTTGTGGGCCAAGACAACAAATTAATAATTAATTAAAGTTGGCTGACACAAATAAAATAGTGTTTTAGGCTTCAGAAATTGGCTTTTATAAAAATAAAGGAAAGGAAAAATAATTGTTCATACTACCAAAAGAAATTTTGTATATAAAAATAGACAAATAATATACACATAAAGTTTGCACAACACGTGAAAATCAACATCTTATTAGAATAAAAGTTTAGGGTATTACACTGTAACTATAGGTATCGTGTGTATATACGCTAGAACCGGCATAGAGTCTACTTTCTAGAATCTCTGACGGAATCGGATTTTGCATTCCCATAGCAGTGGGAAAGTGAATTTGGGTACCAATAGGTGCTGCTGTCCAGAACTTGTATTGTTATATTTTTGCATACAAACCCGTTATTTCATATTTAATGAATTGAACCATATATATTTCATGTATTGTACAACCTTGATATCATCTAGACACTATATTAATGTTACCGTTCTCATCGACCGTACCCATTGCATAATTCTTGATACCACCATTCTCATTGATCGTATTGATTGCATATCCATAATTGATCGTAATAAAATGATAACAAGCTGGAGTAATAAGGGTAAGACTTAGTAGTGGACAATATAGGAAAGTGTACTCGGATGGGGGCCTTTCCTGTATTGACATGTTATTGTTTTATCGAATGATTGTGATTTCTCACTACAATATTCCGAACCTGTAGTATGGGATGCCGGATTGCGTGCATTAGATAGGTTAATAAAAGACTGATAGACATGAGATGAATACTGAACATTGACACTGTTACTGAATACTAGTTATTGAACATTGATTCCCGATTACTGAATTATTGATTATCGACCTTATGATTTTGTTATCATTTATCGTTATTGACTCTGATATCCCAATTTCTTGCTCTTGTTATATAATCATTTATTTCTTATTTTACTGCTTGCAAGTACCTGTCGCTCGTAGTTTGCTCTCACGAACATTTTTTCCCCATCTCTAGATGCTGAGATTATAGGTATCGCGGAGGAAGTAACTGAAGGACTTGGAGAACTGATTTTCTAAAGATTGGAGTGGAATTAATAGTCATAGTTATTCCATTCATGTTATTTTATTTCCAGCATTGTATTACTTTCGTACTTAGATTCTAGGCTTTGTTGACCCGAAGTTATTTGCTTTCCAGATGTTGGTTATGCATGAGACACTTGATGGATTATTCCTGTTTATGTGATATTTTATTGCATGCGTGGTTATTGTTATATTTCATATCGTTGAGTTAAACTGTCACAATTTATGGATGATGTACCCATCATTCATTGGGCCCAAGTTGTGTGCTCGTATTTCTGTATAATAAGGAAGCGGGACGTGATAGTGGCTCGAAGTCCAAACCAAGCAGCGAGGACGTAATAGATTGAGAAATCTCTCGTTGTGGCTCAAAGTCCAAACCGAGTAGCGAGGACGTGAGAGACTGAGAAATCTCACATTATGGCTCGAAGTCCAAACCGATCGGCGAGGACGTAAGAGACTGAGAAATCTTTCGTTATGGCTTGAAGTCTAAGCCGAGCGGCGTAGACATGAGAGACCAAGAAATCTCTCCTTGTGACTCGAAGTCTAAAGGCGAGGACGTAAGAGACTGAGAAATCTCTCGTTGTGACTCGAAATCAAAACCGAGCAGCGAGGGCGTGAGAGACTGAGAAATCTCTTGTAAGAGCACGAAGTCCAAGCCGAGCGGCGAGGACGTGAAATACTGAGAAATTTCTCATTGTGGCTCAAAGTCCAAACCAAGCAGCGAGGACGCGAGAGGTCGACATTCCAACGAATGCAGCCAACGATGGCCATCTTTAGGTCTGGAGCAAGAGACTGCCTCACTCAGAACCATTTAGATTTGTCCTCCCTGAAGAAGGAGACCTCCTCTAACTTGTCGACTGGCTCCAAGCGCAACGGACTTCTGTTGAAAGGAATATTCACTGCATCTAGAGGGAAAACTCTGCCCCCCACTGCGGCCATTTAGCATGAACGAGCGGATTCCTGGTTGCCTCTGACAATGCCGACCCTTTGATCAATAGGAAATTTCAACTTTAGGTGATAGGCCGGAAGGACTTCATCCCGGAACTCCTGGAATTTGTTCCTGGTCACGTGGCCTCCTTCCCTTTGACCATTGGGGGGGGGGGGGGGGTCGGCGACCCCTCGGAAAGTGGTTGTGCTCCCTGTCATTTTGATGGGAGCAGTGGTGGCTTCGACTCGGACCTCGGTCGGAGGGGGTCTCATTCCTGGAGTGGCTGAGGTGGTTGTTGATGACGTTCCAGAGGTCGCCTGCTTCTGGAACCACAGGAATTTAATCGACTGAGCAGAAAACACTGGGAACGGGAACACACTGATGTTCAGCTCATCGGGGCTGATACCTCTGAGACTGCGACCCGTGAGTGACCGCTCGGGTGCTCTACAGGCAGGGCGGAGGTAAAGGTTCAGCCTAGCGGCTTGCAGTGATGGTTTTCCTTGCTTTGGGAGCCATCAGAGGAGGGGTTAATGAGAGCAGGATTTGAAGAAGAGGTCGGATCTGTGCTCTTTCTCACAAACGGTGCCAATCCGTTGCTGCTGTTTTTAAGGTGGGGAGCAATAGATAATGAGTTTGATTTATGAGGGGGAATAACAGATCTGAGTCGTAGATCTGGATCTGATGTAAGGTTGGAGGAGCGGATCTGCTGGCGATCACCCTTGCTGTTGGCCGCCAGATTCCTACACAAAGCCATGAAACACCGGTAGTTTTCTCGGGCAACCCTCCGACGATCAAATCAGTGACTGGAAGAGAAAAATGAGATTTAGGGTTTTTGAAGGCTAAAAGTTCATTACCTGATTATAGTGGAGGGGGTCTAGTATTTATAGGTAAAGAGAGAGAACCCCAATGGACCGATTTGTGGTCCGGATAAGAGTAGAGGGCTGGCTAGCTGCCCACATAGCATGTAGGCCTGTTCTGGTGGGTTTCTGGATCTTGATAGGATCAGATGGTTGAGATGAGACCGGATTTTTACCCACATCACACACACAGATATATACACACACACACATAACAGAGAGATATATGTGTGTGTGTCTGTGTGTGTGTGTGGGGGGGAGGGATAGTCCTTGACAGTGACCAACTTATTCTTATTCACCGCTTAATGATGAATCATTAGTTAACCAGAAACCAACTTATTCTTATTCACTGTTTAATGATGAATCATTAGTTAACCAGAAATGTGTGTTTAATTGCATCTGCATTTAAGATCATTTATTGGTAATTTTTATTATTTCTCATTATATAGCCATTATTTTCTTCCCTCTTAATTGATTATCTGTATTGAGAAATTTGATGGTTACATTAACAGAATCTTGGACACCTTGTCTGTTGTATGAGAAGCTACTCATAGATGTTAAACTTTTATTTTGGTGTTGAAAGTTTGAACTTCTACCTCTCAGTTTCTTCCTGAGTACTTCAGAGTAATAATTATTGTGTTATGTGAACTATCATTGAATTGTAACAAAGATTAAAAGTTTGCATATGACAAATGGCTTTTGATAGAAGAGATTCACTAATCACCGATCAGTCATATCTTAATTAGCTTATTTTATTTTATTCATCAATAAGTTATAATTTTACCACCGATATAAATCTTTGGATTGTTTGCATAATTACAATTAAGTTGGTTATTAAACTTATGAAATGTCAGACGCTTTAAGAAATAATGAATAATGTGATCTTCCAAGACATATGTGCATAATAGAATATGAAAAGCACTTGATCTCTAATATTATAAAGGGAGAGTTGGGGTTTTCATTTGTCAACATACAAATACGTGTATTGCACGTGCAACTCCAACTCTCTCATTAATTATAAAAAATAAAAAAAAAATAAAAAAAAAAAAAATTCCACCTATTTAAAACGTGCAAACGCATGTGCAAAATAATTTATAATATTTTTTTAACGCTAAACATACGCATATGTTGCACGTACAACTCAAATTCTACTTATAAATACGTGCATTGCACATACAAATTATAGCTTTTCCTTCAAAATATTTTTTCCAATTACGTGCAACGCATGTACAATTTCAAAATTATTTCTTAACACATAAATCGCCTGTGAAAATCCTCCAACTCGTATCAAAACGTGCATCACACGTGAAAAATACTAGTATTATTAGGCATCATGCAACAATCTCTTAAAATTCAATTTTTGCCTTTCATCTTCTAATATTTCAACCACAGATAATTGAAATTTGTACAGTTAAAATATCTCCTATATAAAATTATTTATAAAATTATTTTTTAATAATTTACTTAAGTTAGGAGGATGATATGTTGTTGAAATTAAAAGATCAGATACAAAAAAAGATTGAATTTGGAAAGTCAGACGGTATGCATTTTTTTTTTTTTTTTTTTGTGGGAAAGAGACGGTATGCATTTTTGCAAGCTATCACTTGCAGTTGTATTCTCTCTTTGTTTGAAAATTACAATTTCGAGCACTGTCATTATCTTGACATGAGATATGTTAGAAATTTAATTTTTCTATATTCAATTTAAGTTATGAATATTTTATTTAATGTTTTACATTCATCTACTTTAAAAACAAGTACAATTAATTTTCCGAGTGAATAAAAATACATTTATTTTCGTGCATATTGACTTTATATATTTATGCACAAAAACTATGAAATTCAAGATTGCCGGATTGTTGTTGATTGTTTCAGTGTGAGAGCAAATAGATAGTGAGTTAATATTTGATAAAAACTACTAAAGATCTGACATTCGATCGTTGTCGTGAAAAGAGAATAAAGCTCCTGAGAATGGATTTGGATCGTTGATTGAACACCGTGATCTGAGTCCGACGGTTGCTGACGCGGCTGATAGGCCTGCAAAAAGTCTGAAACACCGAGGGTGGCCCCAGCGACAGACCCTCCGACGCTCAAGTTAGAACTATAAAGAGAAAGATAGTTTGAGAGAGAAATTACCAATTACCTTCTGACTTAAGAGGGTGGGGGGTATTTATAGAACTGAGGAACAACATGAGATTGATATGAATCCATTAGAACGACTTTGAATTCCTTATCTCCTACTCAAATATCCCCCACAAAAGAGAATCTCTCTTGTTTAGGGATAAGAGATTTGACTAACAGCCTTCATGAACTGGGTCTCTCTTAGTGGTCCTAATTTGTCACTTTTTATGAGCTTGAAAAAAACACAAGTCTTGTAGAGGGGCTTGAAGAAGGCTCGGACATGTTAACGAGGCTCGTTATGATTAATCAGCATGTAGAAACTTTGAGATCTTTGCTGGAATCGTATGATCCTAATTTGCTGTGATTTTTACCATTATCATAAGCCCCCCACTCTCAGGAGACAATTTTCTTTGACTTCCGAAAAGTAGTTTGCCTTATTTTTGGATTCTAGAATACAATCTTAGCTTTCAGGGTATTTTAGAGATACCTGAACCAAATCAAAAGCTTCTAAAGGTGGCAAATAATTTCCTAGATTTTTCTAAAATTTTTTGTAATTTATCAAAATTTTCTAAACTTTTCCAAATTTTTATTAATTTTTTCCAATTTTAAAATCAAATTTTCAATTTTTTAATTAATAAACACAAATTTAAATTATTTTTCGAAAATTTTAAATAATTTTCCATCCTAAAATAATTATTTTGGAATTTTTAATTACTTATTAGAATTTTAAATGATATTTTTGGAATTTCTTGATTTTATAATGACTAATTATCCCTCTGCACGCTTTTTAAAGCGATCAGGCACATCGGTCCACCTCCAGCTCGCTCGTTGAGGAATTTAAGCAGCTTTGATGAGAAGGACCTGAGGAGAGGTGACGTGGCAAACTCTAGCGCTTGATCTCAAGCCGGCTTGCTGATCTAAATGATCGGACGGTAGAGAGTTGCACGATAGAGGACCTAGGTCGGCTGACAATGTCGCCGAGCTAGAGAAAAATAAAACAATAAAGTGGCTCACATCTTGTAGAGTAGCCTAAAGAAGGCCAGGACCTGTTAACGATGCCCGTTATGATTAATCGGCATGTAGAAGGTTTGAGATATGTGCTGGAATCCAACGGCCCTAATTTGCTGTAATTTTTACCATTATCATAAGCCCCCACTTCCGAGAGACAATTTTCTTTGACATTTGGAAAGTAGTCTACCTTATCTTTTGATTCTGGAATACAACCTTAACTTCAGGGTGTTTTAGAGATACCTAGAATTGACTAGAAGCTTCTAAAGGCGGCAAATAATTTTCTGGATTTTTCTGAAACTTTTTGTAATTTATGAAAAAAATGATTAACTTTTTTCCAACTTTAAAATCAATATTTTGAATTTTTTAATTAATAAACTCAAATTTAATTTATTTTTTAGAAATTTTAAATAATTTTGAATTTTAAATGATTTTTGGGGAATATCTTGAATTTATAATGACTTATCATACCTCTGCACGTTTGTTAATGTGATCAGGCGCGTCGATCCACCTCCAGCTCACGCGTTGAGGAATTTAAGCCACTATGATGAGAAGGATCTGATGAGGGGTGACATGGCAAACTCTGGCCTTTGATCTCGAGCCAGCTCGCTGATCTGAATGAATGGACAGTTGAGAGGTGCACGAGAGAGGGCCTTGGTCATCTGATAATGTCACCGAGCTAGAGAAAAATAAAACAATAAAGTGGTAGAGATTGGATTCGAATTAAGTCTCTTGAGCGGGAGTGGAGTGTCTAAGCCGCTGAGCTATGCGTCCGAGCTGTGAAAGTCTTGGGCGACCTGTTTTATGTAGATGTGGCTCCGGACAGCTGCTCTTCATCTTCTTTGCCGAGCTCGCTTGGGCGAGCTTCTTTCTCGCCGACCTGAAGTACTCCACCACTGAGCTGAGGTACACTTTCGCCGAGCTCGCCTGGGCGAGCTTCTTTCTCTCCGGCCTGAAGTACTCCTTCGTCGAGCTGAGGTACTGCTTCGCTGAGCTCGTCTGGACAAGCTTCGTTTTCACTGACCTGAACTACATGTCTGCCGAGCTGAGGTACTCTTTCGCCGAGCTCCATATTGGGCAACATGCCTCAAGCTTTGTGGTGACCTAGATTTTGGCAACAAAGGAGTTAGACTGAGTTGGGTTCGAACTTGATCGTGCTCAGGAGCTTTGGTCGGGTTTTGGCGAAGTTTCTTAGTGCTTGGTGAGGAGCTTGGTTGTGGAGGTGTTTAGCGAAGGTACGCTTCGAAGTAGGGTTTTGCAGTCAAGGTATCGAGTACACTGAATTGAGGCTCGGGTTACAAAGTGGAGTTTCGAAGTTGGCATTTTGAAGCTGAAGCTCTTGATCGGGACGGAGGTGGAGCTAGGAGATGAAGAGGGGTAGTTTTGTAATTACTTCTATGTGTAGGTACACACACAAAGTGTGTGTGTGTGTGTGATGCTACCGATTTAGTGGTGGGAGCAACAAATGTGAATTCTTGTTATTTGTAGAGAGAAAGATAGGTCTGAGACAGATCTCAGCCATAAATCTAGATCTGAGATGGGAATTTCGTGAGGAGCAGGAGAGGTGGTGCTGCTGGTAGCTGGCCGGCCCAAACACCTGCAAAATACCTAGAAACATCGGGAGAGATCCCGGTGACAGGCCCTCTGGCGATCTAGTCAGACACTGGAAAGAGTGGATTTAGGGTTCAGGTGGAGAAAGTTCATTACCTTCTGAAAGTGGAGGGGGTCTGGTATTTGTAGGCAGAGGGAGGTCAACCCTAACCCTAATGGGCCGGGTTGACCTTCTTCTGTGGGCATGGTACTGCAGAAGGCCCATAGGGACTACATGCCTAATTCTGTAGAACTTTGCAGATCCTGAGGAGATCAGACGGTTCAAATTGAGCTAGACTTCTCGCTCGCATCATAGGCCCCCCCATTCCAGGAGGTTTGTATGTACCAGCCGTCGAGGAGTAGCCTAATCTTGTGAGAAGATCAGTAGACAGTGCGCATAAGGATAGAATGGAAGATCCCCACAAGGAGTGACATGAGGTTGAGACCGAGCTCTGTGACACCGATCTTCGACCCCCGAGCTTCATGCCTTAGAGATAGGGCTGTTGATCGTCGAGCGGAGCGAAACAGCTAGCTCGAAGTTCATGCCGAGCATTCAGCGTCAAGTGGAGCGAAACAACTGGTAGCTAGCTTGATGTACATGCCGAGCATCGAGCGTTGTGTGCTTTATGAAAAAGCTTGCTATTGGCTCGAGGTGTATGCCAGCATCGAGCATTGTGCGCTTTGTAAAAAAAGCTTTTCTTAGGCTTGAGGTGCATGCCGAGCGTCAAGCGTTGTTGATATGGCTAAAAATAGGATTAAATCGGGACCGTTCACATCGGAGACGAATCTTAAAGCTCAGGGGTAAAACGGTAATTTCACCTACTAACGGGTCCGAAGCGGGTACTGGGTCTCCTTCTCACAGATCCAACAACCCACGAATGGATCCACCTCAACTGGGTACGGGTCCCGACCCGATACAAACCCAGATCAGCAAGAGGAAAATCAGGGTTACTGATTTGACCAAATCAACAGGCCTGATTTGCTCTCACCGGGAATTAGGGGATCAGTTTCCTAAACTGATTAGGAGGATTTTACTCCTATCACAGGAAATCAAATCTCTAATCAGATCCCTAATTAACACCCCTATGGCGACTATAAATACCTCCTACCCACCACTGTGACCAGGTTAATCACTCTTTTTCCTGCATAAGCTCTTTTTTAATCATCACTGGTTACTGACAAGAGCGTCGGAGGGTGCGTCGCCGGGATCAACCCCGGTGTTTCGCACTTTCCTTGCAGGTGTACGGCAGGAGTCAGCAGCCCAACTCAGACGAACAGGTTCGGATCCGCTACTCAGGTTTTTCCACGAACCCACAAATTCTATCTGTTTACCCCCACACCGAAATCAGCGGTAACAGATTGGCGCCGTCTATGGGAAGACCATACGAATAGCCTCCGCCTCTTCCTCGTCGACTGGCTCTTCTTCAGCCATGCCTCCCAGAAAAGTAAGATCCAGGGGGTCCAACCGTGGACCCAACCCTGTTGATCAACAGCAGGAAGTCCCCGTCCATCCCGCTCCACAGTAGGGGCAACTTCCTCCTCCGGCCGAGGACCATTTCCAACAGGGCCAGCCTCCTATTCTGAATCAGAAACCCCCTAACGGTCCCGCTGGTCCTAACCCGCAGAAGCAAAAGCTCCAAGCTCCACTCGTCAACCACCTTCGACGAGCTCCCCTCGCGGCCGAGCTCCAATGGGGAGCTCCGAACTCCTCTCCATTGCCGAGCTCCAATGAGGAGCACCGAACTCCTCTGCATTGCCGAGCTCCACGACAGCGAGCTTCCCTCGACGAGCTCCGAGCCCCGAGCTCACAGTTCACATCCACTGCATTGCCGAGCTCCAACCTCCCGAGCTTCCTTTTCGCTGTCGAGCTCCTCCCTTGCCCTAAGGAGCGCCGAGCTCCACTCCCCAAGCTCCGTCGAAGCTCGAGCTCCATCTCCCATGGCTCCGTCGAGCTCTCCCCATGCCGAGCTCGACCCCTCTTCTCGTCTGCTCCGTCGTCGAGCTCTGACTTCGACTCCAACTCACTGAGCTCAAACCATCGAGCTCCAACCTCTGAACTCCTCGTCACCAAGCTCCTCGCCCGAGCTTCCCCCCTGAGGAGCCAACAAACGAACCGAACGGCCCGCCGAGCTTTAAGACTCAGGATCTCCCAGCTCCTCCCAAGAGGTCTTCACCTTATTGTAGAGCTTCTTCTACATGGCTGCTCCTCAAACTCATCTCACAAATGGCTCTCTCCCAGAGCCAAGCTCTTCACTCCGCTCGCCTCCGAAGCGGACCTCTTCTCAACGAGTTCGGAGCTCACAACTCTCTCCTAGAGTTGCTCCTCAAACTTGTCTCCCAAACGGCTCTCTTCCAGAGCCGAGCTCTCCACTCCGCTCACCTCGGAGCGGACCTCTTCTCAACGAGTTCGGAGCGCACGACTCTCTCCTAGAGTTGCTCCCCAAACTCTTCTCCCAAACGGCTCTCTTCCAGAGCCGAGCTCTCCACTCCGCTCACCTCGGAGTGGACCTCTTCTCAATGAGTTCGGAGCGCACAACTCTCTCCTAGAGTTGCTCCCCAAACTCTTCTCCCAAACGGCTCTCTTCCAGAGCCGAGCTCTCCACTCTGCTCACCTCGGAGCGGACCTCTTCTCAAGGAGTTCGGAGTGCACAACTCACTCCTAGAGCTGTTCCTCAAACTCATCTCACAAATGGCTCTCTTCCAGAGCCAAGCTCTTCCCTCCGCTCGCCGCCGAAGCGGACCTCTTCTCAACGAGTTCGGAGCTCACAACTCTCTCCTAGAGTTGCTCCTCAAACTTGTCCCCCAAACAGCTCTCTTCCAGAGCCGAGCTCTTCACTCAGCTCACCTCGGAGCGGACCTCTTCTCAACGAGTTCGGAGCGCACAACTCTCTCCTAGAGTTGCTCCCCAAACTCTTGTCCCAAACGGCTCTCTTCCAGAGCCGAGCTCTCCACTCCGCTCACCTCGGAGCGGACCTCTTCTCAACGAGTTCGGAGTGTACAACTCTCTTCTAGAGCTACTCCTCAAACTCATCTCACAAATGGCTCTCTTCCAGAGCCAAGCTCTTCACTCCGCTCGCCTCCGAAGCGGACCTCTTCTCAACGAGTTCGGAGCTCAAAACTCTCTCCTAGAATTGCTCCTAAAACTCATCTCACAAATGGCTCTCTTCCAGAGCCGAGCTCTTCCCTCCGCTCGCCGCCGAAGCGGACCTCTTCTCAACGAGTTCGGAGCTCACAACTCTCTCCTAGAGTTGCTCCCCAAGCTCTTCTCCCAAATGGCTCTCTTCCAGAGCCGAACTCTTCACTCCGTTCGCCTCCAAGACGGACCTCTTCTCAACGAGTTCGGAGCTCAAAACTCTCTCCAAGAGTTGCTCCTCAAACTCATCTCACAAATGGCTCCCTTCCAGAGCCGAGCTCTTCCCTCCGCTCGCTTCCGAAGCGGACCTCTTCTCAACGAGTTCGGAGCTCACAACTCTCTCCTAGAGTTGCTCCTCAAACTCATCTCACAAATGGCTCTCTTCCAGAGCCGAGCTCTTCCCTCCGCTCGCCGCCGAAGAAGACCTCTTCTCAACGAGTTCGGAGCTCAAAACTCTCTCCAAGAGTTGCTCCTCAAACTCATCTCACAAATGGCTTTCTTCCAGAGCTGAACTCTTCACTCCGCTCGCCTCCGAAGCGGACCTCTTCTCAACGAGTTCGGAGCTCACAACTCTCTCCTAGAGTTGCTCCCCAAACTCTTCTCCTAAATGGCTCTCTTCCAGAGTCGAACTCTTTGCTCCGCTCACCTCCCAGGCGGACCTCACCTCAACGAGTCCGGAGTCCAACACTTGGTTCGATTCTACTTCGCAAGCTCGCTCCTAAGCGGGCTAGAAGAGGGTCACCATTCGGAATTGCTCCCACGACCGTTGAATAATTCTAACGATGGTTCCGGAGTCCAACACTTGGCTCGATTCCTCTTCAAATAACCTGCTCTTCAGCGGGTTAGAAGTGGTTCGCCATTCGGAATTGCTCTCACAACCGTTGACTACCTCTACCGATGGTTCGGAGTCCAACACTTGGCTCGATTCCTCTTCAAATAACCTGCTCTTCAGCGGGTTAGAAGTGGTTCGCCATTCGGAATTGCTCCCACAACCGTTGAATACCTCTACCGATGGTTCGGAGTCCAACACTCGGCTCGATTCTGCTTCAAATAACCTGCTCTTCAGCGGATTAGACGTGGTTCGCCATTCGGAATTGCTCCCACAACCGTTGACTACCTCTACCGATGGTTCGGAGTCCAACACTTGGCTCGATTCTGCTTCAAATAACTTGCTCTTCAGCGGGTTAGAAGTGGTTCGCCATTCGGAATTGCTCCCACAACCGTTGATTCTCTCGCATAAGCAGCGAGTTCGGAGCTACAGCTCTCCCCTAGAGTTGCTCCTCACACTCGTCTCACAAATAGCTCTCTTCCAGAGCCGAGCTCTTCCCTCCGCTCGCCGCAGAAGCGGACCTCTTCTCGACGAGTTTGGAGCACAACTCTCTCATAGAGTCCCTCCTCACACTCGTCTCACAAATAGCTCTCTTCCAGAGCCGAGCTCTTCCCTCCGCTCGCCGCCGAAGCGGACCTCTTCTCGACGAGTTTGGAGCACAACTCTCTCATAGAGTCCCTCCTAACACTCGTCTCACAAATAGCTCTCCTCCAGAGCCGAGCTCTTCGCCCTGCTCATCCCCGAAGCGGACTTCTTCCTCACACTTGTCTCACAAATAGCTCTCTTCCAGAGCCGAGCTCTTCACTCCGCTCATCTCCAAGGCGGACCTTCTCCTCGACAAGTTTGGAGCACAACTCTCTCCTAGAGTTCTTCCTCACACTTGTCTCACAAATAGCTCTCTTCGAGAGCCGAGCTCTTCACTCCGCTCATCTCCAAGGCAGACCTTCTTCTCGACAAGTTAGGAGCACAACTCTCTCCTAGAGTTCTTCCTCACACTTGTCTCACAAATGGCTCTCTTCTAGAGCCGAGCTCTCCCATCCGCTCGGATGCCGAGCAAGTGCCGATCCGACCTCAACATCAAAGAGCCCGGTCGGCTAGCCGAGCAAGTGTCTTTCCGAGCCTGCAAACGGAGAAAACTCACTTTCTCCTCAACATTCGTGTAAGATCTCGATCAGACGGCCCAGATCTTGCCAGCGACGCTAAATGACAAGATAACGTTTTCTTGGGAATTGAGCCGTCTCGAGATTCGTGCCATCATCCAACGGCCCAGATCTTGCCAGCGTCGCTAAACGATAAGATAGTGTTTTCTTGGAAACCGTGCCCCCCTCGAGATCCGCGCTGAGATCCAGCGGCTCAGATCGCTCCACGTCGCTCAGTATTCCTAGCCGAGCGACTAGCGATCCGACCCACTCGCGCCTCTTCTTCGCCCCAAGGGTCTTCCTAGCCCAAGGGTCTTCCAAGCACAAGGGCCTTCCTAGCACACCTTACAAGGGTCTTCCAAGCACAAGGGCCTTCCTAGCACACCTTACAAGGGTCTTCCAAGCACAAGGGCCTTCCTAGCACATCTTCTCTGCCCCTAGAAGTGGAGCTCCTCTTCCAAAATCCCCAAGACCAAAGTACTTATCAACTTCATGAAGACAAGCATCTTGCGGGGCTATTTTGACCATGAAGGAGGGTGAATCTTCATCCCACTCCTAAAGAGAAGTTGTAGATCTTCGAACTAGCTTCGAATCAAGGGGTCGCACGCCCCGATCGGACCTCCGTAGCACTGGGAAAGTGGATCTCAATGCAGCTGCGCCGAATAGCTCGGAAATCCGAGCCGAGCCACTCGCACGAGGGAGAAATCCGAACTCTTCCCATCCGAGCTCTTCCCATCCGAACTCTTCCCATCCAAGCCCCAACATCAAAGAGCCCGGTCGGCTGCCGAGCAAGTGCCTTTCCGATCCTGCAAACGGAGAAAACTCACTTTCTCCTCAACATTCGTGTAAGATCTCGATCAGACGGCCCTGATCTTGCCAGCGACGCTAAACGACAAGATAGCGTTTTCTTGGGAATTGAGCCCGTCTCGAGATTCGTGCCACCATTCAACGGCCCAGATCAAGCCACGTTGCTTGGATCTCCAATCCGAGCTACTGCCATACCGAGCTGCAAAGTGGCCAAAAATTGCCTCAAAATCCGTGCTCGGATTCGCCGAACAAGGCGCCAAAAAAAAAGGGGGCACAAGTGGGCGGGTTCGGACCCGTTAGGTCCTCAAACCCGAGCCCACTTACCGCCACATCACCTTCCTTCTCCCATACATCCTGGCGCCAAAACAAACCAAAAAACCAAATAAAACAACAGTTCATCTTCAAGCTCTACCCTCCACGGCCGAGCTCTATCTTCAACGACGAACTCAGCCCCTCCGTCGTCTAGCTTCGGCGTCGAGTTCTCCATCCCGAGCTCGCTCCCACAGTCCACCAAGCCGAGCTCACGCATCCACCTCCGTCGAGCTCCGCCGTCGACCTCCATGCTCGCCCATTCGCCGAGCTCTTCGTCCAAGCTCCGAGCTCATCGTCGGAGTTCTCCCGAGCTCCGCGCACGACGAGCTCCACAAGCTGCTCCTCGCCGACCACCACGTCGCGAGTACCAACCTCCTCCAAACTGTACCACCAAGCAGCACTCAGTCGCCGAGCTCGCCTCCTCGTTCGCAAACTCACCCCGTCGTTGAGACCCTCTCCCTTTCGCCGAGGTCCTTCGTCGCCAAGCTCGGAGTACTCACCGAGCTCTAGACGAACTCCGTACGCCTCGCCAGGGTTCCGCCGTCGCCGCTCCCGTCAAGCCTCGTCTCCCACGAAGGCGATGTCGGAGGGGTGAGGACGAGCAACGAAGAAGAAGGGAAAAAGAACAGAACAGGGAAGAAAGAAGAAAAAAAAAAAAAAAGGTGCCACGTGGCCGCCACGTGGCAGATCGAGATGGATCAGATCCGAGCTGCGCGAAGTGGCTCGGTCGGCTGCCGAACAAGTCCCTTTCCGATCCTGCAAACGGAGAAAAAAGCCACTGAGCAACTCCAACCGTTGGATCTTTGCGAAAATCGCGTAAAAATTGATGAACGGCTCAAATCGCGCCACGTCTGCACAAAACGACAAAATAACGATTTTTTGAAAATCGCGCCCCCTCGAGATTCGTGCCAGGATCCGACGGCGGAGAACACGCCACGTGTCAGGTATTATTTAATTTAATTAATTTATTTATTTAATTGTTTTTTTATTTAAAAAATCCGAAAAAATATTTAAAAAATCAAAAAAAATTAATTAAAAATTCTAAAAATAATTATTAATTCAGAAAAATTATTTTAAAATTCTGGAAAAATAGTTATTAATTTAGAATAATTAATTAATATTTTTGATAATTAATTATTTAATTCGAAAAATGAATAAAAAATTCAAAAAAATGAGAAAAAATTCAGAAAAATCTGGAAAAATCACCAAAAATCCAGAAAATTCTGAGAATATTTTTGGGCATTTTACAAGCCCAGAATAACACCGTTACACCCCAAGCTAGATCCAAAAATCTCTTAAGAACGCCGATAAAATCCCGTACGCCATTAGAACAGTAAAACTACTCTTCAAAGACTGAAAAACTCAGTCTCTAGGAGTGGGGGGCTCGTGATATGGCTAAAAATAGGATTAAATCGGGACTGTTCACATCGAAGACGAATCTTAAAGCTCAGGGGTAAAACGGTAATTTCACCTACTAACGGGTCCGAAGCGGGTACTGGGTCTCCTTCTCACAGATCCAACAACCCACGAATGGATCCACCTCAACTGGGTACGGGTCCCGACCCGATACAACCCCAGATCAGCAAGAGGAAAATCAGGGTTACTGATTTGACCAAATCAACAGGCCTGATTTGCTCTCACCGGGAATTAGGGGATCAGTTTCCTAAACTGATTAGGAGGATTTTACTCCTATCACAGGAAATCAAATCTCTAATCAGATCCCTAATTAACTCCCCCATGGCGACTATAAATACCTCCTACCCACCACTGTGACCAGGTTAATCACTCTTTTTCCTGCATAAGCTCTTTTTTAATCATCACTGGTTACTGACAAGAGCGTCGGAGGGTGCGTCGCCGGGATCAACCCCGGTGTTTCGCACTTTCCTTGCAGGTGTACGGCAGGAGTCAGCAGCCCAACTCAGACGAACAGGTTCGGATCCGCTACTCAGGTTTTTCCACGAACCTACAAATTCTATCTGTTTACCCCCACACCGAAATCAGCGGTAACAGTTGTGTATTTTGGAAAAAGATTGCTGCTGGCTCGAGGTGTAAGCCGAGCGTCGAGCACTGTGTGCTTTGTAAAAAGCTTGCTACTGGCTCGAGATGCATGTCGAGCGTCGAGCACTGTGTGCTTCGTGAAAAAGCTTGCTGTTGGCTCAAGGTGCATGCCAAGTGTCGAGCGTTATGCATTTTGCGAAAAAACTTACTGCTGGCAAGAAGTGCATGTCGAGCGTTGAGCATTGTGCGCTTTGCAAAAAAGCTTATCGTTAGCTTGACGTACATGTCGAGCATCGATCGTTGTGTGCTTTGCAAAAAAGTTTACTGCTAGCTTGAGGTGTATACCAAGCGTCGAGCATTGTGTACTTTGTAAGAAAGCTTGTTGCTGGCTCAAGATTCATGCCGAGCGTCGAGCATTGAGTGCTTTGCAGGTGAATGCTGAGCGTCCATCGTTGAGTGCTTGTGAAAAAGCTTGTTGTTAGCTCGAGGTGTATGCCGAGCGTCGAGCGTTGTGTGCTTTGCAAAAAAGCTTGTTGCTGATTCGAGGTATATGTCGAGCATACAGCATTGAGTGCATTCCGAAAAAGCATGCTGCTGGCTCGAGGTGTATGCCGAGCGTCCAGCGTTGTGTGTCTTACGAAAAAGCTTGATGCTGCTCGCGGTGCATGCCGAGCGTCTGCCGAGCATCGAGCATTGAGTGCTTTGCAGAAAAGTTTGTTGTTGGCTCGAGGTGTATGCCGAGCATCGACCATTGTGTGGTTTGTGAAAAAGCTTGCTCCTGGTTCGAGGTGCATGCCGAGCATCGAGCATTGTATGCATTGTAAAAAAGCTTGCTGCTGGCTCGACGTGTATGTCGAGAGTCGAGCGTTGAGTGCTTTGAGCTTGCATCTAGATCGAGGTTCATGCCGAGCATCGAGCATGGAGTGCTATGCAAAAAAGCATACGGCTGGCTCGAGGTGCATGACGAGCGTCGTTCATTGAGTGCTTTGTGAAAAAACTTTCTGCTACATCGAGGTGCATGCCGAGAGTCAAGCATTGTGTGCTTTGTGAAAAAGCTTGCTGCTAGCTCGAGATGTATGCCGAGCGTCGAGCTTTGAGTGATTTGTGAAAAATCTTGCTTCTGGCTTGAGGTGTATGCTGAGCGTCGAGCATTGAATGCTTTTCAAAAAAGATTGCTGCTGGCTCGAGGTGAATAACGAGCGTAGAGCGTTGTGCGCTTTGCAAAAAATCTTGCTGCTAACTCGAGGTGGATGCCGAACATCGAGCATAGTGTGCTTTTTGAAAATCTTGTTTCTTGCTCGGGGTGCATGCCGAGCATCGAGCGTTGACTGCTTTGAAAAAAAGATTGTTGCTGGATCAAGATGCATGCCGAGTGTAACGCTCCGAATTTCACTTACATGTAATTCGTAGCACAACATGGTCTTTTACTTTAATTCGTACAAATTTACAAGGAATTTAAAACTTTTTCATTGCACATTGTCTGTTACAAAATATACAGCAGAAGTTACAACAAAATATACAACTTTAACATTCCACAACTTTAACCTGGAAGTAATCATCAATATTAACTCATCTTTATGCCGTTTTGCTAATCCAAGTCCTGCACTCGAAAACTGTGGGTCGTTGGTTGCATACAACTGATGCAATGCTATAATACAGCGATTCTCATACTTTAGCAAACACAAACTTGAATGCACAATAAAGTGGAAAAAGTGACTATCCTAAACATGCCAGTGTATGATATGAACTTAATGCCTAATACAGATATTACACTACGATGAGACTAATGCATACTTGTTTAGATTCTATGAATCTCATACTACATAGAGGGCAAGCCCTTCATGTACTTCTCATTATAGGGTTTACAGCCCACGCCAGGCAACCTAACCCAATGAATACACTCCCACGCGAAGTCACTAAGAGGTCGCACCCCTAGGATATTGGACCTTACCAGCCTACCCCTAGCCCACATATCATGGATTTACCGGGCGTATCCTCAGCCACTAACCCTAGCAAGTCGATATCCTGCAACTACGAACCGGGCCTACCCCTAGCCAACCTCAGTGAAATTAACCGGGCGTATCATGTCCGTCCCGAACATTCCTAGGAACTGCAGTCTCTTTACCGGCCTTTTTGATAATATACAGACATACCCCTAGCCCATATACATGGATTTATCGGGCGTATTCCTCGATCTCGAACCCCTAGGAGCAGCACATTCTTTACCGGACATGTTCGTCGTTGTTTCTATCATATCTTCTTCTAGTACTTATTCTTAGGTTTAATTATAATCATCACAACCTAGAGCTAGCTTACTCTACCGGACATAAATCAACACACGAGAAACATTAACCCACACTGGTTACTTCTAAAATTTCTTTATTCACAAATTGCCGATCACTACGGAATTTGCTCAGCTTCTAGATTTCAATAACCATCTCACTATAGAGATCAACTAGGTTATATCTAACCTCAATATAAATATTTCATTCGTTATCCATCATTTCTTCTTTATCCACTTTCTTTATGTTTATATATCATGAAGTATTCAAATTCTTGTAGCAACATTCAATAACAATCTATCAAGTAAAATTCATGTAGACAATTTCTCGGTTAACAAACCAAACTATTCACTTTAATAGTATACAACGTTGTTTCAATTAATAGAATATTTTTCATGCTTTTCTATACTTCAAGTGTATGTCTTAATACAAAAGTTCGTTAAGATTTATCACCAATTGATAATACCAAAATTCTTTAGGATTAATCACTAGAAGTTTCTTATTTCCAACTTATAATTATGCCTTGATTTTTATTATAAACCAACTCAACCATTTCCTTAATTCAATGGATTAATATCCATGAAATTTTCACAAAAGAGTGTTCTAAATTTGTATTCTACAATCAACTCTTAAATATTTTTAATCATGTACATTTTCCTTTAAATGGGAACTCAATGCGTTGTTTCAATTAATAAAATCTTTTTCATGCTAATCTATACTTCAAGTGTATGTCTTAATACAAAAGTTCGTTAAGATTTATCACCAATTCATAATACCAAAATTCTTTAGGATTAATCACTAGAAGTTCCTTATTTCCAACTTATAATTATGCCTTGATTTTTATTATAAACCAACTCAACCATTTCCTTAATTCAATGGATTAATATCCATGAAATTTTGACAAAAGAGTGTTCTAAATTTGTATTATACAATCAACTCTTAAATATTTTTAATCATGTACATTTCCCTTTAAATGGGAACTCAACTCATCTAATACATTATTTAATATAAATATAACTTTTAAATTCTCAAAATATATCATAGAGTAGGGTGAAATTATTCCCTAGTGTTCTAAATAATATTCTAAAATATTTTTATGAAGTTTTCCAAATTTTAAAACTTGAAAAATCATAAAAATAAAATAAAAACCCAAAAGTAAACATCCGGATTCGAACCCAGGACCAACCGCAAGCCAACAGTCACCCAAACCATTGAGCCAACCCACAGTTTGTGATATAAACCGCTCTGAGTCCCTTTTGTAACCCACAAACTTCAATTTATAAATTACCAAAAAATCACACAAGAGGCAGAGCCTCCCGGGATTTGAACCCACAACCAAGAAACGCCCCAAGTGCAGGCGCTAACCACTATGCCCAAGCTCCAATCTGATAATATAGGTGTTTAAAATCTTTTAACTCAGCTCTCTGTTTTCATCTCCTTTTAATTTGTTCATCTATATTAATTTTTATCATTTTCCATCATAATTTAATACTACTAAATTACATTTCTAAACTTCCAGAAATGCTTTTTCCCTAATTTTATCAATAGTAGTATGAAGTTGTTCACAAATTATCTTAAATAGCCACTTTTAGAAATCTTACACTTATATGCTTCAATTTGTAAAATTGACTACTCTCTATAACAAACTAGCATGAATATATTTTCCTTTAGCCATTATTCTTAGTTTATGAAAAATCTCACCTCTTATAGTTCAACCCTAATTGTACATGAATTTAACAAGTTTACACACATATAATTTGTATACATGATTTAATCATGGCATACTACCATACGCCTAACATCACTTCAACATGCTCCAAATAAAATTTTAATTTGACAACATAACAATTCTATATTAAAATTTTCAACTAGCATGCATTAATTTCTCATATTCATCTACTACTAAAACTCTAGATGTCAACACAACATGCATCAAAGAACTCATGCCAAACTTTCCATTTCAAACACAATTTATCTAGGCATGCATTCTACAAACAACTAGAAAGTAAAAGAAGCACTCACCTCTTTCTTGATGCAATTAGAAGTAGAACTCCTATAAAAATGTTCCAAAGCTCCAACACAAAATTATCTTCTCCTCCTCTAGCAAGAAAACCGAAACCAGTTCTTTCTCTTTTCTCTTTTTTTTTATTTGAGTTTGTGTGTTGTTCATGTTAAAGGAGAGGGCTATTTATAGGAATAATGTGTGATTGAGATGACTCCAACTACCCAAAATAACTCCCCACTCTCACACACTCTCCCCCACTCTCTCCACTCCAAGTCATTGGCCGGCCAATCCTTTTCATGTGCACAAACACGTGCATGTGCACCGTATGTGCACACTACTTCTCATATAAGTTCTATTATTAAATGTTATTAAATGTATGTGTGTGTGTTACATGACAAGTGTACTAGATTTGAAATATTCATTTAAATGTAAAATTAATAATGGGCCTCAATTTGAAATTAATTTTTTAGTGGGCTTCAAAAGTGCATCTAGGCCTAATGGATTTAATCATACAAGTGTGAAAAAAAACTTGCTGCTAACTCGTGGTGCATGCCACGCGTCGAGAGTTGAGTGCTTTACGAAAAAGTGTGCTGCTAGCTCAAGGTGCATGTCAAGCGTCGAGCCTTGAGTACTTTGCAAAAAAGCTTGCTGCTGACTCAAGATGTATGCCGAGCGTCGAACGTTATGTACTTTGCAAAATTTTGTTGGATCAGTTCACGCTTACTGTAGTTGTAGCAGACACGTGTTTTGCACGTGTGATGCTGATGTCACGGTTGTGAAAATCGAGGCATCGAAATCTTATCCACCGTTAGATCTAGATGATCTAGATTGGATGGCTGAGATTGTTCATGGATATCAAGGAACCATGGAACTGCCTATACATCCCACATTCCCCTTCTCACATTCCACTTTGCCATCTCTCTTTAATTCTCAGAGCTTCTCTCTTTAGTAACCATTAAGTAACTGGTGATCAGTTTTACGGCGAACTTTCTGGCAACGATCACTGGTTAGTATATTTAATATTATGTCAAGGGCTCAGTCCGGTTTTTCTTCCTTTGTGTCTGTTCAGGGCGATGGGGATCACCCTTCCAACTCCTTATCCTGGGAAAGGACTGAAAATGTCTATAATGTCAAGCTGCTTCATAGTCGTAAGGCAATTGTAGTGGAATCGAGCAACTCAGACAGAGAGGTAGAGGTGGTAGAGGTGGTTAATGAAGGTAAACCGGTTGAGGTGGAGGAAGTCAGAGATTCTGATCGAGATGTGGAGGACACGATTGGAAGAGGGGTTCGTGAAGAGGATGAGGACAAGGTTATGGAAGTTGATCATTCGGGTGGGGCGCCTAATCTGAAACCGCTAGCGACGCTGTTCCCCCCAAATGCTCCTCCATTTGAGGAAGGAGGATGAGGTGAACCCTCCCTGACAGTCCGAAATTGCCCGTTGAGTTTCTCCTAAAATCTGGGCTCGACGTCCCTTATCTTCAGTAGCTGGGCTCAACTAGGATGTATTCGGACGATGTCGAAGACTTGGTTCAGTATAGGGTGCAACCTTCTTTGCTGAGCCGACCAAAGATCATGATTGACAAGACGTAGAGTGTTTTGACGTGCAGTGACCTACCCGCTGATACATGCGAACTACTTCAAAGGGCTAGAGTATGAGTTGATGATCCCGAACCTTGGTCTCCGTTCTACGGACAATTTGGCCCCTTGGTACTGCATGTTTCTGGTTGATGCCTTCAGCTCGGGGTTGCAGCTGCTGCTGCACCCATTCATCAAGAAGGTGTTGAATTGGAGGAGTTTGAGCCCGATGCAGTACGACCCAAACTCTTGGAAGCAGCTCGTGTGTTTCATATTGCTTTGCGAGGAAAGAGAGTGCTTTTGAAGTACTTCCAAGCCGTTCTGGGGGTCAATTCGTCAGGAGAGCACGAGGGAATATATTACATATCGCCGCACCCCTACAAGAAGGTAGTCCATAGGTATCCAGACTCCATAAAAGGATGGAAGGATAAATACTTTATTGTCCGAAATCAGGTGCCTTGGGAAATTTCCACGAATTGGAACTTTTACAAGCCGAACCACAAGGCTCCGAAGAGAAAAGACTTGACGGACGAGGAGTGGGCCGATGTGGATCGGATCGTTGCTGGCAACAACATTGGTTGGGCGAACGTGATAGGCACCTAGCCAGGATCAAACTGATCCCCATCGACTCTTGTATGTTTTTTGTTTCCTTTTTTGTTCAACTTTTTCCCTTTGTTCTTATAGTTTCGGTCTTCTTTCGCAGCAATGGATGATGCCATTATCAACACAAGGAGGGCCTAAGTGACCAAGTAGAGGGTTGCTGACTGGGCGAAGCAGTGGAAGAGGTCCTATCATGGGGCTCCGAAGGCACTTCTGATCCAAAGTCCAAGAAGTAGAGGGCCCTTTCGGTCGCTGGGACCCCAAGTTTTGTGAAGGAGGCACCGAGCTCGAGTAACCTTAGGGTTATGGACGTGATGAGGAGCGGTATCCCGCCCGTCCACCTCGTGGCAAGGAGATCGTGGGCGAAGAAGGGCTCAGACAGTGGGCTCCCAACTGGGCTGTGAAGGAAGCCAATATGCTGATCGAGGGCCCGGTAGCGATCGAGGGGGAGGAACACCTGGCCACGCCTTGCGATAGGGAGTCCCTAGCGTCTGAGACTCTCAAGTCGTGTTATATGAGGTGGGCTCAGGCCAACATGCTGGTAATGTTTTTCCCAACTCAGCATCTCCATACTTTCTAATTTACCTTTCCAAGTATTAGCCCCTCGTTCACAAGCAACACTATCCGAAGCCCAGATGAAGAAGCTGCACACTCATGAGCTCCAGCGGGTGGTGAAGAAGGTTTATTGGTATGAGCATTATATGAAGGACCAGAAGCTGAGGGCGGACGCAGCCGAGTCCCGTGAGCAGGCCCTTAAGGCCGAATTGACTTCCATAGCCGATGACTGAGCCCAGGTGGAGGGGGAAATGAGGAAGGCGGCCGATAAAGAGCTGAAGAAGTTGAGAAACGCCGCCATGGACAAGGTCATCGAGGCCCAGGACAAGGCTTACAACCGGGCCCTCGAGCATGTCCTGTACTACTAACCCGAGTGTCATTTTGAGGAGTTTCAATAGGGCATGAAACTTCCCGAGCATCCGAAAACCCCTGGGGGAGACTGTGAGGAAGGGGTGGAACAACTGTCGGCCGAGGAGAATGTAGCAGAGGCGGACGACCCTGAAGTCGACGCAGCGGCAAACGAAGAGGTGCCCCTCTCCTCTAAGCAGTAGCTTCACCCTTTCTGTTTTTTCTCTTTTTCTTCGTATTTGTCGAGTGCGTACTGGCCACTGATGTTTTGTAACAATTTTGATGAAGGACATGGATTTTTGGTTGAACTCTTTGACTGGAATTTTTGGCATAATATCTGTGATGTGATGTTTTCTAATTTAGCCATGTTTCTGAGGCCCAGAATGATATGCTCGTTCCTCCTTTGTGCCAGATGAACAAGTCCTTCGAGGCTGACCCTCGTGATTTCAAGAATGAGTGCCATAGGGGTAGGCTGAAGTCCATTGAGTCTGTCTTGGTGCACTAAGATAAACAGGCCCGAGATCGGGAAGTAGTTGTTTCTTATTTTATGACTAAGTCGAAGGAATTGAGATTGGAGTCGGCTCATCTGAAGAAGACGATTGCCGACCGCAACTTGGGGAGCACCGATACTAGATGGTCGATGTCTGCTACTTCTGCCCGGCGATCGATCTCTGAATCATTCCTTCGTGAGTTTATAATGCAGAAGGAATTGGAGATACAAAGGTTGAAGGTAATGCTCGGAGTGGGTGGATCCTGAACCAGTTCTTTCGAGGGTGGTTGGCGCTCCATTGGGGGACCGTCTTTGACCCTGAAGCTGGAGCAAGTGAGACCGGGTGATGCTCAGAGCTTTGATGCCGGAATGTCCACCTTAGCGACCCCTAGGGATCTTGATGGGCTAGTCAGCGAGAAAACGCGTTCGATTGGGTTCGAACTTGTTTGTGTCAGTTCTAAGGTCCCCCCAAGAGGAGGGGTAGGCCAAGATTGTAACAGTTGTAACTTTCATACTTTTTGTAACTTTGTTGTAATCACAACTCATATAGCCTCGCCGATTGTATCACTGAACTTCTATGTGTTGTAAAAAAATGATTCTTCTGCTTTTTAGCTAGGCTTCGATCTGGATGTGTTGGCGAGGCGGATCTACTGGATGTGAGACGTTTCATCTCCCAATGATATTAATGTTCTTGATCAGGAGATGTTTCATCTTCCATGGATATTGATGGATCAACATAAATGCGCCTCATTGGAAGATATATTGACGCCTTCCTCGGTCGTTGGATGTGGGTGAACAGTTAGGATGTAACACCCTGTACTTAAGCTGGTATATATATATATATATATATATATATATATATATAAGAGATGAGATGGTTGGTTGTTGGCCCATGGAATTTCTATAGGAGGCTTGGAATTAATTGGTTTGAGAAGGAGCCTATAGAATGTTCTCTGGGGCACATGTTAATATTGATTAAATGAGAGTTTGCATGCATGGTGATGGTGACGTGGATGGGGCTTGGGCTTATAGTCCCATATCGGAAAATAAGTGGGAGGAGTGTGTGTATATATTAGGATCCAAATGATAAAAGATTACCTATAGGGTATACCCATCTTTTGATAGTGCCTGTGGTGGGCGTGGCTAGAGTTTTGTATCTGTTCTTTCGCGTGCGCACTCACGCAACCGTATGCGCAGCTGAGCCGAGCTTGGGACGTTACAAAATGGTATCTGAGCCGACTTTCGACACCGATCGTGGGTCAGAGTGGGTTAGAGGTACGCCTGGCTAAGGACAGTATGCTGGTAGAGACCGGGGGTAGTACGCTAGCAGGGTACTCCACTCCACATCGGCTAGAAAGGTGGTCATGTATTAGCTTACGGGTCCCGGGCCCAGCAAGGATGCTGAGTTGTTAAGGAGGGTTGTGTGTAACACCCCGTACTTAAACGAGTATATATATAATATTATATAGAAATATAATATATATATATATATATAGGGGTCGGTTCGGGTGAGAACCAACCCTGGGGTGAGAACCTAAGGGCCTCTCCCAACCACTCATATGCTTAATCTTAACGGTCAAGATTTTTTCAGTTAAACAATAAAATTAATTAATATTTGCATTAAGATGGGAATCCCTTTAATTAAGGGATGTTGGTCGCGAAATAAAAGGAATAATTATAAATTACCTTTTTTTGTGTGCGACGGTTAAGGCAAATTTGGTCAAATTGGAGAGAGAAATAATTTATTCCCGTAAAATATTGGAGAAGATTTTGTTTCCCAAATTAATAGCAACTGCAGAATCATTCACCATTTCGTTCCTTACAGTTACTGTTTATTACAGTTGCTATTTATAATTATTACAGTTGCTATTCGAGAAGATTTTGTATCCCAAATTAATAGCAACTGCAGAATCATCACCAATTCGTTCCTTCACCAATTCGTTCACTATATAGCAACTGACTGTATTGTAAGTAGATACAACTAGTGCATATTTTAGCAGGAATATATATATATATATATATATATATATATATATATATATATATATATATATTGTTTGTTTGTCATTTTGCAAACTTATGTTGTACATGCTGTCAGTTTCCATATAGCAACTGAATGTTTTTTGAATAGCAACTAACTGCATTGTACGTAGCAACAAAATTTAATATTTAGCAACAGTGTACGTAGCAACAAATGTTGTTCATCCCGATGAAGATTGTGGTTCGGCTGAAAATAAAATAAAAAAGGCAATATATGTTGCCTAATAATCTGTGATCTTCATTCCTTTTAAATAAAAATAAAAAAGGCAATATATGTTGCCTAATAATCTGTGATCTTCATTCCTTTTATTTGGCAATCTTCATTCCTTAATTAAAGGGATTCCCATCTTAATGCAAATATTAATTAATATTATTGTTTAATTGACAAAATCTTGACCGTTAAGATTAAGCAGATGAGTGGCTGGGATAGGCCCTTAGGTTCTCACCCCAGGACATGGTTCTCACCCGAACTTTTCTCTCTCTCTATATATATATAGGGAAAAAGGGGTATGAGCAACTTGCTCATTTAGTAAATGAGCAATTGATGATGTGGCAAACATGTGATTGGAAAATCCTTAAAGGGTTAGTTGTCTAATGTATCACATGCATGCCACATAATCAATTGCTCAATTATTAAATGGGCAAGTTGCTCATATCCCTTTTACCCATATATATATATATATATATATATATATATAACGAGTATATCCATCTCAAACCAAATAATTCCAAGCCAAATAATTCCAAGCCTCCTATAGAAATTCCATGGACCAACAACCAACCATCTCATCTCTTTTATATATATATATATATATATATATATATATATAAAAGAGATGAGATGGTTGGTTGTTGGCCCATGGAATTTCTGTAGGAGGCTTGGAATTATTTGGTTTGAGATGGATATAGCATGTTCTATGGGGTATATGTTAATATTGCATTAAATGAGAGTGTGCATGCATGGTGATGGTGACGTGGATGGGGCTTGGGCTTATAGTCCCATATCGGAAAATAGGTGGAAGGAGTGTGTATATATTAGGATCCAAATGGTAAATGATTACCTATAGGGTATACCCACCTTTTGATGGTGCCTGTAGTGGGCGTGACTAGAGTTTTATGTCCGTTCTTATAGCGCCCCAAATTTTCAATATAATATCTCAGAAATACGTGGCACAATTCCATAATCAACTTCAATGTAATCATAAATATAGCAACTAAATACAGGAAAAATTAAACTTTTTATTACATCAATGGTTTACAAAGCACATCAGAAAATAACACATCTTGAATTACAATTTCTTTTCTTTACAATACATTCTTTTACAATTTGCCTAAGCCATATTATCATTCTACCACATGCATCCAATCCCAAGCTAATGGTACCTACCTGTAAAACATGAGGCTAGAGATAACCCTAACCCCCAAAACTACAGGGGTCAGCCATAACGGTGTGAGTGACATAAAATAAATGCAATATAAATAAAACACAAGGCATAGAGTCATAAACAACATGTATCAACAGCAAGAATAAATGAAATAAGAAATAACAATAAATAAAATATGAAAACATTAAGTGAAACTAGACTAAGTGTCAAGTGTAGAATAAACAAGAAACAACATGCATAAAACCAAGTCAAGAAAACACCAAATGCTATATGCTGACTCTCTAATGCATACTTTTCGGATTCTATGCATCCCACTCTACAGAGGTCCGGTGCAAGCCCTTATCGTTCTCCACTTGATAGGGTTAAATCCCCCGCTATGCAACTAATACTACTACGATGACTACTACGAGAGTTAGACATTCTGCAAGTATCGGTTCCCTCCCTTTGAATACTGGAGGCCAATCCCACTCCGCAGATCATTCTGTGGCCCTTACGTCCATTGTCCTGGAAAAATGAGGATTGCCTCACTCCGCAGGTCATCCTGGGACCCTCATTGCACAAACATCGCATGAGCGTCGCTCTCATCCACAGAATACTGGAGATCATTCCCACTCTGCAGATCACTCTGTGGCCCTTATGTCCATCGTCCCGGAATACTGGAGAATATCTCCTTCCTTAGATCATCCTGGAGTCCATAACCCATGTTTGCACTCATTTCATCATATCACCATCTAGTGTCTGTCCTTATCTTGTTAATTTAATTAATTATTTAATAGATTGCGAATCTCTCAGAGTTGGTGTACCCTACCAGGCTTAACTCAACTGAACAACCACCAAAATCTCAACCGCCGGTAGTTAGGGCCCCACTCAATCTCTAAAGACTCATAGCTCAACCATCAATACCAAAACTTTGACTCATAGCTCAACCATCAATACCAAAACTTTGAATAAAAACTCACAAATCCATCATCAAAACGATTATATAAAGAAAACTTCTTAAATCAACAAAAATCCAAATCTATATAATGTACTCATAAAATTCCAGAATTCAAATAAAATATTAAATCCATTAAATAACAGAAAACCATATTTTGAAGTCGTAGAATATCACAAAACATCAATTTCTTCGGAAACTACGAATATCTCTCTTTATAAAGTCATAGGAATGTAATTTAAATTCCATTATAAACAAAATAAAACTTTCTGTAAAATACTGAAATCTGTAGTAAAAACATCATCTAAAACAATAGAGCAATAGACCATAATATCAAGGACATAACCGTTTAAAAGAAACGAAGAAAACTCAACAAAACTGCCAAAAAGCAATTGACGGTCGACCGCTCAAAGCAGAGCAGTCGACTGTCAATTAGAGATTCTCAAAATAAAGGTATGACGGTCGACCGTGACCTGCTATACAGCCAGGTTAAGATTTTTGTGCATTTTTCGACTAATACGTCGATAAATCTTTGTAAAATCAAAATTAAACTTCCTAAGATGATCAAATATAACTTATATAACATATAGGAGTTTATAAAACACATCAAAACATATCAAGATCTCAAAAGAGTAAATCTTTCACAAAACTCTTCAAAATCAGTAAAAGTGTATATATGTGTATATATATAAGTGCTCAAACATTAGTTATGGCATCAAAATTCATCAAATAGGAATAGTATAGTGTTTAGACTCAATCTCAGTATCAAACAGTCGAGATCCAATTGAAATCTCACAAAAAATCAATTCTCGACGATTCTTCAAAACAGTATCATAAGGTTATATGTGTATACGTATTTATGTAATTGTGGGTGTGTATACATCAGTTAAAAACATCAAGAAAACATATTATACAAGTAGCATATTGTTCAATCCATTCTCAGTATCCAAACAAATCAAATTCAATTCGAAAACTTCATAAAAATCACAAAATCCACTTTCGGCTGAACATTCATCAGACCCGAAATTAAAACCCTTCTTAAAACATTGAACTTGGTCACTTTTGAACCAAAACCCCCTCCTACAATCTTGTTTCACGCATACCCCACTGATTATAATATACCTATGAATATATGCGAACACAATAAGTAAATCATCAAGTTATACTCATCGAATTATCAAAACAGAGCAACATATGTGAATACACAGTGAAGAACCCCACTCTACTCACTTTTGTGCAATTTATAATATACAACTTGTTATATGCAATCAAATCAGCAAGAACATAATACAAAACAACATACCCATGATTTCTATTAGGTTCTTTAATAATCTCAAGTCATCTAGGTGTAGTTTTAATCATCAATAGCATAGTTTCAAGTAAAGATTCAATTTTTAACTCGTCTACTCAGCAAATTCATCATATCTTCATACAATCTCTAGAATGCTTTCTAATAAACAAATCATCACATACAACATGTATAGAACAATACAAAAACAAACATATATCACTCACCTTATTGAAGAATCAACCGAAGATAATAAAGAAAATAAGAAAATCCCGCCTTTCGCAAGAAAACCAAGATCCTCGCTTTGAAATTTCAAAATAATAATAAAGAAATCCCTTTGTGTAGTGCAGCAAAGAGACGGCTGCACCTCACCTTTAATAGGCCAGAAATAGGGCTTTTAGGGTTTGTAAGTAGATTTGCAAAGTATCTCTTTTAGATATATCTTTACATATATATATCCTTATACTTGGAAATTAGATAAAACCAATTCAATTTGTATTTAAAAACCAAACCAACACTCTAGATCTAGCTGGCACGTTTGTAAAAAACCAGAAAATGAAATTGTACTTTTTGCCCTCTAGCTGGCAATTTTGCAAAAAGACTTCTTTATGAAAACCTGCAAAATAACCAAATTTATTAAAACAAAAAAGTAAACTCTTTACCTATGAGTTGACTAGGCATCATGATCAGCCCAAAAATCTGGAAATATAGAGTTTTCACTCCAAGTGGTAATTTTGCACAAAAGTCTCTCTTTTTATAATATTTGCAAATACGCCAAATAATATTCGTAAAAATCCAAAAAATTTAGAAATAATATCTACTAATACATATTAAATTTTCCAATTAAAATTTCTGACTTTTACTTTCCAAGAAAACATTTGCACAAGATCCACTTAAATTCCATATTTGCAAAAACACCATATTTGTTTAAATCTTTACCAAATCAAATCTAAATAAAAATTTAAATAGATTCTATCTTCAATGATGACTATGGCCAGCCCAAAAATCAGTAAAAATGATTTTTTATTATTTGTTTGAGATCCAAATGACTTTTTACATAAAAGTCTCTTTCTTTCGAAGTATTTATAAAAATAGTTTCTTTATTCAGAAAAATCCCAAAATTTAGGATATACTTAATTTTAAATAGAAGAATTAATCTAGAAATTTAAAATTGGAGATTTTCACCGAAAATATTTGCACTTGTTTTGCACGTGTAAAATTGAGAAATTCATAAAATAGTCAAATAAATTTAAATAAATCTGAAAATTAAAATATCATAAATAAATGAAGAAAATCAATCATTAACCATAGAATTTTAAGAATTCAAAATTTTCTAATTCTGCACATGCAAAATTACAATTTCAAGAAAATAGTCAAAATAGTCAACTTTACATATATAATATTATTTAGTAATGCAAAATAAATTATTTTATTTTGCAGGGTGTTACAATTCTTTCGTGTGGGCACACGTGTAGCCGCGTGCACAGCTAAGCCGGGATCGGAGCGCTACATAGGATTCGTCCACAACAGCGTCCACTACAAAAGAAACACGATTTCCCGGCGGTTTTTTAGGTCTTTACCGGCGTTTTTTTACGCCGGTGAAACTTTCACCGGCGTTTATAATAGCGCCGGTCCAACTGCCGCCGAAGCGGGCGTCGCGGAAACGAAGGGGTCTACACCGGCGGTTTTAATGGATGCCGGTAAATGTGAAAGATACACCGGCGGTCATAAAACACCGGAGTATGTCGGTCTCTGAGTGCCGTTCTTTTACCCCTATATACATTCACCGGCGGTCGTAAACCACTGGTTTTTTTACATTCACCGGCGTTTCTATAAACGCCGGTGTAGAACGAAAGAATACCGGCGGTCATAGAGCGCCGGTGTATGTGCGTTTATGAGTGCCCGGGTTTCCCTACTTACAATTCCCAGCGCGTCCAAAAACGCCGGCGTATTTATATACGCCGGCGTTTTTTAAATCGCCGGTGTTCGTCGGTGCCGTTACAGCTGACGACATTCACCGGCGTGTGTGAAAACGCCGGTATATCGCATACTCAAACAAATTGATTAGATAGACCGGCGTTTTTAAAACGCCGGTCTAGCTATGCCCGTTTATTTTCGATACTCCGATTTTCCGTTCTAATCAATTCACTGTTTCATTTACAAAACCTGTAAACTAATTCACAACTGATTCAACCAATTTCGTTGCATATTACTGCGCAAATCACAACCAAACACAAGAATAATTAAAGATAATCAAGTTTCACACGTGTCATATCAACGTCCAAATTCATTGATTAATTAACAGTGTCATAATTAACAAATTAATATAGGGACTAACATCCCAAATATCCAAACAAACCAGTCTGACAAATATCCAAAATATCCCAAATTAAAAGTCTAACATAACTCTCATAAAAAAAAACCAGTCTGACATAACAACAGCAAGGAGGAGGACATAAGAACAACAACCATACAGCAAGGAGGACATAAGAACAGCAAGGAGAACCGCAGATTCATACCCCTCGAGTAGCTTCAGCTCTGATCATCATAATTTCCTTCATCTGGACGACTGCCCTGTGAAAAAAAACAATAGTTTAATTTAACAGTAGACCACAATACAGAATATACATATTTTTTGAACTTGCAAAAAGAAGTACCTGTATCTTAAATTATAAGATCAAAGTACCAATTGCAAATGGAATTGTTAATGATATATACAGAGGTAAAATAATTACATTGCAATGCTAAAAATCTAGTACTTAATTTTGTTTTTAAATATATCTAAAATAACAAAACAAATGAAAATTCAGTATCTAACTTGAAACCTTTATATTCTCCTCTGATTGGGAATATCCGCTATCTAAAACAGTAAAACAAATGAAAATTCAGTATCTAAGCATGTCTTTCATGGATTGTTCAGACAATCCTTGAAACTGTCATCGTGGATGGAAACCAAATATAAGAAAAATAAGAAAAATAAGATAGGGCTCATATCAAGTGTATTTTTAGGGAACTGTCATCGTGGAAGGAAACCAAATAAATAAGCCAGAAATGGAAACAGAAAGAAGAATGGTAGAGACTTTGGATACACCAGGCTAACATAGCGGCATTTTCCTCATCTCTCTCTCATCCCTTGTTTCCCTTTAGCACACGAACACAAAGAGACATCAGCAACAACAGCAAGAGTGACAAGAACAATAATAATAATAAATTATTATGAACAAGATGTCTCATATGGGTTTCCAGATCTCCACTCGAGCCCTCTTTTTCTAATCACAGCCCAATTAAGAACATAGACAACAGCCACTAAACAATCCAATCACAGCCGAATCAAAATTTGCCATCCTGGATCTTAATGAAATAAGCTTCATTAACAGTGAAAGAAAATGAGGATGCTAGCAGCAAACTTAGTTTGGAAGTGAACCCATTTTTTGTTAAAAAATCATGCCAAAGATGGCAATCAGCTTCATTAATAGTATCTGAAAAAATGAAAATTTCCATTATCTGAGCTTATATGTTGCTCTACTAATTCACTGTGCCCAACTAAATCTAAAACCCAATTGTTGTGCATATCCGGCCGGAGGATTTTGGCAAACGTACCTATACCATCCTCAGTTCACAGTGAACCCATTTTGGTTGGCAAAAAACATGCATGCCAAGATGACAATCAGATGCATGAAAATAAGCTTCACTAACAGTAAAAGACGATGAGGATGCTAGCAGCATACTTAGTTTGGAAGTGTACCCATTTTTGGTTAAAAAATCATGCCTAAGATGGCAATCAGGTTACTTTAACAGTATCTGAAAATGAAAATTTCCATTATCTGAGCTTATATGTTGCTATACTACTTCTTTAGCCCAACTAAATCTAAAACCCAATTATTGTGCATACCCCGAGGGTTTTGGCATACAGCTATAGCATCCTCAGTTCACAGTGAACCCATTTTTGTCAAAAAAACATGCATTCCAAGAAGACAATCAGATGCATGAAATCAGCTTCATTAACAGTGAAAGAAAATGGACATGCTAGCAGCATACTGAGTTTGGAAGTGAACCCATTTTTGGTTAAAAAATCATGCCACAGATGGCAATCAGGTTACTTTAACAGTATCTTAAAATGAAAATTTCCAGTATCTGAGCTTATATATTGCTCTACTACTTCTTTAGCCCAACTAAATCTAAAACCCAATTGTTGTGCATATCCGGTCGGAGGATTTTGGCATACGTACCTATACCATCCTCAGTTCACAGTGTGTACACATTTTGGTCAAAAAAACATGCATGCCCAGAAGACAATCAGATGCATGAAATCGGCTTCATTAACAGTGAAAGAACAATCAGATGCTAGCAGCATACTGAGTTTGGAAGTGAACCCATTTTTGGTTAAAAAATCATGCCACAGATGGCAATCAGGTTACTTTAACAGTATCTTAAAATGAAAATTTCCAGTATCTGAGCGTATATGTTGCTCTACTAATTCTTTAGCCCAACTAAATCTAAAACCCAATTGTTGTGCATATCCGGCCGGAGGATTTTGGCATACGTACCTATAGCATCCTCAGTTCACAGTGAACCCATTTTGGTCAAAAAAACATGCATGCCAAGAAGACAATCAGATGCATGAAATCAGCTTCATTAATAGTGAAAGAACAATCAGATGCTAGCAGCATACTGAGTTTGGAAGTGAACCCATTTTTGGTTAAAAAATCATGCCACAGATGGCAATCAGGCTACTTTAACAGTATCTTAAAATGGAAATTTCCAGTATCTTAGCGTATATGTTGCTCTACTAATTCTTTAGCCCAACTAAATCTAAAACCCAATTGTTGTGCATATCCGGCCGGAGGATTTTGGCATACGTACCTATAGCATCCACAGTTCACAGTGAACCCATTTTGGTTAAAAAAACATGCATGCCAAGAAGACAATCAGATGCATGAAATCAGCTTCATTAACAGTGAAAGAACAATCAGATGCTAGCAGCATACTGAGTTTGGAAGTGAACCCATTTTTGGTTAAAAAATCATGCCACAGATGGCAATCAGGTTACTTTAACAGTATCTTAAAATGAAAATTTCCAGTATCTGAGCTTATATGTTGCTCTACTACTTCTTTAGCCCAACTAAATCTAAAATCCAATTGTTGTGTATATCCGGCCAGAGGATTTTGGCATACGTACCTATAGCATCCTCAGTTCACAGTGTGTACCCATTTTGGTCAAAAAAACATGCATGCCAAGAAGAGAATCAGATGCATGAAATCAGCTTCATTAACAGTGAAAGAACAATCAGATGCTAGCAGCATACTGAGTTTGGAAGTGAACCCATTTTTGGTTAAAAAATCATGCCACATATGGCAATCAGGTTACTTTAACAGTATCTTAAAATGAAAATTTCCAGTATCTGAGCTTATATGTTGCTCTACTACTTCTTTAGCCCAACTAAATCTAAAATCCAATTGTTGTGTATATCCGGCCAGAGGATTTTGGCATACGTACTGTTACCGCTGATTTCGGTGTGGGGGTAAACAGATGAATTTGTGGATTCGCGAGAAACCTGAATAGCAGATCCGAACCTGTTCGCCGGAGTTGGGCCGCTGACTCCCGCCGAATACCTGCAAGGAAAGTGCGAGACACCGGGTTTGATCCCGGCGACGCACCCTCCGACGCTCTTGTCAGTAACCAGAAGAGATTAAAAAAGAGCTTAAGTAGGTAAAAAAGTGATTAACCTGTAACAGTGGTTGGTGGGGGGTATTTATAGTCGCCGTTGGGATCAAATTAGGAATGTGATTCCTGTGATCTGATAAGGCATAAAATCCTCGTAATCAGATTAGGAATGTAATCCCTTAATTCCCGGTGAGAGGATAACTGCAAATCAGGCCTGTTGATTTGGTAAAATCAGTAACCCTGATTTTCCTCTTGCTGATCTGGGTTGTCTGGGGTCGGGACCCGTACCCAGTTGGAGTGGATCCGTTCGCGGGTTATTGGATCTGTGAGAAGGAGACCCAGTACCCGCTTCGGACCCGCTGGTAGGTGAAATTACCGTTTTACCCCTGAGCTTTGAGATTCGCGTCCGATGTGAACGGTCCCGATTTAATCCTATTTTTAGCCATATCACGAGCCCCCACTCCCGAAGACTGAGTTTGATCAGCCTTTGAGGAGTAGTTTTACTGTTCTAATGGCGTACGGGATTTTATCGGTGTTCTTAAAGGAGTTTGGAATCTTGCTCGGGGTGTAACGGTGTTATTATGGGCTTGTAAAATGCCCAAAAATACTCTCAGAATTTTCTGGATTTTTGGTGATTTTTCCAGATTTTTCTGACTTTTTTCTCATTTTTTTGAATTTTTTATTCATTTTCCGAATTAAATAATTAATTACCGAAAATATTAAATAATTATTCTAATTAAATAATTATATTTTTCAGAATTTAAAATATTTTTTCTGAATTTATAATTATTTTTAGAATTTTTATTTAATTTTTTCCGATTTTTTAAATATTTTTTCGGATTTTTTAAATAAAAAATACAATTAAATAAATAAATAAATAAATTTAAATATACCTGGACACGTGGCGCGATCTGCGCCGTCGGATTCCTGCGCGAATCGCGAGGCGGCGCGCTTTTCGAAAAATCGCTATCTTGTCGTTTAGTGCACGTGGCGCGATCTGAGCCGTTCATCAACTTTTACGCGATTTTCTGGAAGATCCAACGACTGTAGTTGCTCGGCTAGCTTTTTTCTCCGTTTACCAGGTCGGGAAGGGGGTTGCTCGGCAGCCGACCGAGAGCTTGGCAAAAAAAATTTTGCGCAGCTCGGATGTGAGGCCACGTGGCACGCCACGTGGCACTTAAACACATTTTTTTTTTTTTTTCTTTCTTTCTTTCTTTCTTTTTCTTCTTCTTTCGCGCCCTGTTCTTTTTCTTCTTCGTCTCCGGATTGTCCCCTCGTCTCCAACCCCTCCTCCATGCGCCGTGTAGGTCGAGGTGATCTCCGGAGTTCGACGAGGGGCTCGTGGGTTCTCGGTGAGGGAAGAGAAGCTCGGCGAGGACGGCGTCATGGAGCTCGACGTCGACGGAGCTAGGGGCGCGGCGAGAGAGATGGAGAGGCCGAAGGGAGCTCGGGCCACGGCATTGAAGTGTGGCGGCCGTTCGAAGATAGGGGGAGCTTCGCGGAGCTCGGCTGAAGTGGTTCGAGCTCGGCGTCGGTGAACTCGACGAGGAGGAAGAGGAGCTCTGTGGCGGAACTCGGAGTTGGTGAAGGTGATGGAGCTCGGCGCAGTTGTGAGCTCGTGATGGAGGTGTTAGTCATGGCGGACGCAGTCGAGGTCAGCGAGCTCGTCGAGCGACTTGATGCCATGGCGAGGCTCAGCGAAGGAGTGGGAGCTCGGCACGGTAGAAGAGCTCGTCGGAGTTCGGCGACGAAGGGGGTGAGTTCGGCGTTCGAACATGGAGCTCCGCCATGGTGTGTTCGGCGTGGAGCTCGAAGATGACGAGCGGGTTCTTGGGTTCGATGGAGACGGAGATGTTCAGTGTCGTGGGTTTCTCGGAGGTGAGCTCGGCGGCGGAGGCGTTCGGCCATGGCGATGGAGCTCACGAACGGCTGCGCTCGACGACGACGTGGAAGGTGTGTTCGGCGGAGCCCAAGGTTGAAGGAGGTGGCTTCGTTGGAAGTGGCTGACGAGGCTCTTCGTTGGAGCTCTCAGCGGAGGCGAGCTTGATGCCGGAGCTCTATGGATGTCGGAGTTGAGCTCGCGAGAAGGTGGGTTCGGAGCTTTGTGACGACGGAGCTCGACGATGGAGTGAGCTCGTCGAAGTGGAGCGGAGCTCGGCGGAGCTTGCTGACGGAGGAGTTGGGTTCGGCGTCGGAGGCAGGCGAAGACGGAGGGGGGAGCTCGAAGGTGATGAGCCGTGGTTGTTTGTTTTTGGCAGGATGATGGGGAAGAAGAGGGTGACGTGGCGGTTGGTTTCGGGATGGGTCCTTAATGGATCCGAACCCGAACTTCCGGCCTGTTTCCCTTCTTTTTCCTTTTTTTTTTTCTTTTTTTTTTTTGGCTTCTTGTTCGGCGAATCCGAGCACGGATTTTGAGGCGAATTTTTGGCCATTTTGCAGCTCGGCAGGACAGCAGCTCGGATTGGAGATCCGAATTATGTGGCTTGATCTGGGCCGTTGGATGGTGGCACGAATCTCGAGACAGGCTCAGCTACCAAGAAGACACTATCTTGTCGTTTAGCGACGCTGGCAAGATCTGGGCCGTTGGATGATGGCACGAATCTCGAGACGGCTCAGTTCCCAAGAAAACGTTATCTTGTCGTTTAGCGTCGCTGGCAAGATCTGGGCCGTCTGATTGAGATCAGACGCGAAAGTTGAGGAGAAAGTGTGTTTTCCCCTTTTACCAGATCGGGAAGGCACTTGCTCGGCAGCCGACCGGACTCTTTGATGTTGGGGCTCGGCTCGGCTCGTGCGAGTGGCTCGGATGGGAAGAGCTCGGATGGGAAGAGCTCAGATGGGAGTGGCTCGGCTCGGCTCGTGCGAGTGGCTTGGATGGGAAGAGCTCAGATGGGAGTGGCTCGGCTCGGCTCGTGCGAGTGGCTTGGCTCGGATTTCCGAGCTATTCGGCGCAGCTGCATTGAGGTCCACTTTCCCGGGGCTACGGTGGTCCGATCGGGGCGTGCGACCCCTCGTTTCGAAGCTAGTTCGAAGATCCACAACTTCTCTTTAGGAGTGGGATGAAGATTCACCCTCCTTCATGGTCAAAATAGCCCCGCAAGATGCTTGTCTTCATGAAGTTGATAAGTACTTTGGTCTTGGGGATTTTGGAAGAGGAGCTCCGCTCCTAGGGGGGGAGAAGATGTGCCAGGAAGACCCTTGTGCTTGGAAGACCCTTGGGGCGAAGAAGAGGCGCGAGTGGGTCGGATCGCTAGTCGCTCGGCTAGGAATACTGAGCGACGTGGAGCGATCTGAGCCGCTGGATCTCAGCGCGGATCTCGAGGCGGGCACAGTTTCCAAGAAAACGCTATCTTGTCGTTTAGCGACGCTGGCAAGATCTGGGCCGTTGGATGATGGCACGAATCTCGAGACGGCTCAGTTCCCAAGAAAACACTATCTTGTCGTTTAGCGTCGCTGGCAAGATCTGGGCCGTCTGATTGAGATCAGACGCGAAAGTTGAGGAGAAAGTGTGTTTTCTCCGTTTACCAGATCGGGAAGGCACTTGCTCGGCAGCCGACCGAGAGGTAACTTCGCCCAACCACGCGGCGCCACGTGGCACAAAATACATATTTTTTATACATATTTTTTTTTTGTCTTTTTCTTGTCCTCTTCTTCTCCTCTGTTTCTTGTTTGGCAGATCCGAGCTCCTCTCCTCTGCTTCTTGTTCGGCCAAACCGAGCACGGATTTTGAGGCGAATTTTTGTCCATTTTGAAGCTTGGTAGGGCAGTAGCTCGGATTGGAGATCCGAGCAGCGTGTCTCGATCTGGACGGTTGAATGGTGGCACGAATCTCGAGACGGGCCCAATTCCCAAGAAAACACTATCTTATCGTTTAGCGACGCTGGCAAGATCTGGGCCGTTGGATGATGGCACGAATCTCGAGACGGCTCAGTTCCCAAGAAAACGCTATCTTGTCGTTTAGCGTCGCTGGCAAGATCTGGGCCGTCTGATCGAGATCTTACACGAATGTTGAGGAGAAAGTGTGTTTTCTCCGTTTACCAGATCGGGAAGGCACTTGCTCGGCAGCCGACCGGACTCTTTGATGTTGGGGCTCGGATGGGAAGAGCTCGGCTCTGGAAGAGAGCTATTTGTGAGACGAGTGTGAGGAGGGACCCTATGAGAGGGTTGAGCTCCAAACTCGGTGAGAAGAGGTCCGCTTCGAGGGCGAGCGGAGGGAAGAGCTCGGCTCTGGAAGAGAGCTATTTGTGAGACAAGTGTAAGGAGGGACCCTATGAGAGAGTTGTGCTCCAAACTTGCTGAGAAGAGGTCCGCTTCGAGGGCGAGCGGAGGGAAGAGCTCGGCTCTGGAAGAGAGCTATTTGTGAGACAAGTGTAAGGAGGGACCCTATGAGAGAGTTGTGCTCCAAACTTGCTGAGAAGAGGTCCGCTTCGGGGGCGAGCGGAGGGGAGAGCTCGGATGGGAAGAGAGCCTTTTGTGAGATGAGTTTGAGGAGCAACTCTAGGGGAGAGCTGTAGCTCCGAACTCGTTGAGAAGAGGTCTGCTTCGGCGGCGAGCTGAGGGAAGAGCTCGGTGCAGCTCGGGAAGAGGGCCATATGTGAGACGAGTGTGAGGAGCAACTCTAGGGGAGAGTTGTAGCTCCGAACTCACTGCTTATGTGAGGGAATCAACGGTTGTGGGAGCAATTCCGAATGGCGAACCCCTTCTAACCCGCTGAAGAGCAGGTTATTGGAAGAGGAATCGAGCCAAGTGTTGGACTCCGAACCATCGGTAGAGGTGTTCAACGGCTGTGGGAGCAGTTCCGAATGGCGAACCCCTTCTAACCCGCTGAAGAGCAGGTTATTCGAAGCAGACTCGAGCCAAGTGTTGGACTCCGAACCATCGGTAGAGGTGTTCAACGGCTGTGGGAGCAGTTCCGAATGGCGAACCACTTCTAACCCGCTGAAGAGCAGGTTATTCGAAGCAGACTCGAGCCAAGTGTTGGACTCCGAACCATCGGTAGAGGTGTTCAACGGCTGTGGGAGCAGTTCCGAATGGCGAACCACTTCTAACCCGCTGAAGAGCAGGTTATTCGAAGCAGACTCGAGCCAAGTGTTGGACTCCGAACCATCGGTAGAGGTGGAGATGAAGCAAGAGCAACAATTTCCAATGAAAAAATATAAAGTTTTATTGAAATAAACTAAGTGGCTGCTTCAATATGGCGAGCCCTTATTACATGCTATCGGCCGGATTACAAGCATCGGCCTTATTGAAAATCAGGGTCCTACTTCTACAATAAGGTGAAGACCTCTTGGGAAGATCCGGGAGGTTCTGAGTCGTAAAGCTCGGCGGGCCCTTCAGTTCGTTTGTTGGCTCCTCAGGGGGGAAGCTCGGCCCCCTCTTTCTGGACGAACTTGGTCAGGTGCCCCCTCTGTATGAGTTCTTCGATCTCCTCCTTCAGAGCTCGACAATCTTCTGTGTCGTGGCCGTGGTCCCTGTGAAAGCGGCACCACTTGTGCTTGTCCCTCTTCTTGCCAGGTGTGTTCATTCTCGGGGGAGCGCGGAGGAGCCCTTCCTTGTCCACCTCCATAAGAACTTCTGATATATTGGCAACGAGGGGGGTGAACTTCTCAAACCGAGGAGTCGGGCAGCGCTGGCCATTGCCGTCCTTCTGAAGCTTCTTAGCCTCTTCTTCTTCGGTCAACTTTCGCTTCGTCCCTGAGGTAGACCCCCCGAAGCTTGGAGGGTAGGCGGCCTCTTCGGCACGAATGTACTTGTCACACCTGAGAAGGAGGTCAGCAAAGTTCCGTGGAGGCTTCTTAGCAAGAGAGGAGCGGAGGCTGGAGTTGAAGACGTTGGATTGGAAGGCGGCTGTTGCGACGGATTGGTCGAGGGAGGCTATGGACCTGACCTCCGCAGTGAACCTCTTCACATAGTCTCTCAACTTCTCTCCCTTCTCCTGGCAGAGCTGGAGTAATGAGAGGCTGGTCTTCTCTGTGTGTCTACTACTCATGAAGTGGGTGATGAAGAGGGTCTCGAATTGCTCGAAGGAGAAGATGGAAGAGGGAGCAAGGCGGGAGTACCATTCCCTAGCCGACCTCCTCAGGGTGGCTGGGAAGGTCTTGCAAAGTAAGGCGTCCGAAGCCTGGTGGATGAGCATGAGGGTCTTGAAGCTTTCGACGTGGTCCACGGGGTCTGACTCCCCCGAGTAAGTTTCGAACTTGGGGGGTTCGAAACCTCTTGGGATAGGAGCTTCCATGATGGTTCGGGAGAAAGGGGGTCTGCTCGGACGGATGGTTCTGCTGTTCGACCCCTCCCCCTCGTCCATCCGACCGATTCGCCTCTCCACCTCATGGAGACGGCGGTATAGGGCATCGTCCCTCCAGCGGTAGTCGAACGAGTCTCTGGACTCGTCTTCGTAGGAGGGAGAGCCGGGGCTACGACGATGGTCGTCCCGAGAGCGGCGAGGGCTAAGTTCATGCTGCCGACGGTTAGGAGCTGGCGGAGGAGAGGCGGACCTATGGCGAGGACTGGGAACCTGTTGGGGCGAAGGAACCCTTTGGGCCTCATTGTTGTTGGTTCGGAGGTTAAGAGCCTGCAACATCGTTGCTTGAAACTGCAGGAACTCGGCGCGAGTGATGGGCGCCTCATTGTTCCTCGGCTGATGCCGGCCGGCAGGAGAGTGGCGCCTCCTCCTGTAATGCCCGGGTGACTCTCTTCTTCCCCTTCGGACAGGAGACCTTCTATAATCTCGGTGGTGAGGGGACCGCTCACCCGGACGTTGTTGGCGGGAGGCTCCCTCTCGGGCCCGCTTCTCGTCCAGACGGTGGCGTAGGTCCTCTTCCTTCTTCTGATTTTGGGGATTGTGAGAGGCCATGGAATCCGTAGAGGTGTTGTGTATGGAGACGCGGTCCTGATTGAGCGGTTGCTTCATACAAGAGCCCCCCGCACCGGCATTCTGAGGACCGGTGGGAGCCCTGGGGGGTTGCTGGTTCTGAAGAGGAGGCTGATCTTGAAGAGGGTCCTCCACTTGAAGCGGGGGTTGTCCCTGCTGCGGAGCGGGTTGGATGGGGACTACCTCTTGCTGATCAGCGGGGTTGGGTCCACGGTTGGACCCCCTAGATCTGACCTTTCTGGGAGGCATGGCTGGAGAAGAGCTGATCGACGAGGAAGAGGCGGAGGCTATTCGTATGGTTTTCCCACAGACGGCGCCAATCTGTTACCGCTGATTTCGGTGTGGGGGTAAACAGATGAATTTGTGGATTCGCGAGAAACCTGAATAGCAGATCCGAACCTGTTCGCCGGAGTTGGGCCGCTGACTCCCGCCGAATACCTGCAAGGAAAGTGCGAGACACCGGGTTTGATCCCGGCGACGCACCCTCCGACGCTCTTGTCAGTAACCAGAAGAGATTAAAAAAGAGCTTAAGTAGGTAAAAAAGTGATTAACCTGTAACAGTGGTTGATGGGGGGTATTTATAGTCGCCGTTGGGATCAAATTAGGAATGTGATTCCTGTGATCTGATAAGGCATAAAATCCTCGTAATCAGATTAGGAATGTAATCCCTTAATTCCCGGTGAGAGGATAACTGCAAATCAGGCCTGTTGATTTGGTAAAATCAGTAACCCTGATTTTCCTCTTGCTGATCTGGGTTGTCTGGGGTCGGGACCCGTACCCAGTTGGAGTGGATCCGTTCGCGGGTTATTGGATCTGTGAGAAGGAGACCCAGTACCCGCTTCGGACCCGCTGGTAGGTGAAATTACCGTTTTACCCCTGAGCTTTGAGATTCGCGTCCGATGTGAACGGTCCCGATTTAATCCTATTTTTAGCCATATCACGTACCTATAGCATCCTCAGTTCACAGTGTGTACCCATTTTGGTCAAAAAAACATGCATGCCAAGAAGAGAATCAGATGCATGAAATCAGCTTCATTAACAGTGAAAGAACAATCAGATGCTAGCAGCATACTGAGTTTGGAAGTGAACCCATTTTTGGTTAAAAAATCATGCCACATATGGCAATGAGGTTACTTTAACAGTATCTTAAAATGAAAATTTCCAGTATCTGAGCTTATATGTTGCTCTACTACTTCTTTAGCCCAACTAAATCTAAAATCCAATTGTTGTGCATATCCGGCTGGAGGATTTTGGCATACGTGCCTATAGCATCCTCACTTCACAGTGTGTACCCATTTTGGTCAAAAAAACATGCATGCCAAGAAGAGAATCAGATGCATGAAATCAGCTTCATTAACAGTGAAAGAACAATCAGATGCTAGCAGCATACTGAGTTTGGAAGTGAACCCATTTTTGGTTAAAAAATCATGCCACAGATGGCAATCAGGTTACTTTAACAGTATCTTAAAATGAAAATTTCCAGTATCTGAGCTTATATGTTGCTCTACTACTTCTTTAGCCCAACTAAATCTAAAATCCAATTGTTGTGCATATCCGGCCGGAGGATTTTGGCATACGTGCCTATAGCATCCTCAGTTCACAGTGTGTACCCATTTTGGTCAAAAAAACATGCATGCCAAGAAGAGAATCAGATGCATGAAATCAGCTTCATTAACAGTGAAAGAACAATCAGATGCTAGCAGCATACTGAGTTTGGAAGTGAACCCATTTTTGGTTAAAAAATCATGCCACATATGGCAATGAGGTTACTTTAACAGTATCTTAAAATGAAAATTTCCAGTATCTGAGCTTATATGTTGCTCTACTACTTCTTTAGCCCAACTAAATCTAAAATCCAATTGTTGTGCATATCCGGCTGGAGGATTTTGGCATACGTGCCTATAGCATCCTCACTTCACAGTGTGTACCCATTTTGGTCAAAAAAACATGCATGCCAAGAAGAGAATCAGATGCATGAAATCAGCTTCATTAACAGTGAAAGAACAATCAGATGCTAGCAGCATACTGAGTTTGGAAGTGAACCCATTTTTGGTTAAAAAATCATGCCACAGATGGCAATCAGGTTACTTTAACAGTATCTTAAAATGAAAATTTCCAGTATCTGAGCTTATATGTTGCTCTACTACTTCTTTAGCCCAACTAAATCTAAAATCCAATTGTTGTGCATATCCGGCCGGAGGATTTTGGCATACGTGCCTATAGCATCCTCAGTTCACAGTGTGTACCCATTTTGGTCAAAAAAACATGCATGCCAAGAAGAGAATCAGATGCATGAAATCAGCTTCATTAACAGTGAAAGAACAATCAGATGCTAGCAGCATACTGAGTTTGGAAGTGAACCCATTTTTGGTTAAAAAATCATGCCACAGATGGCAATCAGGTTACTTTAACAGTATCTTAAAATGAAAATTTCCAGTATCTGAGCTTATATGTTGCTCTACTACTTCTTTAGCCCAACTAAATCTAAAATCCAATTGTTGTGCATATCCGGCCGGAGGATTTTGGCATACGTACCTATAGCATCCTCAGTTCACAGTGTGTACCCATTTTGGTCAAAAAAACATGCATGCCAAGAAGACAATCAGATGCATGAAATCAGCTTCATTAACAGTGAAAGAAAATGGACATGCTAGCAGCAAACTAAGTTTGGAAGTGAACTCATTTTTGGTTAAAAAATCATGCCACAGATGGCAATCAGGCTACTTTAACAGTATCTTAAAATGAAAATTTCCAGTATCTGAGCTTATATGTTGCTCTACTGACAGTAAAAGAATATGAGACATCAGCAACAACATCAACAACAACAATAAAAGAGGGAACCAAATATAGAACAATTGAGATTTGAATGGAGATTGTAGTCATAGATCAATTCTTCATTGAAGAAAAATACGAATAGGGCTCATATCAAGTGTAGTTTTAAGGAATTGTCATCGTAGAAGGAAACCAAATATAGAAGCCAGAAAGAGGAATGGTAGAGAATGAGGATACACCAGGCTAACATAGCGGCATTTTCCTCATCTCTCTCTCATCCCTTCTTTCCCTTCAGCACACGAACACATAGAGACATCAGCAACAATAGCAAGAGCGACAAGAACAACAATAATAATAAATTATTATGAACAAGATGTCTCTATATGGATTTCCAGATCTCCACTCCAACTCGTCTCTTTCTAATCACAGCCCAATTAAGAACAATTGTTCACAGTCACTGTTAAAGAAACATATATGCTCAGATTATGGAAATTTTCATTTTCAGATACTGTTAAAGAAGCTGATTTCATGCATCAGATTGCTATCTTTGGCATGATTTTTTAACCAAAATGGGTTCACTTCCAAACTAAGTATGCTGCTAGCATACCAAAATCCTCCAAATCAGAACAACAACACAGCTGAACAAACCTTGTTTGCAGGTCATACAATATCATCTACACCATGTTATGTGCCAAAGTGGGGTTGGTCATTCAATGCATGAACGACACGTATTAGTTGTTTGTGAGTATGCAATAGGGTGCAGCTATGAATAGGGCTCATATCAAGTGTAGTATTTCGGACTGTCATCGTGGAAGGAAACCAATTTAATATAGAAGCCATATATGGAGCCAGAAAGAGGGATGGTAGAGAATGAGGATACACCAGGCCAACATAGCGGCATTTTTCTAAACTCTCTCTCATCCCTTCATTCTCTTCAACACACGCACACAAAGAGACATCAGCAACAACAGCGAGAGGGGGTTGGTCCAACAATAAGTGTAGATTATAATAAACGAGATGTCTCTATTTAGGTTTCCAGATCTCCACTCCAGCCCTTTCTTTCTAATCACAGCCCACTTAAGAAACATAGACGAAATGCTTATAGACGACAGCCACAATGCAGACTCACAAACACTAGTACGTGTCTTTCATGCATTCAAGACCATAATCTCTTTAAAAATACCAATTTAAAGACTTACCGATGTTTTTTGACAGTGGGCGGCGTGCTACCCTCACTCTCATATGTTTGACTGCCACTATTATTTAGTGGCTGCTCATCCCCATGGCTCTCGTTGCCATCATTTATATTTACCCTCTTTCCACGCCTCGGCATGTTGTACCTGTCAAGGATTCGATACCTTCCTTAGAAATGCAAATTTAATTAATAACATGTTTATAATAACTATCATAAAATTTGTACTTTAGTAGGATTAACAAACCAACATAATTGTAAAAAAATTAAAAAAATGAGATTTGCAACAGATTAAATTACAACGATAGTTTGGTTCAAATGACACTAAGCATAGTTTAATGTAAATAATACCAAGCAGTAGAAAATAGAAAGATAATTAAACCGGTGTATTAAATTCACAATGAACATATTCGAAATTACAGACATAATATTACAACAAGATTTAAGACATAAAATTACAGACATATAATAAACCCAATCGAAAATCATGTAAACTACAATACGACATCTTCCAGTACATCGCCCTCTTCTCCATCCTTGCGGAGCCAAGTCCCGCAAATTCCAACATCGGTTGTGTTTACATCAAACACAGGAAACTCAGAAGCAATGTAACTGTTTATGACTTCACCGTCTTCATCGTCTGAAGTATCGTGTGGATGGCAGGCAGGCCTATAATACATCTCTTGGTTGCATAGGGAGAGCCACATACGATTTTGGCAGGGTTGGATCTTCAATGTAGAACACTTGTTGCACTTGGGATGGAAACACAAATGGCTCATGGCTAATGTGTGTACCGATGTGAATCAATTTTGAGAAGTTTACAACTGTGAAGCCAAGCTTATCCTTATTGTTAGCAAAATTCCTATCAAACTCAGCCCAATCCCCACGAAATAAGACAACACGGAAATGGCCAAAATAATTCAACTCAATGATATCCGTGAGCACTCCATCGTAGTCGAGATCTCCATCTACAGGCCTCGTGTCCGATTTGGAAGCATAACTTCTAGTCTTAGACGTCACTACCATTCCACTATTTTGAGACTTCAAATTACATTCATGATCCTTAGTACGAAATCTAAAACCATTGAATATGTATCCTCCGTATCTTTTGACCATCTGATAGGGACCTTTCGCAAGTACTTGTATTTCAGATGACGCACCTTCAGGACCCAAAGAATGTACCTATTAATTTTGCACAAATCGTATCAGCACCATAGAAAATGTAGATATAATAAAGATTAACTTGCATAACTGTAATTCAGCTACATGAGATTCAAACCACTTATGAAATTTTTCATTCATCAACTTGTTTTGTTCATGTGGTGGTAGTCTTCTTGGTCTAGCCCTTCGTTTGATGTCCCTGACAAATTCGCTATAAAACAAACAATTGAAATTAGGAATAACAAAAGTATCAAAAATATCGAACTCCGTGGTTTTCACTGTATTCGATTTAAATTCAAAAGCAACTTACTTTCGAAATGGTTCCACTGATGCATGGTGGTCTAGCACATATCGATGTGCCTGTTCCCACGCTAAGCTATCGAGCTCAAATGCATCAACTTTACCAACAGTAGTTCCAGCGGTATCAAAAAGATATTGAGCACCATCAAGATTGGAAATGTCTGGATTTCTACGTGGTCTACTGGAAGATGTCTCCACACCCGGCAAATACCTGGAAAAAAAATGTGAGCACTCCTCTGATAGATATCCCTGGGCTATTGACCCTTCAGGATATGATCTATTTTTCACATAACCCTTTAGCCGGTATAGGTACCTGAACATGTACAATTAATAAATTTGAGCGGATTAGGGGATTAAAAGAAATGAGCTTTTGAAAACTCAATTTCGTAAGATGAATGAATTCTTTTACCTCTCAATGGGGTACATCCACCGATAGTGAACAGGACCGCCGATTCTGGCTTCACCAGCAAGGTGGATTATCAAGTGAATCATTATAGTGAAGAACGATGGATGAAATATCATCTCCATTTTTCTAAGTATCAATGCCGCCTGCTGCTCCAATTGGTCCAGATCTTCAACACGAAGCATTCTTGAGCAAATACCTTTATATATGCTACAAAGATCTTTCAGGACAGTAGTGACTTGCTCACACATTGAAGACCTTAGGGCCACAGGAAGGAGATCCTGCATTAGGATGTGGTAGTCGTGCGACTTTAGACCCTGAAGCCTCTTCTCTTTAAAGTTGACACATCTTGCCATGTTAGAAGAATAGCCACCAGGGACTTTAAGTTCCAGTAGTACTTTGCAAAACAATTCCAACTCCGATTTTGACATTGAATAGATTGCAGGAGGTAGGAGTACTTTCCCGTTCGGTAATTCTTCTGGGTGCAACTCATGTCGGATGCCCATTGACTTCAAATCAAGTCGGCTCTTGAGATTGTCCTTTGTCTTCCGATCATCTCCCATAACTGTTCCTATACAATTTTCACCAGTATTTTTTCCGATATGCATCACATCTAAATTATGTCGCAATAAGTTGAATTTCCAATACGGCAACTTGAAGAAAATACTCTTCTTCTTCCATGCACCTAAACTCGTCATGTTTTGATCCTCATCTTCGCCATATAGATCGGTATCCTCACCTTGCTCCGGACTTGCCCTTTTCTTGCCCTTTGTCCTGACTTCTGGTTCTTTTCCATATTTGAATTGATGACCATCTACCCACCTCAAAATATCTGAACCAGAAGAAGACCCAGGAGCATGTTCCCACTCGTCGGTACCATCAAATGTTGCTGCCTCTGCCCGAAATATATGTGTGTCAGGCAACCATCTCCTATGACCCATATAGCAAAACTTTCTTCCATTGTACAACCACCTTGAACTAGTTTGGTTAGCACAACATGGACATGCATAATGTCCTTTAGTACTATATCCAGATAAATTTGCATATGCTGGAAAATCATTGATTGTCCAAGACAACGCGGCCCGAAGAGAAAATGTTTCTTTAGCCACAGCATCATAGGTTGGAACACCCACCCACAACTTCTGAAGTTCATCTATTAACGGTTGTAGGTACACATCTATATCATTTCCAGGACCTTTCGGTCCAGGAACTATCATGGACAAAATAAATGAGGACTGCTTCATGCATTTCCAAGGCGGCAAATTGTATGGTATCAACACAACCGGCCATATGTTGTATGTACTACTCATTTGCCTGAGAGGGTTGAAACCATCACTAGCTAGTCCAAGTCTCACATTTCGAGGATCTTCCGCAAAATCAGGATATCTTTCATCAAATTTTTTCCAAGATTGAGAATCAGCAGGATGTCTAAGAATCCCATCATTAGTGCGACCTTCAGCATGCCATTTCATATCAGAAGAAGTTTTCGTAGACATAAACAACCTTTGTAGCCTAGGAATCAGAGGAAAGTAACGCAGTATTTTGGCAGGCTTCTTTTTCCTACTTCGCTTAGTAGATCCACTGGCTCCCTCGTCTTGATTTGGTCTTTCTTTCCATTTCGAAGAACCACACACTTCGCAATTCTCCAGACCTTCCTTACCACTCGTGAAAAGCATACAGTCATTTGGACATGCTGCTATCTTCTCATATCCTAGATCGAAAGAACTTAGGAATTTTTTGATTATATAGGCTGAGTTTGGAATACAGATTTCAGGGAATGCTTCATTCAACAATTCAAGTAGCATAGTGAAGGACTTAGCAGACCACCCGTTTAAACATTTAATCTGAAATAGTCTGACAATGAATGAGAATTTAGAAAATTTGGTGCAATCGCGGTACAACGGAGTACTAGCATCTTCAAGTAACTTAGCGAAGGATTCTTGCTGCTTATTATTTTCAGGGGTGGGGCCAGACATTTTCTCGTCCACCCCACCACCAATCTGGTTTGTTTCTGTTGACTCATTGTGAACTTGGGTTGTTGGGTTATCATTGTGGAAAGGAACATTATGAATCCCCATGGCATCTTGCAACAAAGCATGCATCTCATCGGAAACGCTTAAGTCTTCGTTCACTAAGGGCTCAGCTTCATTTTCTAATACAACCGGATGAACAGGAGCTGACGTATGATCCTCTCCATGACAAAACCACATTGTGTACCCTTGAAGAAAACCGTTGACAACCAAGTGTGTATGTACTACGTCACATGTCCTCAGCATACAATTTGTACACCGGAGGCATGGACAAAGAATTAGGTTGGGATCACGGGAATGTCGTTTGGCAAAGATAATAAAATCTTTAATACCATCACGATACTCCTTGGATAATCGTGGTTTACTAATCCAACTTCTATCCATTATAACAATAGCACACAATCTGAAATTAAAATTTGATATATTAAATAGTAATAACAGTAAAAGGCATTTTGTATATTAAATTTCACCTATTTGAAAACCATCCCTAGCTGCAAATAAATAAACTATATAATCTTTAACTGTAAAATAAAGAAATTGTGGTTCCAAAAAATGTACAAAAAAAAATACATCTTAACACAATCTACTCTATTCACATAACCCTAAACTACCTTTTGTGGAAATTATCACAACCACCTTAGTGGTATTTTATCGCACACCCTGTGTTCGAGTGTAAAAAAAAATCGACTATAGTCTCCCTTGTATTTGGCTTTCCGTTCAAGGAGATGATGATGGTAAAGGGTATTTTGCTGATGAAGAGGAATCGGCCGAATAATGAGCGCGTCGTGCTGTAACTAAAGGGTATTCTGTTCATGGCTACTAATAATCACTTACTTATCTCATAATAATAATAATAATAATAATAATAATAATAATAATAATAATAATAATAATAATACTAAACAAAAGAAACTAATATGGCTACTAATAAGTTTTTCTAAAATAATTATTCATCCCAACTAAATCATTGATGTTTGTAGCGCCAAAAGAAACCTGCACGAGGTTTGTTCAGCCCAAATCTTGTACAGATTTGGAAGATTTTGGTAAAAAACATGCCAAGATGCCAATCAGATGCATGAAATCAGCTTCATTAACAGTAAAAGAAAAATGAAAATGTCCAGTATGTAAGCATATATTTTTCAGAGTGAACCAATTGTTGTACATATCCAGAGGATTTTGGCATACAGCTATAGCATCCTCAGTTAACAGTGAACCCATTTTGGTCAAAAGAACATGCCAAGATGACAATCAGATGCATGGGATAAGCTTCATTAACAGTAAAAGAAAATGAGGATGCTAGCAGCATACTTAGTTTGGAAGTGAACCCATTTTGTTAAAAAATCATGCCTAAGATGGCAATTAGCTTCATTAACAGTATCTGAAAATGAAAATTTCCAGTATCTGAGCGTATATGTTGCTCTACTAATTCTTTAGCCCAACTAAATCTAAAACCCAATTGTTGTGCATATCCGGCCAGAGGATTTTGGCATACGTACCTATACCATCCTCAGTTCAAACTGAACCCATTTTGGTCAAAAAAACATGCATGCCAAGAAGAGAATCAGATGCATGAAATCAGCTTCATTAACAGTTAAAGAACAATCAGATGCTAGCAGCATGCTGAGTTTGGAAGTGAACCCATTTTTGGTTAAAAAATCATGCCACAGATGGCAATCAGGTTACTTTAACAGTATCTTAAAATGAAAATTTCCAGTATTTGAGCGTATATGTTGCTCTACTGATTCTTTAGCCCAACTAAATCTAAAACCCAATTGTTGTGCATATCCGGCCGGAGGATTTTGGCATACGTACCTATAGCATCCTCAGTTCACAGTGAACCCATTTTGGTCAAAAAAACATGCCAAGATGACAATCAGATGCATGAAAATAAGCTTCACTAACAATAAAAGAAGATGAGGATGCTAGCAGCATACTTAGTTTGGAAGTATACCTATTTTATGTTAAAAAATCATGCCTAAGATGGCAATCAGGTTATCTAACAGTATCTGAAAAAATAAAAATTTCCAGTATCTGAGCGTATATGTTGCTCTACTAATTCTTTAGCCCAACTAAATCTAAAACCCAATTGTTGTGCATATCCGGCCGGAGGATTTTGGCATACGTACCTATAGCATCCTCAGTTCACAGTGAACCCATTTTGGTCAAAAAACATGCATGCCAAGAAGACAATCAGATGCATGAAATCAGCTTCATTAACAGTGAAAGAAAATGGGGATGCTAGCAGCATACTTAGTTTGGAAGTGAACCCATTTTTGGTTAAAAAATCATGCCAAAGATGGCAATCAGGTTACTTTAACAGTATCTTAAAATGAAAATTTCCATTATCTGAGCTTATATGTTGCTCTACTACTTTAGCCCAACTAAATCTAAAACCCAATTGTTGTGCATATCCGGAGGATTTTGGCATACGTACCTATAGCATCCTCAGTTCACAGTGAACCCATTTTGGTCAAGAAAACATGCATGCCAAGAAGACAATCAGATGCATGAAATCAGCTTCATTAACAGTGAAAGAAAATGGGTATGCTAGCAACATACTTAGTTTGGAAGTGAACCCATTTTTTGTTAAAAAATCATGCCAACAAGGGCAAACAGGTAACTTTAACAGTATCTTAAAATGAAAATTTCCATTATCTGAGCTTATATGTTGCTCTACTAATTCACTGTGCCCAACTAAATCTAAAACCCAATTGTTGTGCATATCCGGCCGGAGGATTTTGGCATACGTACCTATAGCATCCTCAGTTCACAGTGAACCCATTTTGGTCAAAAAAACATACCAATATGACAATCAGATGCATGAAATAAGCTTCATTAACAGTAAAAGAAGATGAAAATTTCCAGTATCTAAGCATATATTTTTCTATTCATTCTTCATCCCAACTAAACTATTCATGTTAAGGAAATTAAGAAGCATAATCTGAAAAAACATTCTTTTTTTGAAAAATAAGGGAAATCAAGAGATGATACCGAAGAGAGAGAGAGAGAGCGGGGCGACGAGCACGGGGGCGTAGGAGAGAGAGAAAGAGTGGGGCGATCGCCGATTCACCTCCAAATAGAGAGAGGGAAGAGGGAAATCGAAAATGACGAAGGGAAGAAGGGACGATTTCGAAAGGTCGAAGGCCGTCGAAGAGGACGAAGCGGCGGAGGCAAACGCGGGGGAAGTAGAGCGAGGAAGGAGGGAAACGAAGCGCCCTTTTTTCTTTTTTTTGGGGGGTCTGGGAAAATGGCGAGCGAAGGATTAGGGTTCGCGGGTTTTATCGCAGCTTATTCACCGGCGTTTCAATTAGTCACGCCGGTGAATGTGTCCGTATATTCACCGGCGTTTATTATCAAAACGACGGTGAATAATACGCTTCACCGGCGTTTCTAAATAAAACGCCGGTGAATACGAAGATTGACCGGCATTTTAAATCGACCGCCGGTGTATAACCATCCCATCTGGCGCCCCATTCCTATTCGCTCCGTACCCCGGCGCTACTAGTAAAACGCCGGGGAATATTCGCCGCTAAAACAGGTATCTTTTGTAGTGGTCACAGCTATCCAGCTCTTGATTACCATTGGGCTATAACCCCTCCCCCATCCCAATATCATTTCTCAGTTCATTGAGAGCTCTCATTACTGGTGGTTCTCCTATTACCCGCCGACAGTTAGGGGTAGTGGCGATGAAGGTTGCTCTCATAGTGCAATGAGAGCTCTCATTAATGGGGGTTCTCCTAATAAATGTGTTAATCCAAATCCAAAGCTCAATTTCAATCAAAAGCTTATCATTATTTTTATTTGTTTTTGCAAAAGAAACCCAAGCCCATAGTTTAGCATTATTAATGTTGATATTTTAAATCATGAGTTAGGGCCAGCTTTAACCCAAACCAAGTCATATTCTAAATCACCCTTTTTTTTAATTGAGCCCAATCTTATACCCCGATCTACAAATTAATTCCTCATTTTATTGTGAGCGCACAACTTAAGCCCATGCCTTATTATCTACCCAAAACCCAAATAAAAACATAACAGCCAGCAACACACCCTTCATCTCCATAACTGGTCCCCACCATCTCATTATTTCCCTCATGATTTAATCATGTAACCCCACACCCCCACTATCTCAACTAAACCCCTAATTAATTACCCCATTATAATATATATTAAACCCCCCGTACTCTCTCTCTCTCTCCCCCCCTTCATCTTCTTCTTCCTCTAACTCCCCCTCTGTCCCTCACCGAACCCACCAACCCGAGCGCCTCCATTGCAGCGCCACCACACCGCTGCCATCTCCTTCATCCTCTCACCACCCGTAGCTGACCACGATGCCTCGTGCTCATCGAACTCCCTCGTCGCCAACGCCAACAGCCACCACTGACTGCCATTGCCTCCCTTTCAAACCACCAGCCACCACAGCTCCATCGCCACTTGAAGACCTCCCGACCATCGCCACCACCTCAGCAACAACCATCGCTCGAGCACTCCTCCTCCTAGCTCGCTAGCGTCGCCACCGCAGCTTCCTCGTCAGCCCCTGCTCCATTCCCCCTGTCAACTCCTGCTGCCTCCATCCTCCACATCCCCGCTCATTACCTCTCCCCTTGACGACCTCCTCGACCTCGCCATTCACAGAGCCAACCGCCACCCTGTCATCTTCATCCTCGCTCTCGCCTCTACGCATCCGTTGGACTAAACCCCCATAGCATATAATTACGTTTCCCAAGTTCTATCACATCTCCATTAGTGCCTGTCCTTCAGTTGGTTATTATTAAAATACAATTTTCCCCTATCTAGAGTTAGCGTATCCTGCCAGACTTAATTCCACAACAACAACCCTGAGACCCAACTGGTCAAAATCCACAAAATCTCATCTGCCGATTCACAAGACTCCCACTCAACTCCTAGAGACTCACAAATCGAATATCAACAAATTTTTTTTAAATAAAACTCTTAATTTCATCATCGAAACGTTTATATCAATAAAAACTTCCCAAATCAACAAAACCAATTACATTCGATATACTCACAAAATTCCAGAATTGAAATAAGGTATTTAAATTTATTAAATAATTGAGAATCATAATTTGAAATCATAGAATATCAAAAAATATCAATTCCATCGAAAACCGTATATATTTCACTTTATAAAGTAATAGAAATGCAATTTAAATTCTATTAGAATAAAAATATAACGCTCTATAAAATACTGTAATCTGTAGTGAAAACATCATCTAAAACAGTAGATCAATAATCCATAAGTTCAAATAAATAATCTTTCAAGAAAAACGAAGAAAACTCAACAAAACAGTAAAAAACAATGAGGTCGGTTGACCTTCAAAAGTCACAATCGACTGACAAGACAGTCGACCTTCATTTTAGTTCAAAAAATGGACAGTCGGCCTTCATGTCAAAAACAGCCCATACAGAAGCTTTAAATTTCGTGCACTTCTTAACTGATACTTAATTTAAACTTTTTAAAAGTATGAATTTAAAAGATTAAAACCCGGAGATGATCAAATACAACTTTTCTAACATACTGGAGTTCATAAATCAAATCAAATCTCATCAATTTCATAAAAGAGCAATTTTTCATAAAATCTTCAAAATAGTAAATGATATGGCTAAAAATGGGGTTAAATCGGAACCGTCCAGATTGGGCGCGAATCTTGAAGCTCGGGGGTAAAACGGTAATTTCACATACAAATGGATCCAAAGCGGGTACTGGACCTCCTTCTCACAGAACCAATAACCCAAAAACGGATCCACTCCAATTGGGTACGGGTCCCGACCCGAGGCAAACCCAAACCAACAGGAGACAAATTAGGGCCACTGATTTGACCAAGTCAACGGGCCTGATTTACTCTCACCGGGAATCAGGGGATAGTTTCCTAAACAAACTGTGAGGATTTTACTCCTGGCAGTTACACAAGGAATCAAGTCCCTAATCACTCCCCTGGCGACTATAAATACCTCCCCTCTGCCACAGTGACCGGGTAATCACTCTTTTTCCACCTTAAGCTCTTTTCTTTAATCACCACTGGTTACTGACAAGAGCGTCGGAGGGTGCATCGCCGGAATCAACCCCGGTGTCTCGCACTTCCTTGCAGGTTGCGGCAGGAATTGGAAGGCTTGGATCTGCTGTTCAGGTTTTCTCGAACTCACAAATCTCATCTGTTTACCCCCACACCGAAATCAGCGGTAACAGATTGGCGCCGTCTGTGGGAAGAACCACACGAACAGCCTCAGCCTCTTCCTTGTCGTCTTCTCCAACCATGCCTCCAAAGAAGGTCAGATCTAGAGGGTCCAACCGCGGGCCCAATCCCGCCGATCCGACAGAGGAAGTCCCTGTCAATCCTGTTCCACAGCCCGAACTTCCTCCCCCGGCCCAGCAGGGCCAACCTCCTCTTCCCAAACAGCAACCCCCCAATGGCCCTTCCGGTCATAACGGTCGGAGGCAGAAGTAGCCCCTCAACCCGAACCATGTCTTCTCTCCCAGAAGCAGACCTCCCTTCTCTCAGACGATCATGGAGGCCCCCATACCGAGGGGTTTCAAACCTCCGCAGTTTGAAACGTACTCAGGGGTGTCCGACCCAGTTGATCATGTCGAAAGCTTCAAAACCTTAATGCTGATCCATCAAGCTTCCGACGCCATGCTCTGCAAGACCTTCCCCGCCACCCTCAGGGGGTCGGCTCGGGAATGGTATTCCAGGCTCGCCCCCTCTTCCATCTTCTCGTTCGAGCAGTTCGAAACGCTGTTCATAACTCACTTTGTGAGTAGCAGGCGAGCCGAGAAGACGAGCCCCTCCCTACTCAACCTGCGGCAAGAGAGGGGAGAGAAGCTGAGGGACTACATGAAGAGATTCACCGCAGAAGTCAAGTCTATCGCCTCCTTAGACCAGTCAGTGGCGACTGTTGCATTCCAGTCGAACGTCCTCAACTCCAACCTCCGGTCGTCCCTCGCCAAGAAGCCCCCGCACAACTTCGCCGACCTTCTCCTAAGGTGCGAGAAGTATATCCGGGCGGAAGAGGCCGAGTGCCTCCCGAACTTCGGAGGATCGGCCTCCGGATCGAAGAGGAAGGCGACAGAGGAGGAGGGGTCGAAGAAGATGCAGAAGGACAACGGCGGTCAGCGCCGCCCTCCCCCTAGGTTCGAGAAGTTCACTCCCCTCACCACCAATGTCTCCACCATCCTGATGGAAGTGGAGAAAGAGGGGGTCATCCCTCCAGCTCCGAGGATGAACACCCCGGCCAAGAGGAGGAATAAGGAGAAATGGTGCCATTACCACCGGGACCACGGCCATGACACCAACGACTGCCGGGTGTTGAAAAATGAAATAGAGGTCCTCATCCAGAGGGGGCAACTGGCCAAATTTGTAAAGGCAAATGATCGGGCAGATCGCAGTACTCCTCCGCCTCGAGGGGCTAACAAGCACTCCGAGCGGCTCGAGGAGACGCCCGAGTTTGAGGAAGAACGGGTCTTGCACCTCATCCACGGAAGGCCTATGGGGGGCTCCTCCAACTCCTCTCGGAAGGCCTTCGTCTGAGAGGTCAACTCAGTTCACAGTGTCCCTCCTCCCAAGGGACTCGGAGTCCCAGTGACCTTCTCCGATGAAGACCTCGAAGGGGTCCGAACTCCTCACTGTGACGCCCTCGTCATCGACCTTCGCATGGCAAACTTTAAGGTGCAGAGGGTCCTAGTAGATAACGGGAGCTCGGTGAACATCCTCTTCCTCTCAGCCTTCCGAGGGCTGCAGCTGTCTCGGGACCGTCTCAAGCCGGCCGGTTACACACTCCACGGGTTCACGGGGGTCCCAGTAACTGTCGAGGGGGTGATAACCCTAGACGTAACTGCTGGAAAGACCCCTACTACCCGGACCGAGCCGATGGACTTTATGGTCGTCGACGTCCCGGCCGCATATAAGGTCATTCTAGGCCGACCCCTCAGCGTACCACCTTAAAATGATGTTCCCCACCCGGTCGGGAGTAGGGGAAGTCAGGGGAAGCCAAGAGACGGCTCGGAAGTGCTACATGACTTCCACTGGGGGACCGGTGCTCTCCCTCGAGACACTAGAAATCCCCGAGCCGAAATTCCGACCCACGTCCGAGCCGGCGGACGAGTTGGAAGAAGTGCTCTTCTTGGACGAGGACCCGAGCCGAAAGTTCCTCATCAGCAAGTCCTTGCCGACTGCGCTGTGCTCTGACTTGGTTAAGTGCATCCAGGATAACCGCGACCTGTTTGCTTGGTCAGCCGCGGATATGCCCGGCATCTCCGAGGAGTTGCTAGTCCACCGCCTAAGTGTCGAACCGGGGTGCAAACCGGTTCAGCAGAAGAGACGAAAATTTGCTCCCAAGCGACAGCAGGCCATCAAGGAGGAGGTGGATAAACTTTTGAAGGCTAAGTTCATACAGGAGGTAAACTACCCCGAGTGACTCTCCAATGTTGTAATGGTCAAGAAGTCCAACGGTTCTTGGAGAATATGCATCGACTTCACCGACCTGAATAAGGCGTGTCCGAAGGACCCATTCCCTCTTCCGAACATCGACACCCTCATTGATGCCACCTCGGGCCATGAGCTCCTCAGCTTCATGGACGCCTTCTCCGGCTATAATCAGATCCGAATGTTCCCTCCGGACATTTCGAAGATCTCCTTCATCACCGATCAGGGCCTCTACTGCTACCGGGTTATGCCGTTCGGGTTGAAGAACGCGGGCACCACCTACCAGCGCCTCATCAACAAGGTCTTCCAGAGCCAGATAGGCCGAAACATGGAGGTGTACGTTGACGACATGCTCGTCAAGAGCATCCGAGGCACTGACCACGTGGCCGACCTCCAGGAGGCATTCGGCGTGTTGAGGAGGCACAGCATGCGGCTGAACCCGAACAAGTGTGCGTTTGGGGTCTCTTCGGGAAAGTTCCTCGGCTTCATGGTGAGCCAGCGAGGGATCGAAGCCAATCCCGAGAAGATCAAGGCCATATTGGACATGGCCACGCCCCGGAACGTCAAGGAGGTGCAGAAGATAACGGGGCTGGCTCGCCGCTATCGGCCGGTTCCTCTCGAAGTCTGGGGAAAAGTGCCTCCCCTTATTTAAGGCACTTAGGGGGGCCAAGGGTTTTGAATGGGGCCAGCCGCAACAGGAATCATTCGACCAACTGAAGGCCTACTTGGTAAACCCCCCTCTGCTCAGCAAACCTGTCCCGGGGGAAACCCTCTTCATCTACTTGGCTGCTTCCGAGCAGACCCTAAGTTCTGTTTTGGTGAGAGAGGAAGACCGGGCCCAAAGGCCCATCTACTACGTGAGCAAGGTGCTTCGGGACGCCGAGCTCCGCTATCCGAAGATAGAGAATATGGCCTACGCCCTGGTCATGGCGGCGAGGAAGCTCCGGCCGTACTTTCAATCCCACTCGGTCGTTGTCCTCACCGACCAACCTCTGAAGCAAATCCTCCACAAGCCTGAGACCTCGGGCCGGCTAATGAAGTGGTCCATAGAGCTGAGCCAACATGACATCTCCTACCAACCTCGGACGGCAATTAAAGCACAGGCCCTCGCTGACTTCATCGTAGAGTCCACCATCCCTGAAGTCAGCCACGTCCCGAATGGACCCCCCATTTGGACAGTCTTCATGGACAGTTCCTCCTGTAACGAAGGAAGCGGTGCCGGTATCATCCTGAACGGCCCTGACGACTTTGTCCTCCAGTATGCGATCCGTATGAACTTCAAGGCCTCGAACAATGAGGCGGAGTACGAAGCACTCATCGCAGGCCTCGGACTTACCCGAAGTGCTGGGGCGCGGTGCCTCCGAATCCATAGCGACTCCCAGCTTATCGTGAACCAAGTCTTGGGCGAGTACGAGGCCCGAGACGAGCGGATGGCGAAGTACCTCGCTAAAGTCCGGGCCTGCATGAGCCGGTTCGAAGAGGCGCTCATCCAACGGGTCCCTTTGTGAGGAGAATTCGCAGGTCGATGCCCTCTCCAAGTTGGCCTCATCATCCCTACAAGGTCTTGAACAGACCGTTCTGATCGAGGTCCTCTCTAGGCCGAGCATAGAAGACGAGACATCCGGCTCGGTGGAGTCGTTGCCGGTCATGTTGCAGGATAATTGGATGAAGCCGTTGGTGGAGTTCTTAAGGGACGGGCTACTGCCCGAGGACCCCAAAGAAGCACGCCGAGTCAAAAACCCGGGCCGAGCGGTATGTCTTGATCGAGGGTATCTTATACAAACGCTCCTTCTCTCAAATTGACGGCCGACCATACCTAAGGTGCCTCTCCCCAGAACAGGCCGACTATGCCCTACAAGAGCTCCACGAAGGCATCGGCGGGGCACATTCAGGATCCAGGTCCTTGGCCCGGAAAGCTTTGAATTATGGATACTTCTGGCCGACCCTCCTTCAGGATGCCGAGCGACACGTTCGGCAATGTAACTCTTGCCAGAAACACTCCAGCATCCGTCGCCTCCCTCAAGCCAACCTCGCCTCCTTATCAAGTCCCATCCCCTTCGCAATGTGGGGGATGGATTTACTAGGGCCTTTCCCTCCAGCTCCGGGCCAGTTCAAGTTCTTGGTCGTAGCCATCGACTACTTCTCGAAGTGGATCGAGGCCGAGCCCCTCGCCACTATAACCGAGAACAAGGTGGTTCAATTTTTCTGGAAGAGCATCATCTGCAGATTCGGCGTCCCCCGTGTCCTTGTGATGGACAACGGGACCCAGTTCACTGGCGCAGCATTCCGAGCTCTGTGCGACGATCTTGCCATCCAGCAGCGCTTCTCGTCCGTCTCCCACCCTCAGTCGAACGGACAGGCTGAAAACGCTAATCGGCAGATCCTCGCAGGTATCAAGAAAAGGCTGGACAAATGCTCCAAAGGCTTATGGGTCGACCAACTCCCCAACGTCCTATGGAACTACCGCACGAGCAAGCGGACCCCCACAGGAGAATCCCCTTTCAACCTCACCTACGGGTCTGAGGCGGTGATACCCCTCGAGGTCGGCATACCATCCCCCCGCCTTGCAGCCTACAATGAGGAACAGAATGCCAGAGACCTCAGGGCAAACTTGGATCTGGTAGATGAGCTGAGGGAAAGGGCGTCAATTCGGCAACAGAATTACCGAAGAAGGGTCGAGTTGGCATACAACAAGAAGGTCCGATCCACCAACCTTAAGCAAGGGGATTTAGTCTTGAGAAAACTGGCCACCACTCGGTTCATTCTCCTCCACCGACTTGGCCGTGCCTTGGGTCACCTTCTCCAAGATATCCTCAGCATAGTCCCGAACGCCTCCCACGCTCGACAGAGCAATGGGCTGCCGACCGAACGCCCCCGCCGTCTTCGGCGTCTCGGCGATCGTGACTACCGCTTTACCCTTTTGGGACGCCGTCGCGACCTCTGAGGTGGTTCGGCTACTTCACCCACTCTGTCCGGCTGAACGACACTCTGATCGGTCGGCTCCACTACCTCCTTTCCTTTGCCCCCTCGGCCTACGGCTTGTTCCGAGGCGGGGGTCTCATCCGATGAAGTAATCTTAACCATTTTCTAAAGAAACGGGAAGGAGATTGACCTTGAAGTGACAGCTACGGTCGGAAAAGTTCACCGGAGACAAAGAATGCCTCGCCGCGACAGCTAGCACCACCACCAAGGAGATAAAAACTTCGAAGGTGAAAGTAGAAACTGGAGAGAGAGAGTAAAAGTGAATAATGAGACTTGGATTAAGGGGGGGTGAAGATTTATAGTAAAAGAGGAATGTCCCTTGGACTTCCAAACGTAAGGGCGAGACTTTTGGGCCGCTCTCGAAACGTCACGAAGGCCCAACACGACTTTGTCCTCCCACCAAGTCAAGTAGCTCGGCACCACAGGGTCTAAATCCTGAATCACATGCAATCCGAGCCCAGCCGCAAAGAGCCCGGTCGGCGACCGAGCAAGTGCCATTCCGAGCCTGCAAACGGAGAAAACCCACTTTCTCCTCAACTTTCGTGTAGGATCTCGATCAGACGGCTCAGATCTCGCCAGCGACGCTAAACGACAAGATAGCGTTTTCTTGGGAACTGAGCCTGTCTCGAGATTCTCCACAACATCTAACGACTCAGATTGCGCCACGTCGCTCGGATAATCGTACCCTCAGACGTCCCAAGTCTATCTGAAGAAGCCAGGAAAAAATTTAGATTCAAAGTTTTAAGGCACCGCCCTCGGCGAGCCCCCTAGGCCCCAGGTCTCGGTTGGTGTTCCGCCGACCCATGGGGCCCGGTCAAAAGCAGATCGGCACACCCCCCATCTCTAACTCCTTCGGGCTGGCAACCATCGGAAGCCGTCAGCCCGGAAGGAAGACAGAAATGGGAAGAGACCCATCATTCCGAAGCTACTGTAGTCCCTCGGATCCGGACCTGGGTCATCACCTCTTCTACCATGACCTTCCCCGACCCTGACACCCACATCGGAGCACTTAGAATCGGGAGAAGATCACGGTGGAAGAACGACCACCCGTCCTCCCGAAGCAAACTCGTCCCTCGGTTCCGGACTTGGGTCATCACCTCTTTTACCATGACCTTCCCCGACCCTGACACCCACATCGGAGCACTCAGAATCGGGAGAAGATCATGGTGGAAGAACGACCACCCGTCCTCTCGAAGCAAACTCGTCCTTTGGTTCCGGACTTGGGTCATCACCTCTTCTACCATGACCTTCCCTGACCCTGACACCCACATCGGAGCACTCAGAATCGGGAGAAGATCATTGTGGAAGAACGACCACCCGTCCTATCGAGGCACATCGCCCCTCGGATCTGGACTTCAGCGGTCAACCCTTCTGCCAAGATCTCCCCTGACCCTGACACCTCCACCCGGGCCGTCAGAGTCAGGAGAAGATCTTGGCGGAAGAGCGACCCCCCGTCCTTCCGAAACACATGGGCCCTCGAATCCGGACTTTGATCATCACTTCTTCCACCATGATCTCCCCCGACCCTGACATCCACTTCGGGGCCGTCAGAGTCAGGAGAAGACCATGGTGGAAGAACGACCACCCGTCCTTCTGAAGAGCAACCACCCGAAGCAGATGCCTCCGAGGGCTAAAACTCTACATTGTTGCGATTAAAATGACAAAGGGAGTGGGATACTTATAAGCTATCCTCCAAGATCTGGCCATTATGACCCTCGAAAGTTGAAACGCCACGCATTAATTGAGGGAACCATTCTTAATGACCCCGGGAAGATGGAACGCCGCACAAACCCCAGGGGACCATTAATACCCCTGGGAACAGGATCGTCTCGAAACTCGTTGCGCCACGTCGCTCGGACCGCCGAATCCCCATACCTTCGGTCGGCTGCCGAGCAAGTGCCTTTCCGATCCTGCAAACGGAGAAAACTCACTTTCTCCTCAACTTTCGTGTCAGATCTCGACCAGACGGCCCAGATCTCGCCGAGGACACTAAACGACAAGATAGTGTTTTCTTGAGAAATGTGCCCATCTTGAGATGCGCACCGTCATCCAACGGCTCAGATTGCGCCACGTCGCTCGGACTGCCGAATCCCCATGCCTTCGGTCGGCTGCCGAGCAAGTGCCTTTCCGATCCTGCAAACGGAGAAAACTCACTTTCTCCTCAAGTTTCGTGTCAGATCTCGATCAGACGGCCCAGATCTCGCCGAGGACACTAAACGACAAGATAGTGTTTTCTTGAGAAATGTGCCCATCTTGAGATGCGCGCCGTCATCCAACGGCTCAGGTTGCGCCACGTCGCTCGGACTGCCGAATCCCTATGCCTTCGGTCGGCTGTCGAGCAAGTGCCTTTCCGATCCTGCAAACGGAGAAAACTCACCTTCTCCTCAACTTTCGTGTTAGATCTCGATCAGACGGCCCAGATCTCGCCGAGGACACTAAACGACAAGATAGTGTTTTCTTGAGAAATGTGCCCGTCTTGAGATGCGCGCCGTCATCCAACGGCTCAGATTGCGCCACGTCGCTCGGACTGCCGAATCCCCATGCCTTCGGTCGGCTGCCGAGCAAGTGCCTTTCCGACCCTGCAAACGGAGAAAAAAGACACCGAGCTACTACGACCGTTGGATCTCTCAGAAATTCGTGCTTCTAATGATGAACGGTCCAGATTGCGCCACATGCGCTAAAAGACAAGATAGCATTTTCTTGGGATTCACACCATCATCCGACAGCTCAGATCGCGCCACGACGCTCGGCCTGCCGAACCCCTATCCCTCCGATCGGCGGCCGAGCAAGCGCCTTCCCGAGCTCGCAAACGGAAAAAAAAGCTTCCGAGCGATAACAACCATTGGATCTCTCAAAAAGTCGCGCCCGTCCATGATCAACGGCCCAGATCGAGCCACATCATAAATCGGTATTTAAAATCATTTTTTATTTATTTAAATCGTTTTATTTATTTAAAAATTGCGAGAAAATTGCTAAAAATTCGGGAAAATTAATTAAAAATTCTAGAAAATAATTAAAAATTCGGGGGTATATTTTTGAGCCCCTGAACGAACAATTATTGCCTAGAATGTACTGTTAAGGCCCCCGAACAATTAGTAAACACATCGCAAAATTAAATAAATAATCCGAAAAAATAAATAAAAGCCGCCAAATACTCGATATGGCTAGAGAACAACACATGGCATCAAAAAATCACCTCACTACCCCCTTCGAGATTCAAACTCCTCCATTTGGACTCCGATACTACTCCACTAGCCACCAAAACAGTTAAACTACTCCTCAAAGGCTGATCACACTCAGTCTTTAGGAGTGGGGGGCTCGTGATATGGCTAAAAATGGGGTTAAATCGGAACCGTCCAGATTGGGCGCGAATCTTGAAGCTCGGGGGTAAAACGGTAATTTCACATACAAATGGATCCAAAGCGGGTACTGGACCTCCTTCTCACAGAACCAATAACCCAAAAACGGATCCACACCAATTGGGTACGGGTCCCGACCCGAGGCAAACCCAAACCAACAGGAGACAAATTAGGGCCACTGATTTGACCAAGTCAACGGGCCTGATTTACTCTCACCGGGAATCAGGGAATAGTTTCCTAAACAAACTGTGAGGATTTTACTCCTGGCAGTTACACAGGGAATCAAGTCCCTAATCACTCCCCTCGCGACTATAAATACCTCCCCTCTACCACAGTAACCGGGTAATCACTCTTTTTCCACCTTAAGCTCTTTTCTGTAATCACCACTGGTTACTGACAAGAGCGTCGGAGGGTGCGTCGCCGGAATCAACCCCGGTGTCTCGCACTTCCTTGCAGGTTGCGGCAGGAATTGGAAGGCTTGGATCTGCTGTTCAGGTTTTCTCGAACTCACAAATCTCATCTGTTTACCCCCACACCGAAATCAGCGGTAACAGTAAAACATAGAGTTATAAGTGTATATGCGTGTGGATTTGCATCAGTAAAAGCGTCAAGAAAAAATCATATATAGGTAATATATTGTTCAAATCAATTTCAGTATCAAAACAATCAAGATTCAATTGAAAAAATTTTGCAAAAACTCACAAAAACACAATTTCGGCTGAAAGCATTAGACCCGAAAACTTCAACCCCTCTTTTCACTTCAAGAATTGATCTTTTCGATCCAAAATTCTTCCACAACTTTTCATACACATACCCCACCGATTACATTAGTTTACCCATGAATATATGCAACTACAACAAGTATTAATCAATTTTTATCCATCAAAACATCAAGAACAGAGTATCCATTCACACACAGCAAGAACCCTACTTTACTCACTTTCATGCAATAAACATCATACAATCTCATAGTGTATGTTCAAATCAGCAATAATATGAAGGAAAACAACCTACCCATGATTTCTTTTAAGTTCTTTAACAATCTCAAGTCATCTATATAGAATTTTAATCATCAATAGCATAGTTTTCATGAAAAGATTCAATTTTTGTTCATCCATCCATCCATCCATCAATAATTCATTATATCATCACACAATCCCCTAACATGCTTTCTAATAGATAAATCATCACATACAACATGCATAAAACAGCAAGAAATCAAACATATGTCACTCACCTTATTGAAGAATCAACCGAATTAATAACAAATAAGAAAAGTCCTTCCTTTCGTAAGAAATCTAAGGGGCAGCATTAGACTGGCTTACCAACCTCCCGGCTGAAGAAATTTAAACATTCCAACCAGCTAAGCGCTTCCTAACCTTCTCCAATAAGACGACATAGAATCGAGTCCTTGTGAATGGGCAGAGCCAGGTGCTCTTATTTTATGACGGTAGGGACGATTGCTTCCATTACTGATAAGAAAGACACCAAATTCTCCTTTAGGTGCTTCAACTGCGGTATAGGTAGAAGGAGCTGGTACGGAAAAACCTTTTGTATAAGGTTCTAGACATAAACCACGTTTTCCCTAATGGGCGTTGATTGAATTCGAGAAATTTTCTACTCAATTGGGCCATTTTTCATGAAATATGTCGATTTAGCATGGGACCGTCCCTAGCAAAAGTCCAGTTCAAAAACTCCAAGAAAACCAATAGTAAAATAACATTTTGTTTTTGCAAAGAAGGGAGACGACTGTAGTGGCTCATTAATAGGCCGGAATCTTGAGTTTTTAGGGTTTTACAAGTTATATGGAAACATTCCTTAACAAATTATTACTTTACATATATAAACCTTTCTTTAATAAAGCAGTTAAATAAGTTAAATAAATTAGAATAAAACCAAATCCCTTTACTACTGAGTTATCCAGCCATCAAGTATAGCCCAGAATTTTTTTTTAAAAATCGGATTTGTACTCCAAGTGGTAATTCTGCACAAAAGTCCATCTCTTTGTAATATTTGCAAATATGCCAAATAAATATCAGAAAAACCCAGAAAATTCTTTAATAATACCTACTAATAAATATTAGATTTTCCAAACAAAATTTCTAAATTTTAGTTTTCTAGAAAAATATTTGCACAAGGTTCAACTTAAATTCCATATTACCATATTTGTTTAAATCTTTACCAAATCAACTATAAATAAATTTGAAATAAATTTTATCTTTAATAATGACCATGGATAGCCCAAAAAGCAGCAAAATGGATTTTCATTATTTGTTTAAGATCCAATTGGCTTTTTACATAAGAGTCCCTCTCTTTCGAAGTATTTTAAAAAATAGTTTTTTCATTCAGAAAAATCCCAAAATTTATGATATACTCCGTTATAAATAGGATAATTTATTCAGGATTTTAAAATTGGAGATTTGACACCAAAAAAATTTGCACGTGTAAAATTGACAAATTCATAAAATAGCCCAATTAATTCAAATAAATCTGAAAAATTAAAATATCACAAATAAATGAGGAAAATAAGTCATTGACCATAAAATTTTAAGAATTCAAAATTTTCTAACTTTGCACGTGTGTTGCACGTGCAAAATTGCAATTTCAAAAAAAGAGTCAAAATAGTCAACTTTACTAATTTAATATTATTTAATAATGCAAAATAAATCATTTTATTTTGCAGAGTTTTACATCACTCCCCCCCTAAGAATAGTTCTGTCCTCAGAACTACTCTATGCAAAAGAAAACAAAATACAAAACTTACATAACAGTTTCGAAAATTTACTTTATTGTTATTTTAGTCAGGTTTAATTATTATATAAAACAAAATAACATATAATTATAGTACGAAGAGTAAAAGGTGGAAACTGACATGGCAAAAGCATAAGAAATCCAATCAAATACACAATTAATCCCCAAACGTAGGAAAATAGCAAGACTATTTTTATAGAATAAGAAGTCAAAAGTGAAGAGATAAAACCCAAATATAAAAAGGATGATAACCATACAAACAACGAAGGAACACAAACTTAAAAGTTATATATAAAAAATAGTTTTGGGAAAAATAACTAGTCAAGATACATAGAAATACGAACAAATTTAGCTAAGTAAAGAAAATATTAATAACAAAGAATGTACAAGACAAAGAATAATCAGTATACTGGTGAATGTTGACATTATAATCTATACTCTAAAAGCACATTAAAAGGTAACGAGAAAAATAGACTAAAATATATATGCAAGAAGACTTAAATGAAGATCATTGAATATTGCAAAAGTAAGCATCAAATCATTAATTAGGATGTGGAAACAAAAGTAAGTGAGAAATCTAAAATGTTACAGAATTGGAAAACGGTAGCAATAAATAGTAATTACAAAGAACGAAAGCTTAGGCCATAGTTGATGTACTCAATCTTAACATAAATGTAAAAATTTTGTAAACACAAATGGGAGTAAAATCAACTATAATAGTTCAAATTATATGGAAACATAAAGTGTAATTTATATAAACAAGTCATAAAAAAGAAAGATTTCTTTACCATTAGTTTCATTATATAAGTAAAAAGTTTTGAAATATCAGTTAGTAAATAGATAGAAAATATCCTCTCTTTTTTTTGGGTTCGCCTCATTGATGTCTAGCTGCAGACTTGCTACCTTAACATCAAGTTGCATATTCGCCTTCACGACATCAGGTTGCAGGTTGCCGCCTGGATATTCGGTTGCACATTTTGCCTCCCTGACATCCAGTTGCAATTTGCCTCTATTGACGTCTAGTAGCATATTTGCCTTCTCGACATTAGGTTGCACCGAAATGGTGAAATGAAAGATGTAACCTTCCATATGCACAGGGATATTGGAGGTTTAATTTAAGTATGATGTTATGTTTTGAAATTCGTGATATAAAAATAGTAGCAAAAGTAAGAAATGGAGTTGAAAGTCACACGATAGAATATTAAAATAGATGTATAGATTATAAATATCAAACACAATAGTACAAAATAGTAGTAGTGAAAATGATTTATAAAAGTAAGGATAAAAGCGGTATGAAATACATGCATAAGCATAAATGCAAATGTGAATGAGAAAATAAATATGCAGTGTAGTAAATTTACACAATAAATATATCATAAAATATACATTAATGTAGGAATTAGACAAGTGTAAAATGATATGCATAGTAAGTATGTTGAAATATATGGTACATATATAGGAATTAGTAGGAAGTACATGTAGAAATTAAGAATGTAATGATAATAAAAATTAAGTAAAATATAAGTAGTGGGTGCATATAGTACATTCGAGAAGTATAAAACAACAAAATTAATAAGTATCTTTAAATAGTGAAAAGTAAATATAACAAAAACAGTAAACAGTAAGTAATAATAAATGTATTGAATATAAGGTGCAAAAACATAATTAATAATAAAAATTTAAATGTGCAGAGATATATCATATTTATATGAGTAAAATATTACAATCAAGATTAGATGCTCTGAAATAAATAAAACAATACAAACTAATGAAAAATGTAGTATAAAAAATTCCAGGTATATATAAAAAGTAAATATGCAAAACCAAATTTTATAATATAGTGAAAACAATAATGAAGGAAAATAGGAGTTGTGATAATAACTTAACACGTAGTAATTCAAAACTCAATGTAATATGTAAAAGTAATAGTAAAATATACGAGTAACGAAAAGCACATGAAAGTAAGATGAATAAAACGTCAAGAAAGAAATGAGTAAGAGTTGCAAAATAAAAAAGAGTTTGTGATATGCTAAAGAATGCACTGTTAAATTACAGCAAAAGTTGCAAAATAATAATTTGGACAAAAGAATAAAAGTAAAAACCAATAGTAATGTCATAGAAACAATTTTAAAGAAAAACATGATGATTAGTGAAAGCTTAATGTTATTACTAATGAATAGAAATAATATAAACTCGGTTAGAGATATAGAAAGTAAAAATAAAATCATTCACTGAAAATAAAAGAAACCGAATAAAAGTATAAATAAGTTAATTCACACAAAAGTTATCTAGTAAGCAAACAAATGTAAAACAGTAAAAGTGATAAAATACAAGAGTGAGAACTACAAAACTAAGGAACATTTAAAAAAAAATACAAGAGAATAAATAATTAAAAGAATGTAGCAGAAGATAATTAAATTTAAAAACTGGAAAAAAAAACTGGCGAAAATCATAGAATCCAAAAATTATACACAATAAGTAAAATAGGAAAAGATATAGTGAATATTAGTAAGTAAGATAGAAAAGATACAGGTTAAAGGGTAATACCTTACATAATAAAATATCAAATGCATAAAGTGAAGAAATGAGGTCAAAAAAATAGCTAGTGAGAAAAGTATATGCTTTATGCAAAAACTAACCAATACACTTGCGATAAAGAATTTTTTTCGAGTCTAGGCATACAAACAGTTTAAATCTCACTACAGGTCTTCTTGATCAAACAATTAAGTCACACACATCAGATGTCTACCAAGGTACTCACACTTCTAATGTCCACCTAGGTTTCCATACATTTAATGTCCACTTGTGTACTCACACATCTAATGTCCACTTAGGTTCTCACACATCAAATGTCCATTAATGTTTATTCCCCATACCATGTTTAAAATTACGAATTGAATCATGCTCTAAAACCAACTTTGTAGCGCCCCGAATTTCAATAAATAAAATTAGAAATATGTGGCACAATTTCTAGAATAAACTTCAATGTAATCATAAACATAGTAACCAAATACAGGGAAATTTAAAACTTTTTATTACATTAATTATTTACAAAGCACAACGGAAAATTAAACACCTTGAATTACAATATCTTTCTTTCACAACACATTCTTTTACAATTTACATAAGCCCTATCATCATTCTACCAGAAGCATCCAATCCCAAGCTAACAGTACTTACCTATAAAACATGAGGCTAAGATAATCTTAACCCCCAAAACTACACTGGTCAGCCATAGCGGTGTGAGTGACATCAAAAGAAATACAACATGAATAAAACATAAAGAATAAAGTCATAAACAACATATATCAACAGTATTGACAATGAAAAATGAAATAACAATAAATAAAACATAAAAACATCGAGTGAAACTACACTAAGTGTCAAGTGTAGGAAAACAGAAAACAAACATGCATAAAACCAAGTCAAGAGAACACAAATGCAGGATGATGACTCTCTAATACATACTTGTCGAATTCTATGCATTCCATACTACATAGGTCCGGTGCAAGCCCTTATCGTTCTCCACTTTATAGGGTTAGATCCCTCGTTATGCAACTAATCCTACTACAGTGATAGAAACAAGATCCAGAATACTCTGTGAATAGGCATCACAACCCTCGACGCGCAAGCATCATGTAAGAATAGCTCTGACCCCAGGAAGAAATCACCTTCCTGACGTGTACCCCATGAATAGATTTGCGAGTCCCTCGACATGCAGATACACTAGTATACCCGTGAATAGGCCCACAGACCCTCGACAAGCGAATACACCTGTATGCTCCATGAATAGGTCTGTAGACCCTCGACACGCGAACATACCAAATGTCCTCTCGAGACAGAACAATACATAGTCTTGCAACACATCCATTGGACTAGACCCCTAGAGCATTACGTTTTCCAAGTTCTATAACATCTCCATTAGTGCCTATCCTTAAGTTGGTTATTATTAAAACACAATTTCCCCCTCTCTAGAGTTAGTGTATCTTGCCGGACAACAACAACAACCCCAAGACCCAACTGGTAAAAATCCACAAAATCTCATCTACCGGTTTACAGGACTCCCACTCAACTCCTAGAGACTCACAAATCGAATATCAACACAAAATCTTTCAATAAAACTCTTAATTTCATCATCAAAACGTTTATATCAATAAAAACTTCTCAAATCAACAAAACCAATTACATTCGATATCCTCACAAAATTCTAGAACTGAAATAAGGTATTAAATTTATTAAATAATTGGGAATCATAATTTGAAATCATAGAATATCACAAAACATCAATTCCATCGAAAACCGTATATATTTCACTTTATAAAGTAATAGAAATACAATTTAAATTCTATAATAATCAAAATATAATCTGTAGTAAAAATATCATCTAAAAGAGTAGGTCAATAATCCATAAGTTCAAACAAATAATCTTTCAAGAAAAACGAAGAAAACTCAACAAAAAAGTCAAAAACAATGATGTCGGTCGACCTTCAAAAGTCACAGTCAACTGACATGACAGTCAACCTTCATTTTAGTTCAAAAAATGGACAGTTGGCCTTCATATCAAAAATAGCCCATACAGCAGCTTTAAATTTTGTGCACTTCTAAACTGATACTTAATTTAAACTTTTTAAAAGAATGAATTTAAAAGATTAAACCCTGAGATGATCAAATACAACTTGTCTAACATACTGGAGTTCATAAAACAAATCAAAATCTCATAAGGTTCATAAAAGATCAATTTTTCATAAAATCTTCAAAACAGTAAAACATAGATATATAAGTGTGTATGTGTGTGGGTTTGCATTAGTAAAAGCGTCAAGAAAACATCGTATATTGGTAATATATTGTTCAAATCAATCTCAGTATCAAAACAATCAAAATCTAATTGAAAACTTCGCAAAAACTCATAAAAACACAATTTCGATTGAAAGCATCAGACCCGAAAACTTCAACACCTCTTTTCACTTCAAGATTGATCTTTTCGATCCAAAATTCCTTCCACAACTTGTCATACACATACCCCACTGATTACATTAGTTTACCCATGAATATATGTAACTACAACAAGTATTAATCAAGTTTTATCCATCAAAACATCAAAAACATAGTATATACATTCACACACGGCAAGAACCCTACTTTATTTACTTTCATGCAATAAATATCACACAATCTCATAGTGTATGTTCAAATCAGCAATAATATGAAGGAAAACAACCTGCCCATGATTTCTATTAAGTTCTTTAACAATCTCAAGTCATCTATTAAGAATTTTAATCATCAATACATAGTTTTCACGAAAAGATTTAATATTTGTTCATCCATCCATCAATAATTCATTGTATCATCACACAATTCCCTAACATGCTTTCTAATTGACAAATCATCACATACAACATACATACAACAGCAAGAAATCAAACATATGTCATTCACCTTATTAAAGAATCAACCGAATTAATAAAGATTAAGAAAAGTCCTTCATTTCGCAAGAAATCCAAGATCCTTGCTTCGAAACTCCAAGAAAACCAATAGTAAAATAATATTCTATTTTTGCAGAGGGGGACGGCTGTAGTGGCTCTTTAATAGGCTATAATCTAGAGTTTTTAGGGTTTTACAAGTAATATGGAAACATCCCTTAATAAATTATTACTTTACATATATAAACCTTTCTTTAATAAAGTAGTTAAATAAGTTAAATAAATTAAAATAAAACTAAATCCCTTTACTACTGAGTTATCCAGCCCTCAAGTATAGCCCAGAAATTTAAAAAAAAACCGGATTTGTAGTCCAAGTGGTAATTTTGCACAAAAGTCTCTCTCTTTGTAATATTTGCAAATATGATAAATAAATATCAGAAAATTCAGAAAATTCATAAATAATACCTAATAATAAATATTAGATTTTCCAAACAAAATTTCTAAATTTTAGTTTCCAAGAAAAATATTTGCACAAGGTTCAACTTAAATTCCATATTTGCAAAAATACCATATTTGTTTAAATCTATAACAAATCAACTCTAAATAAATTTTAAATAAACTTTATCTTTAATAATGTCCATGGCCAGTATAAAAAGCAGCAAAAACGGATTTTCATTAATTGTTTGAGATCCAATCGGCTTTTTACATAAAAGCCCATCTCTTTCGAAGTATTTATAAAAATAGTTTCTTCATTCAGAAAAATCCCAAAATTTAGGATATAATCCATTATAAATAGAAGAATTTATTTAGCATTTTTAAATTGGATATTTGCACCAAAAAAATATTTGCACGTGTTTTGCACATGTAAAATCGACAAATTCATAAAATAACCCAATTAATTCAAATAAATCTGAAAAATTAAAATATCATAAATAAATGAGGAAAATAAATCATTAACCATAAAATTTTAAGAATTGAAAACTTTCTAACTTTGCATGTATGTTGCACGTGCAAAATTGCAATTTTAAGAAAATAGTCAAAATAGTCAACTTTACCAATTTAATATTATTTAATAATGCAAAATATAATATTTTATTTTGCGGGGTGTTACACAATTGTAGAACCAGAGTTGGGGATATACTTGTCTCAATTATAATTGAAGATGAAATGTATAAATAACTGACTATTATTTGTATAATAATATATAAATATGATTGCTTGTGTTTATAAAATTTTGTCTTAAAATTTATTTTTGAGTGCTACAATTTGTTCATACAATTTTTTTTTTTTGTGCATCAACTTGAGTGTATCTTTGTGTCACGCCGCGCTTCCCAAAATACGGAAATACGAGCACATAACGAAGGCCCAGCGAATGATTATACATCATCCATAAGCTGTACCAGTCTAACTCAACAATATACAAGAGAAAACAACCACACAGGAAGAATATAATCACATAAACAAAGAATAAACTCCAAAATAATCATAAAATAAATTTTCCAAATAATAATGCAACATCTGGGATAAAAACAAACTTTGGGTCATAAAGCCCAAGAATACAAAGTATGATAAAAATAAAGTTCAGTGGTCGGAAGTTATAGAAAGTAAACTTCCATACGGTTCCAGCGAATATAATTAAGGCATATAAATGATACAGGATCTAGGGTGAAAACTTTATTCTATTCAGGTTTTATGTTCAGGCAGCATGCAGTAAGTTGTGTTCAACTAACTGTTTCAGGTCAGAGAACTCATTAACAAAATCTATAAAAATTCTGGGTGATTCCTACATATATCTAGGATCAACTAGATTTATTTCAGATTTTTCTTTTACTGTTAGCATGGTCAATTAAATCAGCAGGATACGCATGCATTTGTGAATCTGGAATTACTAACATGGCTGTACTAAACAATGATATCTAGTAGGTTATACATCGGAATTTAAATCTGCAAAAAGAAAAAGTGAACTAGACATCCAGGGCTACAATTTATGTTCACCAAGTTATTTCAAATTATGACATTAGCATGGTTGAAAATCTGATTCAAAATGAAACAACTAGCAGTCCAGAAATTGTTTTAACATAAAAAGGCAACAAATAAATCATACGATCACATGTAACATGCAAATTGGTAATCAAAATGATCCTAGGTGTCAACATGCAAATTTCAAAATTTAAGATACAATTATCACAGGCATGGTATCAATTCATCGATCAACTTTAATCTAGCACATACAACTTAACATGTCCAACTTATCAAGTAGTCCTATACATGAATCTAGTTATTTAAATATGCATATGCATGAAATAATAGGGACTAGGTTTTAGATCAAAGAGACGGCATGATGTTAAGAGTATGTCGGGCTAGCTCGTGTAAACCTTCCATAAACTTAACAGAATTGTGAAAGCAGTATGATAACAAATGGGATAGGATCTACTTGCAAAGATCAAATAAACTTGAACAGAATAAAATGCTAGTTCAAGAAGAGACTTGCCTATGACATGATTAATTCTAATAAATAGAATAACGAGATGAGAATCCCGGGAGACGATCCCAAAACACGTGTGAGTCACGTGCAAAATCCAAAACAGCAAAACACAAGCACCAAATCAGCAACTGACAGAACAGCAACTCCAACAGCACACGGGATCCCACACACAAAACAGCCAACGCCGAAACAACCCAATCCAGCTAATGCAATCAGCAAGTCAGGATCCAGCAAACAGCAAACACCGAGTTCTAAATCCCACTTCTTCGAACAGCAAACAGCCAATTGGAAAAATGGTTCTCCGCCTTCCTCACTTCAGCAGAGAGAGAGAGAGAGCGCGGGAGAGTTAACGGCGACCACGGCGCGACTGCAACACCCACAGAGAGGCGACGACGACTGACGATGATGACGGCACTGCGGTCAGGAAGCGATGACAGCGGCAAGAGCAACGGCAAAGTGACGGCTCTGTGTCGCTGGAAAACAGGGGGAGGTGAATAGTGGCTGACGCCGGGCTTGGACGGCGATGACAACAAAGTGGGAGGGGTCACCGGTGGCAATGAGGAGATGGGAGTGACAGGGTCGAGCGGGAGACTTGGGCGAGGACAGGGAGAGAGATGGAGATGATCGGAGGACGACGAGACGGGAGTGAGGGGATGCAGGCGAGGGCGATAAGGAGAAGGAAGGTGGCGATCGGGAGATGGGTTTGTGGGTTCGGTGGCGGAAACAGAGAGAGCGGGAGAGATGGAGAGGGATGAACAGTTTGCAGGGCTTCACAGGAACTAGGGGTTAGGGTTAATGATGGCTAGGGTTAGGAAATAGGAATAGGGTTTATTAATAGAAGATTAGTATTTATAGGAAAAGATAGGATATTGGGTAATTGGGTATAAATCCGATAAATAAAATAGGTTGTACATGAATATAATGGATTAATGTAAACCCAAATACAAAAGAATAAGCTATCCGATAAAATATGATTCATAACAGAATACAATTTGTATCGCATTACATAAATTATTTGAAACGATTAAAAATGCAAATATTAAATAAGAAGGGATTGTTTTAACAACCACTAATAATAATAATAGATAATCATATTAACAATAAGAAATAGAATAATAACTATGACAATAAAAATAATAATACTAATTAACATCAATAAAAATAATAATAATGTCAATAAAAATACTAAAAATAATAATAGCAATCATCAGGATATTATCAATATATATAAATAGGAATTCTGTTGAAATAGTAGAAAAAGTAACAATATCTTTAAGGGTTAAAACGCAAATAGTTAACCAAGTAGAAATGGAAACAAAGTTTATTCGAAATAATTATAATTATTGTTTAGAAAAATGCTTTAACGAAGAAACTCAAAACGAATTTAACCATAACAATTTATAAATGTCGAGATACAGAAAAAAATACTCAGAAAATACGTATTTGCTGAAATAGGGGTTACAAATCCTACCTACCTTACAACAAAATTTCGTCCTGGTAGATAGGTTAAGGCAAAACAAACTGGGAGTTACAAAACAGAGAGTTAAAGGGAAAAGAACAAAACAATGGCAACACAAGAAAAAGAAGGAAGAAGATAACAATGAGGTCAAATGGGATGCAAGAAAAAAGAAACTGGTATCAAAAATAAAGAAGAAACAACACAAGACTTGCAAGATAGCAAGCAAAGGGATGAAGAAATAGATAGAGCTGGAATCGAAGAAAGGATGGATAAGGAAGAGTTAGACCAAGAAAATGGGTCAACGGACGAAGATGAATGCAAAGGATCGAGGGAAACAAACAATGCAGGGAAGGAAAAACAACAAAAGAATCTTGAGACCTGTGGGTTATGGGCCCACCACGCTTCCGCTGTGCAACTCCGATGGTGATGTTCCAAGCAACATACATGTCGCTGTAGGCCACATGACATCAATCGACGAACTGAGCAGGAAGACAAGAATGAGATACCAGGATCACGGAGAGTATGAGCTCAAGATAGATATAAGCAAATAATGCAAAAGAATAAAAAATTGAGCTTCAATTTAAATAATTAAAAATATAATATAGATCAAAACTAATGGTTTAATAATAGCAAATATTAACAATAAAAATAACAATATCAATAATAATAGAATAATAATAAAAATAATGGAAATAATAATAATAACAATAATGATAACAACACATATTAATAATAAAGATAATAATATCAATAATAATAATAATAATAATAATAATAATAATAACAATAATATTAAAAATAATATAAAAAATAATGATACAAGTAATAATAACCATAATAATAACAATAATAATAACAATAATAATAAAAATAATAATAACAAAAATAATAAAAATAATAATAATCATAAAAATAATAATAAAGATAATAATAACAATAATAATAAAAATAATAGTAATAATAGTAATCAAAATCATCATAATCATACTGGTAATAATAATAATAAATAAAAATATTTACAATACTAATAATAATGATAATATATACATGACAGAATTGGATTCAATACGTTCATGAAAATAATGAAATAATAATAATAATAATAGTAATAATAATAATAGCAATAATAATAATAAAAATAATAACAACAATAAAGATAATGAAAATAATAATAATAACAGCAATAGAAACGACAATAATAATAATAATACCAATAATAACGAAAACAATAGCAATAATAAAAATAGCATTATAAAACAAAGTAAGAATTTGGCTTATCAACCCCATAAATAAATCAAACAGGAATATATATAGTCAATTAAAAATAAAATGGAAAGTGAAGTCAAAATACACCATTAATCCCCAATCGCAAGAAAATAGGAAGACTATTCACATAGAATAAGAAGTCAAAAATAAAGAGATAAAACCCAACTAAAAAAAGGTTGATAACCATACAAACAATAAAGGAACAAAAACTTTAAAGGTGATATAAAAAATAGTTTTGGGAAAATAACCAGTCAAGATACATAGAAATACGAACCAATTTAGCTAAATAAAGAAATATTAATAACAATGAATGTAAAAGACATATAATAATTAGTGAATACTCAAAAAACACATTAAAGGGTAATGAGCAAAACAGAACAAAAATATATATATATGCAAGAAGACTTAAAGGAGTTCATTAAATATTACAAAAGTAAGTGTCAAATCATTAATTAGGACGTGGAAACTAAAGTAAGTGAGAAATCTAAAATGTTAAAGAATTGGAAAACGATGGTAATAATAGTAATTCACAAAAGAACAAAAACTTAGACATAAATAGTAATTCACAAAAGAACGAAAACTTAGACCATAGTTGATGTACTCAATCTTAACATAAATGTAGAGAAAATTGTAAACATAAAATAGAGTAAAATCAACTATACTAGTTCAAATTGTATGGAAACATTAAGTGTAATCGTATAAACAAAATGTCATAAAGAAAATATTTCTTTACCATTAGTTTCATTATATAAGTAAAAAGTCTTGAAATATCAATGAGCAAATAGGCAGAAAATCTTGCCTCCTTAACATCAAGTTGCATGTTTGCCTTCACGATGTCAGGTTGCAGGTTGCCATTTGGATATTCGGTTGCACATTTTGCCTCCTGATATCCATTTGCAATTTGCCTCCATTGACATCGAGTTGCATATTTGCCATCTCGACATTAGGTTGCACCGAAATGGTGAAATGGAAGATGTAACCTTCCATATGCATAGGGATATGCGACAGGATTTGCACGTCGGGCCCTTCCTTCTAGGGTCTGTCCCATGATAGCGAAGGCATGATGCTAGGGCGCAAATACACACAGTCAGGTAAGCTGTGCGTTCTCTTGGGCTCTTTCCAGACTAGCTCTCATCAGCTCATTGTGCTCTCGTTGTAGCTCCATCATTCGTTGCATCGCCTGGAGAATGGTGGAATTCTCGGATGTTTCAGCTCTGGGCGGGGGAGTCGAAGAATCTTCACGAGCCATAGTCTGCAAAACCATTCAGTTGGTGAGTACCCAGACATACGTTGGTTATTACGTGTTTATGTGATCAACATGGCGCGCATATTATTGAGTTAACCTGGCTTGAGGAAAACTTGACTAATATATCAATCAAAGCCAGACCTCCGTAAAGTTGGTCATGTTTGAATGATATATTACTCAACCCTGGGCTTTGATACCACTAAAAACCTGTCATGCCCTACTTCCCAAAATACGAAAATACGAGCACGTAACGAAGGCCCAGCAAATGATTATACATCGTGCATAAGCTGTACCAGTATAACTCAACAATATACAAGAGTAAACAGCCACGCGGGAAGAATATAATCACATAAACAAAGAATAAACTCCAAAATAATCATGAAATAAATTCACCAAATAATAATCCAATATCTGAGATAAAAACAAACTTCGGGTCATATAGCCTAAGAATACAAAGTATGATAAAAGAAATACAAAAATCAAATAACAAAAGATAGCTAAAGCAGTCTAATAGTCCAGCTCCGATCTTCAGAGAGTTTGCCCACCAAGTTCTTCTGGTATTGCTCCTTCGGTACCTGTTAATTCTTGATCTAAAAAGAAAGAAAAGAGTACCCTGAGAGCAAGTCGTGGGCAGCAAGTAGAGAAAAACAGAGGATAAAGGAAAGCATGAATATCAAAGAAAAAGGGACAGGGTCAAAGTCAAAGAGCAAAGCAAAGAGCAGGCAGTAATATCAAAGGGTTACAATAACCACACATGTAATGAGTGATGTCAAGTCAAGATCAAGCATGAGATGCATGTTATTAAGTATTTTATTAATTTATCTAGTGCACGTACTACTGCGTCCTATTCCACAGATTCGCGCAAACACACAGTGAACGTTTTAGACTGATGGAGAATTCACGGATCGTGTACTCGGTGTAACATGATAACATGATAACGTGATAACCTGATAATCTTCTTCCATGACAATCTCCTCCTTCCATGACGATATAACGAGAAGGCCTAATCGAGTACATTTTCCGATCGTTCACTACCAAGTCTACCCATAATACTCCGGCTTGTTATTAGTTTATTTTCATCCTATGTGAGCATGTAAGAGGGTTTCAATGTTGTATAATACTAACTGTCACTAATTTTATCCGTTACAGACAAAACATGTAGCAAACACATCATGTAAGCACAATTCACACAATCCAGACAGCATGACCTTGTTGTACTAAAACTTGGATTACAATTACTACAAAATAGAAAACCTGAATCCGTTGAAAGGTATGAAAAGTAGACTTCCATACGTTTCCAGCGAATATAATTAAGGCATATAAAAGATAGAGGAACTAGGGTGAAAACTCTAATCTATTCAGATTTTATGTTCAGGTAGCATGCAGTAAGTTGTATTCAATTAATTGTTTCAGGTTAAAGATCTCATTAATAAAATCTATAAAATTTCTAGGTGATTCCTACGTGTATCTAGGTTCAAATAGATTTATTTCATATTTTACTTTTACTTTTAGCATGGTCAATTAAATTTAAAAACAACAGGATACGCATGCATTTGTGAATCTGGAATTACTAACATGGCTGTACTAAACTGAAGATATCTAGCAGGTTATACATCAGAATTCAAATCCGCAAAAAAGAGAAAGTGAACAAGACATCCAGGGTTACAATTTATGTTCAGAAAGTTATTCCAAATTATGACATTAGCATGGTTGAAAATCCTATTCAAAATTAAACAACTAGCAGTCCAAAAATTGTTTTAACATAAAAGGGCAACAAATAAATCATACGATCACATGTAGCATGCAAATTGGTAATCAAAGTGATCCTAGGTGTCAACATGCAAATTTCTTAGTTTAAGATACAATTATCACAGGCATGGTATCAATTCCTTCATCAACTTCAATCTAGCACATACCATTTAACATGTCCAACTTATCAAGTACTCCGATGCATGAATTTAGTTATTTAAATGTGCATATGAATGAAACAATAGGGACTAGGTTTTAGATCAAAGAGATGGAACAATGTTAAGAGTATGCCCGGTTAGCTCGTGTAAACCCTCGATAAACTTAACGAAATTGTCAAAGCAGTATGATAACAAATTGGACTCAATCTACTTGCAGAGATCAAATAAACTTGAACAGAATAAAATGCTAGTACAAGAAGAGACTTGCCTGTTAATTAGTATATTCGAATAATATGGAATAATGGGGAACGAATCCTAGGCAACGATCCCAAAGCACGTGCGAGTCATGTGCAAAAATCCGAAACAGCAAAACACAAACACCAAATCAGCAACTCGACAGAACAGCAACTCCAACAGCACACGGGATCCCATACACAAAACAACCAATGCCAAAACAACCCAATCAAGCTAATGCAATCAGCAAGTTAGGATCCAGCAAACAGCAACCATCGAGTACTGAATCCCACTTCTTCAAACAGCAAACAGCCAATAGGACCAATGGTTATCCTCCTTCCTCACTTCGGTAGAGAGAGAGAGAGAGAGAGAGAGAGAGAGAGAGAGAGAGAGAGAGGGTTGACGGCGACCACGTAGCGACTGCGACACCCATGGAGAGGCGGCGATGACTGACGATGACGACGACACTGCGGTCGGGAAGCGACGATAGCAACGAGGGTGACAGCTGCGGCGAATGCTCTGTTTCGCTCGAAAACAGGGGGAGGCGAACAGTGGCTGGCGTTCAGGCTTGGATGGCAAAAAGGATGTGCTAGGGGATCTGCGGTGGATGCAGGGGTGCATGGAGAGGACGAAGACAGGACGGCGTGGCGATGGATTCGACTGGCGGCGAAGCAATGGGTAATGGGTTCAAGCGGGCGACTTGGGTGAGGACGGGGAGAGAGATGGAGATGATCGGAGGACGAAGAGACGGGGGTGAGGGGATGCAGGTGAGGGTGATAGGGAGGAGGAAGGTGGCGATCGGGAGATGGGTTTGTGGGTTCGGTGGTGGAAACAGAGAGAGTGGGAGAGATGGAGAGGGATGAACCGTAAGCGGGGGGCTTCACAGGAATTAGGGGTTAGGGTAAATGATGGCTAGGGTTAGGAAATAGGATTAGGGTTTCTTAATAGAAGATTAGTATTTATAGGAAAAGATAGGATATTGGGTATTGGGTAATTGGGTATAAATCCATTACAATAAAATACATTGTATTTAATACAATCGATCAATACAAATCCAAATACAAGGAATAAGATATTTGATAAAAATATAATTTGTGTTACATAAATTATTTGAGACAATTATAAACACAATTATCAAATAAGAAGGGATTTGTTTTAATAATCAATCATAATAATAAATAATCCCCATGACCATAAGAACACTAAAATAACCATGTCAACAAAATAATAATACTGGTAATATCAATCAACCAATAAGAATAAAAAGATTATCAATAATAATAGCAATCGTCAGAATAATAATATCAATATATAAAAATAGGAATTCCTTGAAATAGTCCAATGAGTAATAATATTTTTGAGGGTTAAAACGCAAATAGTTGATAAAGTGGAAATGGAAACAAAGTTCATTCAAAATAATTAGAATTATTGTTTAGGAAAATGTTTTAACAAAGAACTCAAAACGAATTTAACAATAATAATTTTATAAATCTCAAAATACAGAAAAATACTCAGAAAATATGTATTTGCGGAAATAGGGATTACAAATCCTACCCACCTTACAAAAAAATTTCGTCCTCGAAATTTGATTAGGCAGGTACATAAGACAAGGCAAAACAAGCTGGAGTGACAAAACAGAGAGTTAAAGGGAAAGAAAAAAACAATGGTAACACCAGAAAAAGGGAAGTGAATAGCAATGAGGTCAAATGGAATGCAAGAAAGTAGTAATTGGTATAAAAAATGAAGAAGAAACAACACAAGACTTGCAAGATAGCAAGCAAAGATATGAAGAAATAGATAGAGCTGGGATCGAAGAAAGGATGGACAAGGAAGAGTTAGACCAAGCAAATGAGTCAACGGATGAGGATGAATGCAAGGGATAGAGGGAAACAAATAATGCAGGGAAGGAGAAACAACAAAAGAATCTTGGGACCTGTGGGTTATGGGTCCACCACGCTTCCGCTGCGCTACTCCAATGGTGATGCCCCAAGCAACTTACATGTCGTTGTAGGCCACATGACACCAATCGACGAACCGAGCATGAAGACAAGCATGAGACACCAGGATCAAAGAGAGTTTGGGCTCAAGATAGACATAAGTAATAATGCAAGATGAATATAAAGTTGAGCTTCAATCTAAATATTCAAAAGATATAATATAGATCAAAACTAATGAGCTTTAACAAAAATAATAATAACAACAAATATTAACAATAAAAATAATAATATCAATAATTATAGAATAATAATAACAATAATAGAAATAATAATAATAATAACAAAAATGATAACAACACATATTAATAATAAAGATAATAATAAAAATAATAATAAAAATAATAATAACAATAATATTAAAAATAATAGCAACAATAATGATACAAGTAATAATAACCATAATAATAAAATAATAATAACAATAATAATAATAATAACGACAAAAAATAATAATAACAATAATAATAAAAATAATATTAACAATAATATTAAAAATAATAATAACAATGATAATATAAATAATAATAACAATAATAATAGAAATAATAATAAAAATAACAATAATAATCATAATAGTAATAAAAATCACTATAATCGTACTAATAATAATAATAATAATAATAATAATAATAATAATAACATAAAAATATTTACAATATTGATAATAATGATAATACGTGCATGATAGAATAGGATTCAACACATTCATGAAAATAATTCAATAATAATAATAATAATAATAATAATAATAAAATTAAAAATAACAATAATAATAATAATAATAATGATAATAGCAATAATAATAATAATAATATCAATAATAATAAAATAACAATAACAATAATAGTAAAAATAATAACAACAATAATAATAACAGCAATAGTAATAACAATAATAATAATACTAACAATAATAATGAAAACAATAGCAATAATAATAAAGGTAGCAACAAAAATTTTATTCAACAAAATAAGAATTTGGCCTATCAATTTTATATCTAAAATAATCCAAATAGAAATATATATAGTCGATCAAAAATAGATAGTGAAGTCAAAATACACCATTATTCGAAATAACAAAATTTTCGTTTAGGAAACCCTTTTTTTTATAGAAGATCCAAAATATAACAAATAATAATCGAAATATAGAAAATATTCGGGAAAAATTATAAAAAGAAAAATAGGTAGGAGAATGAATCTATACCCAATAAAGACTCAATGAAGAGGATGACTAGAAGGGACAAAAGAAAATCAAAGAATTGAATGCGAAGGAAGATGAACGAGGGGGCCAAATCGGAATTGAAGAGAATATAGCAGGGAAGCAATAACTAACATGATAATCAATATTGAAATGACAAAATATGATAGATGCAAGAACAGAAGAAATAGAAGACGCAAGAATTGAAATGCAACAAAATAGCAAAATACCTGCAGTCTCACCTTTGGCAGTCTCTGCTTCCTCTACAATCTGGTTGTGGGCCTGACCACGTTCTCCATCCTGTCCTCCACTGGGAGCTGATCCTCCAGTTGGTGCACTTCTCATTTTCTTTGGGCAGTCCCGAACCTTGTGATCACTCGCTCCGCATTCAAAGCATAGGCGGTTGGCTATCTGGCAATCCTTGCGTAAGTGACCAATCTTGCGACAGTAGTTGCACGTCGGGCCCTTCCTTCTGGGGGTCTGTCCCATGATAGCGAAGGCATGATGCTGAGGTGCAAATACACACAGTCGGGTGAACTGTGCGTTCTCCTGGGCTCTTTCCAGACTAGCTCTCATCAGCTCATTGTGCTCTCGTTGTAGCTCCATCATTCGTTGCATCGCCTGGAGAATGGTGGAATTCTCGGATGTTTCAGCTCTGGGCAGGGGAGTCGAAGAATCTTCATGAGCCATAGTCTGCAAAACCATTCAGTTGGTGAGTACCCTAGACATATGTTGGTTATTACGTGTTTATGTGATCAACGTGGCGTGCATATTTTTGAGTTAACCTGGCTTGAGGCAAACTTGACTAATATATCAATCAAAGCCAGACCTCCGTAAAGTTGGTCATGTTTGACTGATATATTACTCAACCCTGAGCTCTGATACCACTAAAAACCTGTCACGCCCTACTTCCCAAAATACCGAAATACGCAAACACACAGTGAACGTTTTAGACTGATGGAGAATTCACGGATCGTGTACCCGATGTAACATGATAACATGATAACATGATAACATGATAATCTTCTTCCATGACAATCTCCTCCCTCCATGACGATATAACGAGAAGGCCTAACCCAGTAAATTTTCCGATCGTTCACTACCAAGTCTACCCATAATACCTCGGCTTGTTATTAGTTTATTTTCTTCCTATGTGAGCATGTAAGTGGGTTTCAATGTTGTATAAATACTAAGTGTGACTAATTTTATCCGTTACAGTCAAAACATGAAGCAAACACATAATGTAAGCACAATTCACACAATCCAGACAGCATGACCTTGCTTTACTAAAACTTGGATTACAACCACTACAAAATAGCAAACCTGAATCAGTTGGAAGGTATGAAAAGTAGACTTCCATACGGTTCTAGCGAATATAATTAAGGCATATAAAAGATACAGGAACTAGGATGAAAACTCTATTCTATTCAGGTTTTATGTTCAGGTAGCATGCAGTAAGTTGTATTCAATTAATTGTTTCAGGTTAGAGATCCATTAATAAAATCTATAAAAATTCTGGGTGATTTCTACATGTGTCTAGGTTCAAATAGATTTATTTCATATTTTTCTTTTACTTTTAGCATGGTCAATTAAATTAAGAAACAACAGGATACGCATGCATTTGTGAATCTGGAATTACTAACATGGCTGTACTAAACTGATGATATCTAGGAGGTTATACATCAGAATTCAAATCCGCAAAAAAGGGAAAGTGAACTAGACATCCAGGGCTACAATTTATGTTCAGAAAGTTATTTCAAATTATGACATTAGCATGGTTGAAAATCTTATTCAAAATGAAACAACTAGCAGTCCTGAAATTATTTTAACATAAAAGGGCAACAAATAAATCATACGATCATATGTAGCATGCAAATTGGTAATCAAAGTGATCCTAGGTGTCAACATGCAAATTTCTAAGTTTAAGATACAATTATCACAGGGATGGTATCAATTCATCGATCAACTTCAATCTAGCACATACCATTTAACATGTCCAACTTATCAAGTACTCCGATGCATGAATCTAGTTATTTAAATGTGCATATGCATGAAACAATAGGGACCAGGTTTTAGATCAAAGAGACGGAACGATGTTAAGAGTATACCCGGTTAGCTCGTGTAAACCCTCGATAAACTTATCGAAATTGTCAAAGTAGTATGAGAACAAATTGGACTGGATCTACTTGCAGAGATCAAATAAACTTGAACAGAATAAAATGCTAGTACAAGAAGAGACTTGCCTGTTAATTAGTATATTCGAATAATATGGAATAACAGGGTAAGAATCCCGGGCAACGATCCCAAAGCACGTGCGTGTCACGTGCAAAAATCCAAAACAGCAAAACATAAGCACCAAATCAGCAACTCGACAGAACAGCCACTCCAACAGCACACGGGATCCCATACACAAAACAGCCAATGCCAAAACAACCCAATCCAGCTAATGCAATCAGCAAGTCAGGATCTAGCAAACAGCAAAAACCGAGTACTAAATCCCACTTCTTCAAACAGCAAACAGCCAAAATAGGACCAATGGTTCTCCTCCTTCCTCACTTCGGTAGAGAGAGAGAGAGAGAGAGAGAGAGAGAGCGGGAGAGTTGACGATGACCACGACACGACCGCGACACCCACGGAGAGGCGGCGGCGACTGACGATGACGACGACACTGTGGTAAGGGAAACGACGACAGCGGCGAGGGTGACAGCGGTGGCGGATGCTCTGTTTCGCTCAAAAACAGGGGGAGGCAAATAGTGGCTGGCATTCTAGCTTGGACAGCGACGAGGATGTGCTAGGGGATCTGTGGTGGATGCAGGGGTGCACGGAGAGGATGAAGACGGGACGATGCGGCGGTGGATTTGACTGGCAGCGAAGCAATGGGTAATGGGTTCAAGTGGGAGACTTGGGCGAGGATGGGGAGAAAGATGGAGATGATCAGAGGACGACAGGATGGGGGTGAGGGGATGCAGGTGAGGGCGATAGGGAGGAGGAAGGTGGCGATCAGGAGATGGGTTTGTGGGTTCGGTGGCGGAAACAGAGAGAGCGGAAGAAATGGAGAGGGATGAACAGTAGGCGGGGGCTTCACAGGAACTAGGGGTTAGGGTAAATGACGGCTAGGGTTAGGAAATAGGATTAGGGTTTATTAATAGAAGATTAGTATTTATAGGAAAAGATAGGATATTGGGTATTGGGAAATTGGGTATAAATCCATTAAAATAAAATACATTGTATTTAATACAATCGATCAATACAAATCCGAATACAAGGAATAAGATATTTGATAAAAATATAATTTGTGTTACATAAATTATTTGAGACAATTATAAACACAATTATCAAATAAGAAGGGATTTGTTTTAATAATCAATCATAATAATAAATAATCACCATGATCATAAGAACACTAAAATAACCATGTCAACAAAATAATAATACTAGTAATATCAATCAACCAATAAGAATAAAAAGACTATCAATAATAATAGCAATCGTCAGAATAATAATATCAATATATAAAAATAGGAATTCGTTGAAATAGTCCAATGAGTAATAATATTTTTTAGGGTTAAAATGCAAATAGTTGATAAAGTGGAAATGGAAACAAAGTTTATTCAAAATAATTAGAATTATTGTTTAGGAAAATGGTTTAATAAAGAACTCAAAACGAATTTAACAATAACAATTTTATAAATCTTGAAATACAAAAAAAAAAATACTCAGAAAATACGTATTTGCGGAAATAGGGGTTACAGTATAGTATTATTGTGAATTAGGATAATAATAATCGATAGAGACTAGTATGTGCGTAAAATAATGACCATATCTCACGGGTCATGGATATGAGATATCAAGTCTTCACATGGGTACATATTAGAGTAATAATGTCCTGGACTGACCCACCATGAGAACGCTGCATGGACCGTTACGTGAGCGTCATAAGCAGTTCTTACAGTGACCATGGTGTATGTAGTCATTTGACTTGAAATCACTACGGTTCCCTACATGATAAGTTATATATTTTAATGTCGTCAAACATTGCCTGTAATAAGGTGATTATAAATTCGACTATTGGATATACTATGATTCATGCGGTGAGATATGAGTGACTTAGATAGTATTGGTCCATCTTACATAACATGAGCGATATCTATGGGCCCCTTGATTGAGTGAAACTGCAAAATGCATGGCCGTGCTCAAATGAGTCAATATGAGATATTGAGCTCATTTGTTTTAGTAAGTCTACTAGGACATTAAGAAACCAAAGACTGAACTATACAAGGGAGACACACTCTATGCCTTGTGGTCAATTAAGATATCTGGACAAAGGGACTAGCCTACATGGTAACATTGGTCATAGATAGGTTATGTCTAATCACTGACATTCCCATTACTTGAGTAGTAGTGTATTGCTGGATACCGCTCACTGTTTGAAATACTAGAATATGATTTTAGTATTATTGTCAATGTAACGAGAACCTACAGGGTCACACACTTAGAATTGATCGAAATTGGTATTTAAATTCATAAGATGAATTTAATTGAGAATCCAAGTAAGACTTGGACACCTAACATCGGTTGGACATTTAATTATATTAAATGGGCCGACTAATGTTCAGAGGCCTACACACGAATCTGATCCAGGTCGGATTGTGAGCCCAACACCTCATTACTCTCTTAGGGTTAATTTTCTACAGCTATATATATGATACATATCTGTAGAAAAGAGACACGAGAAAACCCTAGCCGTCATTGAAATTGTGAGATATGATGAATTTGGAGTTTGGAGTTTGAAGTTTGAAATTAAAAACTGAATTTTGGGTGATCAGCCAAAACTGACTCAGAACTAGTGAAATATGGATCTTGGCCTACTAGAAAATCTTATGATGAGATTTTCCGAGTTAATGAGGAGGGTCGTTGATTTGAATAACATAGTAGGAAGTATATTTAATAAAAGACCTTATTAAATATTTCAGTGTCATGATACAAACTCTGCATATTTCTGTTGATGGTTAAATATTTCTTACTTTGGATATTTCTGTGAAATAATATTTTTTTTTGCATATTTCTATTGATAGATTACCATGGCATCCAACACATCAAATAACCTATCATTGTGATCCGTCCTTGAGGAGGAAAAACTGTCTGGGACAAATTTCCTAGACCGATACAGGAACCTAAGGATAGACCTTAGGCATGAGAAAAAGTTGTATGTTCTAGAGCAGCCTGTTCCTGAACCACCCACTGTAAGTGTCCCTCGCACTGAAAAGGATTCTCATAAGAAACATCAAGATGACGCCTTGGACGTTGGATGTCTCATGCTAGCCACCATGAACTTTGAGCTTCAGAAGCAACATGAGAACATGGATGCCTACGATATCATCGTACACCTCAAGAGGCTCTACCAAGAGAAGGCTAGGCATGAAAGGTTTGAAGTCTCAAAGGCATTGTGTCTGTCCAAATTGACAGAATGAAGCTCTGTTGGAACTCATGTGCTCAAGATGATTGGGTACATAGAGAACCTTGAAAGGCTTGGTTTCCCTTTGGGTCAAGAGTTGGCCACTGACTTGGTCCTGCAATCGTTGCCAGAAAGTTATAGTAAATTCGTCATGAACTACAATATGAATGAGATTGACAAACCTCTGCCAAAACTGCTAAGCATATTGAGAACTGTTGAGCAAAACATTACTAAGAGAAAGACCATTTTGATGTTTCAACAGGCCAAAGGTAAGGGCAAGGGCAAAAAGAAGATTAAGAAACCCAAGGGCAAGGGCAATTCCAAGCCCAGCACTTCTACCTTGAAACCTAACAGTGGGGTGGCCAAGGAGGGCACATGCTTCCACTGTGGTGAGACCGGATATTGGAAGAAGAACTGCCATAAGTAACTGGAAGAGCTTAAGAAGAAGAAAGGAAGTGAGACTTCCACTACATGTATTTTTTTTATAGAAGTCAATACATCTACTTCTTCATCTTGGGAATTATATACTGGCTGTGGATCTCACATTTGTGTAAATGTGAAGGATCTCAAAAGGGGTAGACCATTGGCTAAGGGCGAAGTTGACCTACGAGTTGGAAATAGAGCAAAAGTTGCTACTTTGGCTGTAGGAACTTGTCATTTATCATTGCTCACTGGACTTATTATTGAGTTAGAGAACTGTTATTTTGTGCCTGCTATTAGTAGGAATATTATTTCTATTTCTTGTTTGGACAAGAAGGGTTTTTCATTTATCTTAAAAGACAAAAGTTATTTTATTTATTTGAATGATATCTATTTTGACAGTGCACAATTGAGTAATGGAATTTATTTTCTCGACCCGAAATGCCCGTCTATAATATAAATACTAAGAGGTTCAAGTCAAATGATACGAACCCAACTTATCTTTGGCATTGTCGTTTGGGCCACACAAATGAGAACCGCATATCCAAACTCAATAAAGATGGATTCTTAGACTCATTTGATTTTGAATCATATGAGGTATGTGAACCTTGTTTGTTGGGCAAGATGACAAAATCTCCATTCACTAAAAAAGGTGAAAGGGCTAGTGATCTTTTAGGTCTCATACATAGTGATGTCTGGGGACCTTTTAACACATTGGCTAGAGGAGGTTTTCAGTACTTCATTACATTTACTGATGATTTCAGTAGATATGGATTTGTGTATCTCACGAAACACAAATCAGAATCATTTGAAAAGTTCAAAGAATTCAAGACTGAGGTACAAAATCAACTTGGTAAAAGTATTAAAGCCCTTCGATCAGATCGAGGAGGTGAGTACTTAAGCCAAAATTTTGATGACCATCTAAAAGAGTGTGAGATAATATCTCAACTCACTCCTCCTGGAATACCGCAATGGAATGGTGTCTCTGAGAGGAGAAACCGGACCTTGTTAGACATGGTCCGATCCATGATGAGTCATGCAGATATTCCTAGCTCCTTTTGGGGACATGCTCTACTAACAGCTGTTTCAACACTTAACCGTGTTCCAATTAGAACGGTTCAAGAGACACCGTATGAGATATGGACTGAGAGGCATCCTAGTATGTCCTTCATGAAGATTTGGGGTTGTGAGGCCTATGTAAGGTACCAAGTCCCTGATAAACTTGGTCCCAAATCTGATAAGTGCTCTTTTGTAGGATATTCCAAGAAAACCAGAGGATACTATTTTTATAATCCGACCAAAGGCAAAGTGTTTGTCGCACAGACTGATGTGTTCCTAGAGAGAGGATTTATCTCCAAAAAAACCAGTGGGAGAACAACAGAACTTGAAGAAATTCAAACTTCGCAAAGTAGCAGCGAACCAATGGTGGAAATGGAGCAGACTCCACAAATTGTTGTGGAACAATCACCTGCTCAAGTAGCACAAGGCCTATGTAAGTCTAGTAGGATACCTTATCAACCCGAGAGATATGGATGTCTCGTGACTCAACATGGTGATGTATTGCTCATGGATCAAGATGAACCTACGACTTATAATGAAGCTGTAAAAGGCCATGATTCTGAGAAATGGCTTGAGGCCATGAGATATGAGGTGGAATCCATGTATACCAACCAAGTATGGACCTTGGTGGACCCACCTGAAAGAGTAAAACCTATTTGGTGCAAATGGGTATTCAAGAAGAAAACTGACATGGGTGGTAATGTGCATACCTTTAAGGGGCAGTTGGTGGCTAAATGTTTCAAGCAATTTCATGGTATAGACTGTGATGAGACTTCTTCCCCAGTTGTCTTGCTTAAATCCATTCGGATCTTGCTTACTATTGCAGTATATCACGATTACAAAATCTGGCAAATGGATATCAAAACTGCTTACCTAAATGTAAATCTTCTCGATGATGTGTACATGACACAGCTTGAGGGTTTTGTCACTCCAAAGGATGCTGGGAGGGTGTGTAAACTGCAACGATCCATTTATGGATTAAAGCAAGCTTCTAGAAGCTGGAATCTTCGTTTTGCTGATGCAATCAGAGAGTTTGGTTTCATCAAAAATGAAGATAAGCCTTGTGTCTACAAGAAGGTTAGTGGGAGCACAAATGTATTTCTGGTATTGTATGTAGATGAAATACTACTCATTGGGGATGACATCCCTATCTTACAGTCTGTAAAGACTTGGCTAGGAAAATGCTTTTCCATGAAGGACTTGGGTGAAGTTACCTATGTATTAGGTATCAAGATCTATAGAGATAGATCAAGGAGACTACTTGGCTTGAGTCAAAGTGCATATATAGACAAAGTATTGAAACACTTCAATATGCAAGAGTTCAAGAAAGCATTTATCTCTATGTCACATGGTGTAACGTCTAAGGCTCAATGTCCTTCTACTCAAGATGAGAGAGACCGCATGACTAAGATTCCATATGCATCTGCAATTGGATCTATCATGTATGCCATGTTATGTACTCGTCCAAATGTCTCATATGCTTTGAGCATGACGAGCAGGTTCCAATCAGATCCCAGGTGAAAGTCACTGGACTGCTGTCATGAACATCCTTAAGTACTTAAGAAGGACTAAGGATTCATTATTGATATATGGAGCTGAGTAAGAGCTTTTTGTAAAGGGTTACACTGACACTAGCTTCCAATCCGATAAAGACAATTCTAAATCGTAATCAGGTTTTGTGTTTTGCCTAAATGGTGGAGCTGTGAGCTCGAATAGTTCGAAGCAAGAGACAGTAGCCGATTATCGCTATTAATTTTAACTACCATTTCCGCTATTTTCATTTTTCCCCCTCTTTTGTAATATTCTAATTTCAAATGAATAAAATACACTAATTTTTCTTTCTTGATTATTTTAATTAAACTTTTTCATGAAATTCTTCGTTCTTTTTTATTGAACTATTCTTGTTTATCCTAATTTCTTTTATTTAATTGTGGGTATTTTTATTTGAACCCTATTAATTTTAGATCCCTCTCTTATTGAACCCTAAAACCCGATTTCAATTGTTCTTGACCCAAAAATCACTATTATTGGATCCTAAACCACTAACTCAATGTCCTTCCACTCAAGATGAGAGAGACCGCATGACTAAGATTCCATATGCATCTACAATTGGATCTATCATGTATGCCATATTATGTACTCGTCCAAATGTCTCATATGCTTTGAGCATGAAGAGCAGGTCCCAGTCAGATCCCGGTGAGAGTCACTGGACTGCTGTCATGAACATCCTTAAGTACTTAAGAAGGACTAAGGATTCATTATTGATATATGGAGCCGAGTAAGAGCTTTTTGTAAAGGGTTACACTGACGCTAGCTTCCAATCTGATAAGGACAATTCTAAATCGCAATCAGGTTTTGTGTTTTGCCTAAATGGTGGAGCTGTGAGCTCGAATAGTTCGAAGCAAGAGATAGTAGCCGATTACCGCTATTAATTTTAACTACCATTTCCGCTATTTTCATTTTTTCCCCTCTTTTGTAATATTCTAATTTCAAATGAATAAAATACTCTAATTTTTCTTTCTTGATTATTTTAATTAAACTTTTTCATGAAATTCTTCGTTCTTTTTTATTGAACTATTCTTGTTGATCCTAATTTCTTTTATTTAATTGTGGGTATTTTTATTTGAACCCTATTAATTTTAGATCCCTCTCTTATTGAACCCTAAAACCCGATTTCAATTGTTCTTGACCCAAAAATCACTATTATTGGATCCTAAACCACTAACCCAACTTCCTAATTACAACCTATAAATACAATCCTTTTGCAAATCCTAAAATTTGCACAAATTGAAACCCTAGTAGTCATCTAATCTCTCTCCACTTCTCTCTCCTCTCTGTTTGTCTTTCCCCGATCGTTTTCCCACCCAAATCCCGACCACCCGCCTACTGTGCTTCTTCCCCAGCGTACTCCGGCGACCCCCAGTCGTCGCTTCTGCCCAGCACCGCCGCCCTAGCACCTCCCTATCCCGTCGATGCCCAGACACCCGAAACCCTCTACTCCCTTGTTCTGCTCTCGACAATAGCAACCAAACCCCCATTCGTTGTTGCTTCATATCTCGTCGATCAGCACTGCAGTGCAGTTCGACGCCTCTGTCCCGTCGCACCACCGCCTCTGACGCTGACAACCGCCGACATCAAATCCTCTTGCTGCCATTGCTCTCTCTTTCTTGTTGTTGCAGTTTCCTTCTTCTTGATTGCTAGGATTTTATTGCACGTAGTTCGCACGTGTGATTTGTGTATTTGTGGGTTCGTTGCTCCAGGATCCTTATCCTGTTATTCTTGTTATTCAATTTCATCATTCATAAGGTAAGTCACTTTTCCCTTGAATTGAACATCGTATCAAATTCAAATTTTATTGAAATTCTTGCAAGTAGATCCTCTTCGTTATCATATCGTTGTATTGATTATCTTTCGTTGGGTCTATTGAGAGTTTATACGAGCTAACCCCAATATTCTTAGCAGCATGCCTCTATTGACTTTAAAGATTGAATCTTTCATGCATCCATATAGTGTTCATGAAAAGAGTACTCATATAATCACAACACAATGAATCTATTGTAGAAATATTTGCTAGGTTGTATGTTTGATTGATTGATTGTTGTTTGATTAATGTTAAATTGGTGTATATATGTGATTTCTTTTTTATTCATCATGTTATTGCACCCATCATGCGAATTCAGAAGTTTATTGACTAATAGAAATGATAACCATCATGTTTAATTAAATTATTTCATAAAAAATATTCAAAACCCTGTATGTTACTTGTTGGCTGTATGTTGTCTGTTATTTTCGACCCAGTAAATGATCTTAAAATGAATAACTTTCTGAATAATAATTGTAGCCTTATCTTTCTAGTTTGCAGAACATTTTGAATTTCTGAATTTCGAGTTTTTTTTTTTTTTGATGACTGGGTATCCATCCCCCTCTACGGTTCAGACTACTCCCAGACCCGTGACGGGGTTGTTGCGCAGGCCCATCTATGACCTACGGCCACTGGCCACACTCCAGAGGTGTTTAAGGCTCTTTGCCAACCATAGGGTTCGAACCCAGGACCTTTGGAGGAGCACACTCCAAATCCCATCGCTCTTTACCACTAGGCCACTTGTGGTGGTTTCTGAATTTCGAGTTGTCTAGCAAAAGTTATACTAGATTTACTATAGCTGTGTTTTTATTTCCAGATTTTCAGATTCTTGTATGATTCATGTTTAAACTGTTAAAAGGCTGATCAAATTATAAAATTTTACTCTGATAATTTCCAAAACATTATTTAACATGTTTAGGAGTCTAATAAATATTTTCAATAAATTTTATTTCGAGTTTTTACTGATTCTAAAAATATAATAACATGATGTCGAAATTCTACTTGAACATGAAATCTGTAAAGATTGAAGTGTTTAACCTAGCTACTTTTGTCTGATTTTGGACTTTAAATATGCGTTAGAACCATGTAGAAGTCTAGTTTACAGAATTTCTGACGGTTTCAGTTTTCGAGATTTGAAACAGCAAAAAATTGCCTTTTTATACAAACTACTCTTGTTGTCCAGAATTTTATATTTCAGTTTTAATATTTTAATTAATCATATATCATTGTATTGCACGAATGGAAGTGTGTATGTTGCATTGCATGATCCTAATGTTCTATTGTCATCATTATAATTGTCCTATTTCATGTTACCATCTTATTGTTCCTTTATTGTTACTATTGTTCACCCTATATCTCAAATTGCATATTGTATTGTTGCATTAATAAAATAATTAATAAGCCGAACTTTAAGTGATTGACTTGAGTAGTGAATAATATAGTGACTGTGTCGACCAGTGTTTATCGATTGATTATGGAGCGCTGACTAGGGCACCCCAATCTTTCGTGTATCGTATCAATAAATCGTATCAATGTATCTTATCAGTGAATCTGTGAATCATCGTAATGTATCGTGCAACAATATTGTATCGTATCAGTGATTATCGTACCGACACATGATCTATAGAATTCACCACTTAGTCTAAACAAAATTGATTGTATCTATCGAACCTGTAGTATGGGATGCAGTAGTACGTGCATTAGTTCAGATTAAAATGATTAATAGACTTAAGATTCACACGACATTAACATTGCATACTATTCATCATTGTCCCTATTGATATTGAATATTGTCTAAGTGTTAATGATATTGATTACTGAATATTGTTATCGAATATTGCATCATTGTTTACACTATTGCATCCATTATTAGTGATATTGGCTATTACTATTGTCCCATGTTACTGATTCCTATTGATCCATTGATATCATTGTTATCTCGTTATTCTATTGTTCCTTGCTTCCTCTACTTGCTGTCCATGACTTTCTCTGAGAAAAAATTTTCTCCTCTTTTTAGATGAAGTGTTCACAGATAATAAAAGAGAATTGCCTGCTAGAATTGGAGAACAAAGATTCTGAAGACTTAATGCTTTCTTATTGCTTATTGTTTTATTGAACTTATTGTATCGAGACTTATTATTATTTGTGATTGGATTAATATTGTATTGGGTTTATGACCCGAATTTTATTATTGTTTCCAGATATTGGTTTATTATATTTGAATATTTGATATTGATTCTTTCTAAATATTATTGTTCATGAGATTATTATTATTACCTGCGCAATTATTCTGTATTGATTATATTGTTGAGTTGATCGGATAAACAGCTTATGGGTGACATTAGTCATTCGCTAGGCCAATGTCATGTACTCGTATTCTGAATTTTTGGGAAGCGGGCGTGACAAGGTTTTTAGTGGTATCAAAGTTCGGGTTTGGATAATATATAAGTCAAACGTGACTAACGAAATGAAGTTTGGCTTTGATTGATATATTAATCAAATTTAGGTTTTTACCGGTTTGACTCAACAGTATGTACAATACAGGAATTACTTGAATAATTGATAACCAACTTATGATCTGAAAACTAGTCTTACTTGATTCCTCTTTGATCCCTTCACATTCAGTTCCTTCATTCCTTGTCCCTCCCATTCTTTGATTCCTTATTGGGTATGTTTTCATTCTTTTCATACCCATATTTTTTTGATTCCGGTGGCATCCGTTCTTCTTCTTCCTGCTTGATCCGTCGATCGACATTGCTTGATCTACAATGCCATGTCTACAAATTGGAGCTTCACCATTAGAGTGGCAAAGCGGAAGCATAGTGGACCCATAACTCACAGGTCCTAGGATTCTCATGTTGCTTCTCCTTCCTTGCATTGTTTGCTCGCTTTTTCCTTGATATTTTGTGATTCTATTATGTTGTTTATTCATGTTAGCCTTTCATTCAAGTCTATTTCTTGCATATTGTGTTCTCACTTTGAATACTTGCTAGGAAGTGTCCTTGTCCATTCCTTTTCTACTCATGTTCTCTTTGACTCTGGTGCTACTCATTCTTTTGTTTCCTCCTGCTTCGTCGATCTCCATCTCTTGGCTAGCAGAGCTATGCCAGGAGCTTGGAACATTAATATAGGTGGAGGTGTTGTCGTGTGTTCTCAGATTTGTGAGCAGAGTCCCTTAGTTATTGGTGGTATGGATTTTGTTGCCGATCTGATTGTCATCAGCAATTCTGGTTTTGATATTATTCTGGGGATGGATTGGCTTGGTGCCATTCATGCTGTAATTGACTGCCGCAGGAAGAAGGTGGTATTTCGAATGCCAGAACGTCAGAAATTTGAATTCTGTACCGATGAAACGCCGCTTGCTTGTGTGGAGAAGTTGGCTAGTCAGGAAGTTAGAGTTATGGAGGAAGTGTGTGTTGGTGATGTTGTTGCACCATTGGTTGTGCAGGATTTTCTGGATATTTTTCCTGAGGAAATGCAAGGATTACCGCCAAATCGTGAAGTGGTGTTCAGTATTGATGTTCAGCCAGGTACAGCTCCAATCTCTAAGAGTCCCTACAAAATGACTCCTGTTGAGTTGGCTGAGTTGAAGGAGCGGATTCAGGAGTTCCTGGTTAGAGGTTTTATCAGGCCAAGTGTTTTGACCTTGGGGAGCTCTTGTTCTGTTCGTCAATAAGAAGTATGGTAGTCGGAGGTTGTGCATTGACTACCGCAAGCTCAATAATATCACAGTGAAGAACAAGTATCCATTGCCAAGGATTGATGACCTATTTGATCAATTGGGAGGTGCTTCTATATTTTCGAAGCTGGATCTTCGTACTGGTTATCATCAGATTAAGGTGAAAGTCGAGGATGTACAGAGGCCTGCTTTTCGAACAAGATATGGGCACAATGAATTCTTGGTGATGCCTTTCGAAGTTACTAATGCTCCATCTGTATTTATGAGCTTGATGAATCGGGTTTTCTCTCCCTTCATGGACAAGTTCGTTGTGGTGTTCATTGATGATATTATTGTATATTCTCGGAATCAGGATGAGCATGCTGAGCACTTGAAGGTTGTTTTGCAAACATTGAGGGAGAATCAGCTGTGTGGGAAGCTTAGCAAGTGTGAGTTTTGGCTGGATCGTGTGGTGTTCTTAGGCCATATTATTTCTGGTGATGGAGTTTCTGTCGATCCGTCCAAGATCTCTGCAGTTAAGGATTGGCCGACGCCGAAGTCTATATCTGAAGTTCAGAGTTTTCTTGGCCTGGTAGGTTACTACAGGAAGTTTGTTCGGGATGTCTCAAAGATTGCAGGGTCGTTGACCAAGTTGACTGGCAAGGATAAGAAGTTTGTGTGGGATGAGTTCTGTGAAGAAGCCTTCATTGAACTGAAGAATCGGTTGACATCAGCACCTGTGTTGACTGTACAAGATGGATCAGGAGGTTTCGTAATTCATTGTGATGCTTCAAGTAGAGGTTTGGGTGTTTTTCTGATGCAACGAGGAAAGGTTGTTGCATATGCATCAAGGTAATTGAAGCCGCATTAGAAGAATTATCCTACACATAATTTGGAGCTTGCAGCTGTGATTTTTTCCTTGAAGCTTTGAAGGCATTATTTACTTGGAGACCGAGTAGAGATTTTTATTGACCACAAAAGTCTCAAGTATGTGTTCACTCAGAAGGAGCTGAATATGAGGCAAAGACGTTGGTTGGAATTGATGGTAGATTATGATATCAGTTTGCAGTATCACCCCGGCAAAATTAATTCGGTACCTGATGCTTTTGAGCAGAAGACCTATTGTTATGGTTCTTACTGAGCAAAAGGAACTTTTGGAAGCTATGAGGTGATTGGAATTGGATGTGGTATTTCCTGGTTCTTAACAGAGTTGTATGGTGCTTCAGTTGTAGTCACCTTTGGTGGATCAGATTAAGGAGGCACAGTCTGGTGATGTGCAATTGTAGCAGTTTCGAGCTGAAGCTGAAGCTGGTTCGAGGACTGATATGGTGATTCATGAAGATGGACTTCTCCGCTTTGGGACTCTTCTATGTGTTCCGAAGGGGGAAGTCAAGCATAAGTTACTTGAAGAAGCTCGCCGTTCGCCATATTCTATTCATCCCAGTGGTACAAAGATGTATCGGGATTTGAAGTTGCATTTCTGGTGGCATGGTATAAAGAGGGATGTTGTAAGATTTGTTTCTCCATGTCTGATCTGTCAGTAAGTGAAAGCAGAACATCAGAGGACTATTGGACTTATTTAACCGCTTTCTATTTCGGTGTGGAAGTGGGAGAATATCACTATGGATTTTGTGAATGCTATGCCTAGAAGTCCCAAGTGTCACAATGTCATTTGGGCGATTGTGGATTTCTTGACGAAGAGTACTCATTTCATTCTTTTCAGAGTTGGTCAGTCCACTGAGTGCCTTGCAGAGAAGTATATGTAGGAGATTGTGAGATTGTATGGTGTTCCTGTCAGTATTATATCAGACAGAGATACTAGATTCAGATCTCAATTCTGGGAGAGCCTTCAGAATAGTCTTGGAAGTAAGCTGAAGTTCAGTACTACATTCCATCGCAGAATAATGGTCAATCAGAGAGGACTATTCAGACATTGGAGGATATGTTTAGGTCATGTGTGCTTCCGTTTGGAGGTTCTCGGGAAGATCATCTACACTTGGTGGAGTTTTCATACAATAATAGCTACCAAGCTAGTCTTATGGCAGCTCCGTATGAAGTCTTGTATGATCGGAAGTGTAGGTCACCAGTGTGCTGGGATGACATTGGTGAGAGAAAGCTTTTGGGGCCAGAATTGATCACGAAGACGATGTAGTGGCCCAGATCAGGAAGCATTTGCAAGCCGCACAGGACAGGCAAAGGAAATGGGTAGACATGCACAGGAAACCGTTATAGTTCGAAGTCGGTGACCATGTGTTCCTTAAGGTGTCTCCATGGAAAGGTGTGATTCGTGTTGGTGGTGGGGGCAAGTTGAGCCCTAGATTCATTGGTCCGTTCGATGTGGTGGAGCGAGTAGGCAGGGTGGCCAATAGACTCGCGTTGCTGCCAGCTCTTTTTGGAGTGCATGATGTCTTCCACATTTCTCAGCTCATGAAGTACGTTAGGGATGATAGTCATGTTATTAACTACTCGAAATTGTCGGTTCAACCAGATTTGTCTTGTGAGATTCATCCAGTTTCGATTGTGGACCGGCGGGAGAAGATTTTGAAGAATAAGGTTATTAAGTTGGTTCTTGTCGCTTGGAATCCTCACTGGCCTCGTGAGTCGACTTGGGAGTTCGAAGATGAGATTCGGAAGAAGTTTCCCCATGTTTTTTAGTAGCTCTTCTTCTTTTCTTTAGTTTGGTGTTACCCTACTACCGCTTGCTTAAATTTCGAGGACAAAATTGTATTGTAAGGTGGGTAGGATTGTAACTACCATTTTCGCTATTTTCATTTTGTTTCCACTTTTGTGATATTTTAATTTCAAATGAATAAAATACTCTAATTTTTCTTTCTTGATTATTTTAATTAAATTTTATCATGAAATTCTTCGTTCTTGATTGAACTATTATTGTTGATCCTAATTTCTTTTATTTAATTGTGGGTATTTTTATTTGAACCCTGTTATTTTTAGATCCCTCTCTTATTGAACCCTAAAACCCAATTTCAATTGTTCGTGACCCAAAAACCATTATTATTGGATCCTAAACCACTAACCCAACATACTAATTACAACCTACAAATACAATTCTATTGCAAATCCTAAAATGTGCACAAATTGAAACCCTAGTAGCCGTCTAATCTCTCTTCTCTTCCCTCTCATCTCTATTTTTCTCTCCCCGAACGTTTTCCCGCTCAAATCCTAACCACCCCCCTACTGTGCTTCTTCCTCGGCCTACTCCGACGAACCCCAGTCATCGCTTTCGCCCAGCACCTGCCGCCCTAGCACCTCCTTATCTCGTCGATGCCCAGACACCTGAAACGCCCTACTCCCTTGTTCCGCTCTCGACAACAGCAGCCAAACCCCAACCCGTTGCTACTCCGTATCCCGTCGACCAGCACTGCAGCACCTCCCGACGCCTCCGTCCCGTCCCGCCTCCGTCAGATCCTCTTGCTGCCATTGCTCTTTATTCCTTACTGTTGCAGTTACTGTCTCTTTAATTGCTTGGATTTTATTGCACGTAGTTCGCACTTGTGATTTGTGTGGTTGCGGGTTCGCTGCTCCGGGGTCCTTATCCCGTTATTCTTGGTATTCAATTTCATCTTTCATAAGGCAAATCACTTTCCCCTTGAATTAAACATCGTATCAAATTCAAGTTTTATTGAAATTCTTGCAAGTAGATCATGTTCGTTATCATATCGTTGTATTGATTATCATTCGTTGGGTCTATTGAGGGTTTACACGAGCTAACCCCAATATTCTTGACATCGTGCCTCTATTGGCTCTAAAGATTGAATCTTTCATGCATCCATATAGTGTTCATGATAGGAGTACTCATATATTCACAACACAATGAATCTATTGTAGAAATATTTGCTAGGTTGTATGTTTGAGTGATCGATTGTTGTTTGATTAATGTTAAATTTGTGTATTTATGTGATTTCATTTTTATTGATCATGTTAGTGCACCCATCATGCGAATTAAGAAGTTTATCGACTAATAGAATTGATACCCATTATGTTTAATTAAATTATTTCATAAAAAATACCCAAAACCCTGTATGTTGCTTGTTGGCTGTATATTGTCTGCTATTTTTGACCCAGAAAATGATCTTAAAATGAATAACTTTCTGAATAAGAATTGTAGCCTTATCTTTCTAGTTTCCATAACATTTAAATTTCTGAATTCCGAGTTGCGTAGCAAAAGTTATGCTTGATTTACTACATCTATGTTTTTATTTTAGGATTTTCAGATTCTTATATGATTAATGTTTAAACTGATAAAAGGCTGATCAAATGATAAAATTTTGCTCTGATAATTTTCAGAACATGAGTTAAGATGTTTAGGAGTCTAATAAATATTTTTATTGAATTTTATTTCGATTTAATGAATTTTATTTCGATTTTTTGTTGATTCTAATAAAATTGTGCTCTGATAAATATTGTTGATGTCAAAATTCTGCCTGAACATGAAATCTGTAAAGAATGAGGTGTTTGACCTAGCTACTGTTGTCGGATTTTGGACTTTAAATATGCGTTGTAACCATGTGGAAGTCTAGTTTTCAGAATTTTTAACGGTTTCAGTTTTTGAGTTCCGAAACAGCAGGAAATTGTCTTTTTTTACAGACTACTCTTACTGTCCAGAATTTTATATTCCAGTTTTTAATAGTTTAATTAATCCTATATCATTGTATTGCATGAATCGAAGTGTGTTTGGCGCATTGCATG